>JAJHSJ010000005.1:73046233-73170947 GCA_021015155.1 Magnolia officinalis
AATAGGTTGATCTCTAAGGTGGGCCACCCTTGATGTATCTGTGGCCCGTTGCTTAGGCCCACCTTAATCTATATATGTGGCCCATGTGATTAGGCCATCTTGATTTATTTGTGGCAGTCCATTGAGGCCCACCTTAGTATGTGTACGAGCCCATTTTGATTTATTTATGGCCCGTTATTGAGGCCCACCTTGATGTGTATGAGGCCCGTTATTGAGGTCCACCGTGATATGTATGAGGCCCATCTTGATTTATTGTGGGCCGTCCATTGAGGCCCACCTTGGAATATGAATGAGGCCCATCTCGATGTATTTGTGGTCGTCCATTGAGGCCCACTTTGGTATATATGTGAGGCCCATCTTGATATAATTGTGGTCGTTGTTGAGCCCCACTGTGATAAATTGAGGCCCATGTTATGAGGCCATTTGATGTATTGGAGGTCCATGGGTCGAGGCCCAATGGGAGGTACATAAGGCCCTTTCAAGTGTGATTCCACCATGGTTTGTGTAATGATATTTATGGCGGGTCATGCCTTAGGAGCAATGTTGGTTTGATGTCCACATTGTAAGAATAATGTTGGTTAAATGTCCGCATTATAACTCTCCCTAGGGCCCATTGATAGGCCCGTACTTGGTGTGTAAGCCATCTAGGCCCAATTCATTGTAGGACAGTTCATCACTTATAACAATACTTAGTATAGCTCCATGATCCATACCCATACGCATCATATGTATGCTTGATATGAGGAATGTTTGACCATTGCATATGTCATTGGGCAGATTGTTATGAGACCCCGGATAGGCGGAGGTTATCTCACATGAGCGCACGGTATGCACAGGATTGATGCATGACTAGATTGTATGACTCATGCATCTTGCATTGGGAGTTATGATCACTGTCCCCCTCCTAGCGACGTCAGGGTCATAGCCTCCACAAGCACATCGTAGATGCCTAAAGGGACACTGAAATACTTGGTTCTAGCACTGTGGGCACTTAGGATGTCCTTGGGTGAAAATCTCAGAACCTCCGAGGCCAAGAGTAGCACCAACGTCTAAACCGATGGGACATGAGTGCGCTGAGTGGCGTAACCAGTAGGCCCGCGTCTCCCACTGTATCGTGGTCAGTTGAGAGAGGGTGTGGCCTTATCTGCCCGAGTGAGGGGCTATAAGCTAGGCTGGGTATGACCAGCTCAAAATGGTCCGTTATCGACGAACCGGGTAGGTATTGGCAGACTACTAGTCAGGCGGATAATGACGTCTATTCCGCTCGCTGGGCTGTGCAGCTAGGGAGGAGGTAGTCGGTGTCGAGTGTAATAGGCCCCGGTGATTTCCCCAGAGCAATCGTACTGATATGTGGACTTATTGAGTAGGAATTGCATATTTTTTCATTCATTCATTCACTATCCATTCGGGCTGGTAGTGCGTAACTATTTGTTACGTGTACCTTCACATGGGCAGGATTTCGGTTGGGCGCACGACTAACTTAAGATCAGGAGTTTACCACATTAGGTCATACTATCCAAATTAGGTATGGGACTGGTTTGGATAGAAGTCCCATGTAGTGGACCCCGTAGTCTTGTGATACTACGTACTATCATCCCGACTTCACGTTCCTGGATGGTCATTTCATTCGCACCGCATATCACATTGCATCCGCAGTACTTAGCATTTTTGGGTTACTATGTTGATGCTCTTATACGCCTAGCCGAGGTTGATGGTATTCGTGGCTTGTCAGGATTTGCATATTGTATTGCATCCTCAGCATCTGTTATTGTCTTATTATGTTTTGCATCGCATAGCCTTGGTACGGCTGATAGCACTCATGGACTTACCATTATATTTCTGCTTACTCTGATATCGTATGATTCATAATCTTGTTAGTATTTCCTCTTATTCCGATGATGTATGATTTATGGACTTTATGGTATACTTGGCACTTATCTTGCGCACACACTTTCACCACCTTCTAAGCTTTTATAAGCTTATGCACGATAGATGCGTGCAGGTGGCGTTAGGTTGCAGCAACGTTGAGCTTGGAGCATGTAGCTGTCCTCTGGTGCTTTGATTTCAATATATGTATTTCCCTTTCAGCATTGTATTCAAATAATTATATTAGTGGATATGTTGATGATGATGTTGCCTTTATAATTTGGGTATACTTGTGGTTATGCTCCATTACAAAAAAATATACTGAAAATCTTCCTTGTAGGATCCCAGGATCAGAATCTGGCGTATGGGTGCTGGGATCTGAGAATAGAGTACAACGGAGGCTGTCGGCACCTGATTCGGCGATAGAAAATTTTGTGTGCCCGTTTTTCGAGTTTGGTGCGTGACAGAAGTTGGTATTAGAGCATAACTTGGGAATACCTGAGGATAACATCACATATCTGCTAATAGCTACCCTTCACTCTCTGATTGTTGAGAACTTGGAATGGTTAGATCCCTGAGTTCGAATAACTTAGAAACCTGTGGACATAGCTCCCTACTGTTGAGATTGTGAGGCTGCATAGTATTCCAGGATCCATGATTCAGTGGGATCATCATAGTGCTGACGAGGCGTATTGGGAGTAAGAGCTGATATTCGTGGGCGTTGTCCCCATCTCTTAGGTGTTTGATGATTATATCTATAACGATAGGACTTCCCTCCCTTGTTGTATTGGTTGTGTCATATTTTAAATTTCGAGGATGAAATTTTTAATAGGTGGGGAGAGTTGTAAGACCCATATCCTAATTCGTACTGTTCCGTTGACTTCCGCGATCCTTCCCGTCGAATTCCGGCAACCTGCGACGTATAATCAATGTTTGCGATCGACCCTAAGTCATATCCTGTAGAATTGAGTCGGCTTAATCCAAGACCTGTATCATTGCAACCACACCGTCGCTACGGTTCCAACGCCGCGACTCATGCACCGACCAGATACCCTGACCGAGAGATGTGGACCCGCATTCAGTTCTAGGAAAACACCACCGCGCATTGCAAATCCCAAGAGAATCTCTACAATATGTCACATCCATCATCAATCAATCAATCCCATCAAGGGTCAAGTACAACCATCACCTCACACCCCATCCCCAAGCAACCCATAAAGTAAAAGTTTACTTACACACCCCATACCCTTCTTACATCATCTACCCCTAAAGTCAACAAAGTCCTTACACACCCATCCCTCTCTCTCATCCATCACTCACTCATCACCTATCTCTCACATCTCCTTACAACTCTCTCTCTATCTCTTTCTCTTCACTCATTCCAAGCTAGCAAGAGAGTGGACGTCCAACCTTTCTAAGAGAAGAGAAAAGTGTGTTTTGTGTGTGGCCCACTTCCCATCATAAGATCTACCATCCTAACCATTCAAACCTCATCTTCCACCATCAAAGTGAGGCACAAGGAGATTGGCTTTCCAACGGACCAAGAAGATCGAAAGTGGGTGCTTCTATAGGATAGTTTACATGTTTTTATGATGGGCCAAGTGAGGCATACCGATCAATGGTATGGATCTCCATTTGGACCCTAAGGTGTGGCCGATGGACCACCTTGATTCTCATGATCATTCCATGATGGGGCGATTCTCCAAGGACCCCATTATGATGTTTTACTTTCTAGTCTAAAAAGGGGTTATCTAGACCTTACATCTTGGGGAAGGAGGGATCTCCACTGTTGATCTTTGATCTGGTGGGCCCACATGTAATGGGACCCACTTAATTATGATTGGATGCTTGAAACGGAGGGCCCATAGTGCCGGGGTCCCTCCATGCACGTGTGTCCCTCTCTCTCTCTCTCTCTCTCTCTCTCTCTCTCTCTCTCTCTCTCTCTCCCCCCCTCCCCCCCCCCCCCCCCCCCCGATCTTTCATGTTTTGTGTGATGATTTGGCCGTGTGGCCCACCCGGATAGACCCCACCATGAAGCATGTATTTTAAGCCAAGCCTCTTGTAGGTGGGGCCCACTTTATGTATGTGTTGTACCCACACCACCCACCATTTGCAGCCCACCTAAGCAGGCCCCCCTCAATGCATGTGTTATGTCCAGACGTCCAGGGACGTCCCTGGACGTGAACTGGGAAAACAAAATATGAGCTTGATTCATAAGCTTTGGAGGGGGTTGTTCATGTAGGCCCCACCTTGGTGTATAAATTCAATCCACACCGTCTATCATTTTCCCCATATAATTTTAGGCGTTGAGCCGAAAATGAAGTTGATCTGATTTTCTGGTGGACCATAGCATAGCAAACTGTGATTCTTACCGTTGAAAAACTACCCAATGTTTCTATACGCCAAAATCCCTCGAATATTGGGCTCATTTGTCTTGAGCCCTAGAGGCCATTGGGCGGGGTGGATCCATCATACACGGGCCCCACATGCGAAAAACCGCGAGAAAATGTGATTCAAAAAAAAAATAATACAGCAGCAGCTGCCGCTGCCGCTGGCGGGCGGACGGGCCAGGGACCACGGCCCAGCCATGGGCCCCACCATGATGTGTGTATGGCATCCGAATCGTTCATGATGTGGGCCCCTGCTTGACGTGGGTCCCCTCCAAAAATTAGGTCCATCCAAAGCTCAGGTGGCCCACATCACAAGAAATAGTGGGGTTGAATCGTTTGCCATTGAAACCGTTTTTGGGTCCACAGAAGTTTTGGATCAACAAGCTGAAATTTGTTTTTCCTCTTATCCAGTGACGTGTGACCTTATCAACAGGTTGGATTTCAAATAAACATTGTGGTGGGCCCCACGTGGGACCCACAATGATGTATGTGTTTTATTCGCACTGTCCACAGCTGTGGACGGTGGAATCCACCAAGTGTATGTGTTATTCCGCACCGTCCCACTGGACGGTTGTTGGACCTCACTGTGATGTATGTGTTTCTCTCCACGCCGTCCCGTCCGGTTGGTCCACTTCAATGGCCCCACCATGATCTTGTGCATTAGATTAGCATCGTCCAGAGCATCCAGTGACTCTGACGGTGGCCCTTTTTATATGCCTTGTTATATTATAATATAATATATCATATTATATTATATTGTAATATATTATATGATATATGTTATTGGCCCACTATGCACTAGGATGCATAGGTTGTATCTAAACCTTTCAACCATTTTCAAAGATCATTTTATGGCTTGAGACTAAGAATGAGTCAGATCCATGGTTCAAGTGGACCCCACCATCTAAGGTAGTGGACAAGGATGTCCATCGTTCAAAATTTCTAAGGGCCACAGTTTTTTCTTACTAAGCTGATATGTGTTTCCACTTCCTCTATCCCTATGTTAGTTTATGAATAAGTTGGATCTCTAAGGTGGGCCACACCTTGATGTATTTGTGGCCCGTTACTTAGGCCCACCTTAATATATACATGGGGACCATGTGATTATGCCATCTTGATTTATTTGTGGTCGTCCATTGAGGCCCACCTTGGTATGTGTTTGAGGCCCATTTTGATTTATTAATGGCCCGTTATTGAGGCCCACCTTGATGTGTATGAGGCCCGTTATTGAGGCCCATCGTGATATGTATGAGGCCCATCTTGATTCATTTGTGGTCGTCCATTGAGGCCTACCTTGGTATATGTATGAGGCCCATCTCGATGTTATTTGTGGCCGTCCATTGAGGCCCACCTTGGTATATGTATGAGGCCCATCTTGATGTATTTGTGGCCGTCCCTTGAGGCCCACTTTGGTATATATGTGAGGCCCATCTTGGTATAATTGTGGCCCATTGTTGAGGCCCACTGTGATAAATATAAGGCCCATGTTATGAGGCCATTTGATGTATTGGAGACCCATGGGTCGAGGCCCAATGGGAGCTACATAAGGCCCATTTCAATGTGTGATTCCACCATGGTTTGTGTAATGATATTTATGGCGGGTCATGCCTTGGGAGCAATGTTGGTTTGATGTCCACATTGTAAAAATAATGTTGGTTAAATGTCCGCATTGTAACTCTCCCTAGGGCCCATTGATAGGCCCGTACTTGTTGTGTGTAGGCCATTTAGGCCCATCTTCATTGTAAGGACAGTTCATCACTTTATAACATACTTAGTATAGCTCCATGATCCATGCCCATATGCATCATATGCATGCTTGATATGAGGAATGTTTGACCATTGCATATGTCATTGGGCAGATTGTTATGATACTCCCTGATAGGCAGAGGTTATCTCACATGAGCGCACGGTATGCACAGGATTGATGCATGACTGAATTGTATGACTCATGCATCTTGCATTGGGAGTTTTGATCACTATGCGCCCTAAAGCGCCCTAGACATCAGGGTCATAGCCTCCCAGGCACATCGTGGATGACTAAATGGGACACCGAAAATAATTGGTTCTAGCACTATGGGTACTTAGGATGTCCTTAGGTGAAAATCTCAGAACCTCCGAGGCCAGCAGTAGCCCCAACGTCTAGACCGAGTGGAACATGAGCGCCCAAGTGCCGAATACCAGTAGGCTGCGTCTCCCCACTGTGTCGTGGTCGGTTGGGAGGGGGTGTGGCCTTATCCACCCGCGTGAGGGTACTATAAGCTAAGGTGAGTATGACCAGCTTGTAAATGGGTCGCTATCGACTAGCCGGGTAGGTATTGGCAGACTACTGGTCAGGCGGATAGTGACGTCTATTCCACTCGTTGGGCTGTGCAGCTAGGGAGGAGGCAGTCGGTGTCGAGTGTAATAGGCCCCGGTGATTTCCTTAGAGAGCAATCGTACTGATATGTGGACTTATTGAGCAGGAATTGCATATCCATTCATTCATTCATTCACTATCCACTCATGCTGGTGGTGCTTAACTATTTGTTACGTGTACCTTCGCATGGCCAGGATTTCGGTTGGGCGCGTGACTAACTTGAGATCAGGAGTTTACCACATTGAGTCGGACTATCCAAATTTAGGTATGGGACTGGTTTGGATAGAAGTCCCTTGTAGTGGACCTCGTAGTCTGCGATACTACGTACTATCTTCCCGACTTCACGTTCCTGGATAGTCAATTCATTCGCACCGCATATTACATTGCATCCGTAGTACTTAACATTTTTAGGTTACTATGTTGATGCACTTATATGGCGTAGTCGAGGTTGATGGTATTCGTGGCTCGTCAGGATTTGCATATTGCAATGCATCCTCAGCATTTGTTATTTTCTTATTATGTTTTGCATCGCATAGCCTTGGTACGGCTGATAGCACTCATGTACTTACCATTATATTTCTGCTTACTCTGATATCGTATGATTCATAATCTTGTTAGTATTTCTGCTTATTCCAATGATGTTTGATTTATGGGCTTTATGGTATACTTAGCACTTATCTTGCGCACACACTTTCACCACCCTCTAAGCTTTTGTAAGCTTATGCACGATAGATGCGTGCAGGTGGCGTTAGGTTGCAGCAGCGTTGAGCTTGGAGCGTATAGCTGTCCTATGGAGCTTTGATTTCGATATATGTATTTCCCTTTCAACATTGTATTCAAATGATTATATTAGTGGATATGTGATGATGATGTTGCCTTTATGATTTGGGTATACTTGTGGTTATGCTCCATTACAAAAAAAAATAAAATTATACTGAAACCTCCTTGTAGGATCCCAGGATCGGAATCTGGCGTATGGGCGCTGAGATCTGAGAATGGAGTACTACGGAGGCTGTCGGCACCGGATTCAGCAATCGGAAATTTTATGAGCCCATTTTCCGAGTTTAGGGCGTGACAGGAGTAGCTTGGAAGACTTAGCTTTCTCGATGCATTGAATCTATTTTTCGATTTGGCAATAATAACGTTATATACCTTTTGTAAAGCATTATACTTGTAACCATTAGGATTTATAATGGAGAGTGTTGCTTGGTATTTTGATCATGGATCTTCATGCTCAGGTATTATTATGTATATAAAAAAAATTCATTCAAAATCTTCCTTGTGGTGCACCGAACTTGGGACTTGGTGTATGAAAGTCAAGTGTCAGATTCGGGGCATCACAGAAGCTGTCCGTCCCCAGGTTTGGGGCGTGACAGACTCCCACTCTCTATTCCCCCCAAATCCGGCCCTCCAAACCCCATCTCAACCATTGAATCTCATCCCTTTCGAGTATTGGAACCTAGTGGTGGAAGAAGAAGATTAAGATCAAAGGTGGGTGCTTGTTTCAGACTAGATCTTTCTTTTCTTTCTTAAATCTTTGTCTTTTATTACATAGGATCATGTACGACCCACCAATCGATGGTGGAGATCCTACTTGACCCTTTAGATGTGGCCAATGGCCCATCCTTGATGCATGCATGATCCATGATGGGGCTATTCTCCATGGACCCCATCATGACGTTTTGAGTTAATCCATGCTATTGATGGGTCATCTAGACCCTTGATTTATGGTGGGGATGGCATCCCCACCTTGATTTACTGATTTGAGGGCCATGCAATGCATGGGGCCCCCTTGATGAACATATGATGTAGGATATAGATCTTAAAGGGACCCATAGTGGCGAGGCCCCTCCATCTCTCTCTCTCTCTCTACCTCTCTCTCTCTCTCTCTCTCTCTCTCTCTCTTGATCCTTTGCATGATGGCCCACCTAATGCATGTTGTTGTCCATACATGGGATGACCACATATTCAGATTTTAGGACACCTTGCTGCCCATTTTCGGGCCAATCTAGATGAAGGAAAGCACATAGATCAACCTGATTTTCTGGATGTGTGGCCCACCCATGTGGACCCCTTGCTCAATGAATGTACTTTATCCATGTCGGCCACCCGTGGGGCCCACCTTACTGACGTCCAATAGTTAGTTGGACGGTCCAGCGCTACCGGCACCGTCCAACAACCTGGACGAAGTGAAGAAACAAATATAAACTTGATATAGCTAATGGGCCACATGTGTGGACCCACCAGATGTAGTATTGTATATTCATACCGTCTGTCCTTTTGCTGGACGGTGGGACCCACCCTGCGAGTCTCCACATCAGCTAGAATGTGGGACCCACCTTTGATGTATGTATTCTACATCCACGTTGTCCGTCCATTTGCTAGAGTGGGACACACTCCATATGCTACACGTGTGGGGGTGGGGCCCACCTTGTGGTACGTGTGAAATCCACACCCTCAAGGCCATGGGGCCCGCTGTGATATATATGTTTTATCCAACCCGTCCGTCCAGATGGCCTGGACGTGGGCTCACCATGTTGTACGTGTTTTATCCAAGCCGTCCACGTGGGACGTGGACCCCACCATGATTTATGTATTTTACTCCACACCGTCCAGCCTGCTGGACAGTGGGACCAACCATGATGTATGCATTGTATATCCAGCTGGTGGGGCCCATTTTTGTGATGCATAAGGCCCACCTTGATGTGTGGGTTGTAAGCACTCTGTCCATCTATTTTTCTGGACCTTTGGGCTGACCTGTGAACCCCACCTTGATGTGTATATTGTGCATGCAGTCCACTCATTTTCTGGACTATATGGGCTGCCCCATCAGGCCCACTATGTTGTATGTGATACACACCTACCCATCCCTTGTGCCTAACCCATGGGCCCTTGTGTGAGTCCAATATGATGAATTTGTGGCCATTTGGTGAGGCCCATTGTGATGTATATGTGGCCCATTTGGTGAGGCCCATTATGATGAATATGAGGCCTTTTTGTGAAGCCCAATGGGATGTGTATGAGGCCCTTAAGTGAGGCCCATTGTGATGTATGTGGCCCATTTGGTGAGGCCCATTATGATGTATGTGAGGCCCAATGTGATGCATGTGAGGCCCAATTGAGTTATGTGAGTCCACCATAATGTATGTGATAACATTTATGATGATCATCCATCTCCTAGCTAGAATAAAGACCTTTGGGCCCCCATTGATATTATCATAACCCATCTCATCTTATTAGGTTAAACCCAAACTATTGGGCCCCCATTGATGCTAGTAGAAGCACCCAAACTTGGAAGCTCACTCTTCATTCTTAGGCCCATTCTTGATATGGGTAGGCCATCTAGGCCCATCCATGATAGGGGAAGGATACATCATCACCCCTTACCATAGATGGAAGAATATGTGGTATCAGATTTGGTATATCCACTGTTGAGGACCGATCTTCATGTTATAGAACAAATCCACTCTCCTTTTATGGACCCCGCCTTATATTCAGCCCGATTATCGACTTCGACTATGAATATGTGTTAGCATAGCATCATGATACATACCCCTACGCATCATCTGCATGCTTGTTATGAGGAGTGATTGATTATAACATTGTGCCATTGGGCAGATTGCTTATGGGCCTCCCTGATAAGCAGAGTTATCCCTCATGAGCGCATGGTACGTGCAGGATTGATGCATGATTAGATTGTATGACTCATGCATCTTGCATTATGTGATATGGTTACTGTGTACCCTAACACATCAGGGTTATGACCTCTACAATCATATCGTGGATGGCAGGATTGGATATCGAAAATACTTGGTTCTAAGCATTAGGGCGCAATGATATCCTTGGGTGAAAGTCCTCGAACCCTTATGGTACCAGGAGGATGTTCCAACGTCGAGACCGAGTGGATGTATGAGCACACGAGGGTCGTATACCAGTAGGCCGTGTCTCCCACTGTGTCGTGGTTAGTTGGAAGGGGGTGTGACCTTACCTGCCCGAGTGAGGGGACAATGTCTATGTTAAGTTTGACCAGCTTAAGGAATGTGTCCACTATCGACGAATCAGGCTGGATATTGACAGGCGGATAGTGAAGTCTCTTCCACTTACCCAGTTGTGCACTCGGATAAGGGCAAGCTAGCGTAGAGTGTACTAGACCCCGGTGATTGTCCAGAGTGAGAATTGTACTGATATATGATGCTCCAGAGATGAGCCGGATTGATATGTGGATTCAGATGAGGATTGGTATGCTTGAGCTGCACCTTTCATATGACATTGGCCATGTAGGCCTTACATCGCATCATAGCCTTGATAGATCGATAGCATTCATGTCTTGCATCGCATAGCCTTGATACGACTGATAGTATTCATAGATTCACCAGTATTTTTCGTATTACTCTGATATTGCACTCTAAGCATGCTTATATTGCACACACACTTACATCACCCTCTAAGCTTTCTATAAGCTTATGCATGATAGATACATGCAGGTGATGCCAGGACGCAGTCGTAGCTGAGCAGAGGCAGGAGCGTGCAGCTGAGCTTCCAGAGTTTCCTTTTAATATCTCTATATTGTATTTCCTTTTTGTACCTTGTACTCAAAAGTTTTTTATCATAATGGATATGTGGCGATGTTTCTGGTTATGGCATGTGGGTTATACTTATGGTTATGCTTATTATGAAACAAATTTATATTGAAAAATCCTCCTTCTTTGATCCCAAGATCGGAACCTGGTATATGGGTGCCGGGAGTCGAGAATGGGGTACTACGGAGGCTGTCGGCGCCGGATTCAGCGATAGTGAATTTTGTGAGCTCGGTTTCTGAGTTTGGGGCGTGACAGCTTGGACTGGGTATCTAATGCCATGTGGCATCTCATGGATGAGGTACTATCTCCTTTGATATCTATCACATAACAATTATCATTAGTGCAAAGACCTTTCATAATTAGCTTTCCTTTGAGATTTGAGATCTTACGCATATATTTTGAGAATGAGACAGAGTGTTCTTTGTCACATATTTGGGAAATACTTAGAAGGTTGTGCTTTAATCCTTCTATGCAAAGAACATTCTCAATTTTGGACAACCCTGGCCTGTCTATTGTACCCCGTCCAATTATCTTAATCACAGAACCGAGTCCGGTCACCAGTCATATGTCTGGAGCAACCGCTATCGAGTTACCATTTTGAACTATTGCCTGCTTTTAGTACGGTATGAATTACAAGGCAATTGTTCTTAGTTTTTGTCACCCACTTGTTTATCATCTTCTTTGGAGAGGATGTTTTCTTTTGTTTTTCTCTTTGAGGTTGATAAACTAGCAATTCTTTGAATCCTTTGGGCTAAATCAGATTTTCTTGTTTCATCAACTCTTCAGTCTTCTAATTCAGTTGAGCTACCTGTTTTACTAACTCCTCCATCCTTTCAATCATTTTGGGTGGAGTGGGATATTGTTTACCTTCCTTGGATGTCCTTTTTAAAGATCTTTTTGACTTTTGTATCACTTTTCCGGTTGTTTTGAATTTTTCTGTATGTTCCAACTGAGAAGTGATGTGGGACTTACCAAGAGTTAAGCATTCATTTATGTAATGTCCCAAATCTCCATATGTATTGCAAGTAGGGGTGTTTCTTGTATTGCTACTTCATGCAATACATCCAGTCACAGGTGATGCAAGAGAAGGGCTTGATTTGTATGATTCATATCTTAGACCTCTCTTATATTTAATGTTTCTTCCCATCCCTAAAAGTCTTTCTAATTTTTCATTGCTATCGAAAAACTTGTGACTTAATTCAACTGAATGTTTGGATGTCTCTACATCTATTTTAGTTTCGTATTTTCAGAGTTTAGATGTGAGATTTTTTATTTCAGTTTGTCATTTTCATATTCTAAATGATTTATTCGTTTATTCAATTTTTTAATTTATGAAACTTGACATGTTGTTGTCCTCTCAAGCTTGTCATTGTTGGCATGATATTGTTGGACATCATTGATCAAATGGGTATTTATGTCCAATGTTTTGTCAAGATCTTTTTGCAATTGTTTGTTTTTGTTTTCAGCAATGCCAAGCTTTTTGAGGACATTGATGCTATGAGAATAGAGTTGATCATAGGCATCATGTATACTTTCTCCTTCTTCTACATCCGAGATACGTGTTTCTTGTTCACTTATCTCTTTAGTGTTTATTAACACTCTACCCTTTCTATTTTCCATAATTCTTACTTCAGTTCAAGGATCTCCCTCTAGGTTGTTAAACCCTTCAAGAGGAACCCGCTCTGATACCAATTGAAATTGTGGTAGAACCGCTATTACTGAAGTATGAAGTATGTCCAAATGTCCTAGCAGGGGTGAATAAAACTTTCTCAAAACTTGTTATCTATTAATAGAAAACTAAGCCTAACTTTAAAAACAAGGGAAGTAAGGCAAAGTAACGCTATGTCTTCCAAGCCAACAGAGGGTCCAATTCACATACGCTTATACAAGATTTGTACATAAAAACAAAGCCTATAAGGATAATGTATATTTTTTGTGGGATGGGACTTCTATCAACACTTATACTGTAATGCGTCGTGCTTTTGAGTACTCGGGTGTTACTATTATAATCTAGATTAGTGTATTTGTATGAAGATACAAATAACATACATTGTTCACCGTCATTTGATAAGTCACAACCCATTACTTAATTTTAATAGTTGGAATGCCAACATCTCATATCCAACCATTAATTTAAATAAATCGATAACTAAACGTTAAAACCCATGTATTTTGGCCCACTTACAAACCCAAATAATCTAATCTTTATAATCGAAGACTTATAGGAGACTAAATGAATGAATAAATGGTGCTAATAGGGGTGTGACCCACATGAACAATTTAGAAATATATATATTTGTATATATATAAATCTAAATATAAATAAGTAATTTATCTTTGAAAAACATACAGAACATCTCCAAAAGAGAGAACCATGGGATTTAAATATAAATATTTGATAATCGAAAATATAATAATAAGTTTGAATGAAATATAAAACATTGTAAAAATGCTATTTAATATTATAAATATATATTAGGCCATTTAATCCATAACCCAACCATTAATTTCCAGCTAAATGGTTCCTTAGACCCTTTTTACCGTTGATGTTCGAATTTGGTACGATCCGATCATTAGATCAACAGAAATCCACAATTGGAGCTAAGCTTTAAGAAGTATGGTCCACCTGGTCTATGGATCTGCCTCATCTATGAACCGGGACCCTAATAAGACTAGTAGGAGCCACTGAATGTCATGAATCTCTCAACACATCACTATGGACCCCACACTCACGGTGTGAGGGTACACCATTAGGTGTACACATGCGGTGCACCGGTCCGTAGACCTGGTCAAACGGGCGTTGACCCGATAAAAAACAGAAAAGGAGAAATTTTCTCTCCTTTTCCTTCTTTCTTGACAGCGAATAGACAGGTCCTTTGATTTAATTTTCGCCCACTTCCTATGATCACGTGAAAGATCTAAGCCATCCATCATGTTGCACTAGTGAGATGACCAAAACCCCATTAGTAGTTTAGGTTGCAGATCACGCAAGAACACACAGAATCAATCACAAGCAACCAGGATTCGAACGTACATGGGACGTGTGTTAGTGCTATTATATGATACCTCTTTGATTGTCAAATTTTGTGTGTCAAAACCTTGGTATGTTCTATGTGTGTGTTCTATGTTTAAGACAACCATGGACTCTTCAAGCGGCTTCAAGATATAAAGAAGAAGATATAAAGAAGAAGATATAAAGAAGAAGATACAAAGAAGTCACGGCATTCTTTATTGGTTATTCAAGTTCAAGATAAATGTTGGTGTCAAGTGTTTGGACGACTCTGACTTCAGGTTCAAGTGGTTGGACGACTCGTACTTCAGGCTTTAAGTACTAAAAGATTTATCATTCGTTGAATGAAGTAGAGTTCAATGTCCATACTTCATTATTCAGGTTTGATAGACCATAGTCACTGACCTTAAGGTAGGTCACTTTGGATACATTATCCAAATGTATTTAAACATGTGTTTGAGCTGCTCTTAGACTAGTCCTGGTTCTGGTTCGACCAGTCCTAGCACTGGCTCGACCTGTCTAAGAATTTCCTAGACCAGTCTTGGAATTGTTCAAATTTATCGGATTTTTCTGGTTCGCTCACGACCAGTCTTGAAGTCTGCACGACCGGTCGTGGAACGGCCTCGACTCGAAGCTCGACCAGTCGTGGAGCCTCGGCTCAAACTCCAGCGACTAAATTCACTGTTGCTCGACCAGTCGAGAAGGGGTCTCGACCGGTCGTGGAGGACCTTCGACCAGTCGTGGAATGCCTACGACCAGTCGTACATCGGTTTTCCTGAATCCGCGCAGAAATTCAAAAATCTGTTTCTTCTAAGACCAGTCGTGGGAACTTCTAGACCAGTCGAAGACGAATTTCTGTAACTATAAATAGCACACGAATTTCAGAGTTTATTCATTGAAAATCTATAAAAGCAAGGTTCCACTCTGAGATAAGTCGTGTTTAAATTTAAGCTAATTTGCGCTTCATTCTAATTCCTTTTGTTAGCTTTTTATATTTGATTTTATTCTAAATTCCAATCCTATTTGAAAAGGGGAAATCGTGTATTCCTTCTTCTTGGAATTAAAATCAAATAGAGCTAGCCCTTTGAGATTTCATTTAAAATCAATTAGAACTTAGAACCTCAATAATTTGAGTATTGGACATTGAACTATCATCTCTACTCTGATCGGTTCTTCCGGGCTACTGCAAAAGGATAAGATCCAGGTATTTTACAATTCCTGTAATTTCTGTTTTGGTTTTTTTTGAGATTTGCCAGAAAAATCTCTATGTGTATGGTTATCTGAGGAGAGCCAGAAAACTCAGATTGAGGGTTTTTTTTTATTGTGTAAGCCCAAGTGACAAAGACACAATTGTGAAGGTTTTTGGTAAACCTGTGAAAACCAGTTTTATTAGAGAACGCTAATATCCCCTGTGTGAGGATATTAGGAGTGGAGTAGCATTCTGTGTGGCTGTTTGAGAACAGTTGGTGAACACACAGGCGAACCACTATAACTTCTTGTCTTGTGGATTGAATGTTTTCTTTTATCATTCAGTTCTATTTTCCTTGTGGATGTGAATGTTGTAACAGTTTGAAATTACAAGCAAGTGTGGGAATGTTGTAATAATTTAGTGATTTATTTCTACAATTTATTTCCAGCAATTCTTTTTATTGATTCAAGCTTTAAATTCCAAATTGTTCCAGCAAGGTTGCCCTGCCATTTTTATGGTGTATGGTTGTCCCTAGAACAAGACATTTGTAAATTCAATTTATTCAGTGCAGTTTGTATTTGTTTCTTTATTCCTCTTTGATTTGTGTATTTGATACAAAGACATTTCTAGACATAAGGTTGTCCTACCATAAACACTGAGTTTTTGGTGAAAGGTTGTCCTTAGAACAACGTTTGTATCAACCACTCAATTTCAATTGTTTGAGGTTGTATTTCATTTCTGCATTACAATTTATTTAATTAGTTCATTGGCTATCATATTTCGTTAATTCCGCTATTATAAGTTTTTATTTGGCATTGTCCTATTCACCCCCCCTCTAGGACATTTAGCTTGGCCATTTCAAGTGGTATCAAAGCCTAATAGCTCGCTTTTTCTTTGTATTTGGATTTATTTCCTGAGCTAACGATCTAAGCTATATTTAATAATGTCAAATTTTGATAGCCTCTCAGTCACTAGGCCTCCACCATTTGATGGCTCCAACTATGCTTATTGGAAAGCCAGAATGAGGATCTTCCTCAAATCAATGGATGAGAGTGTGTGGCAAGCCACAGTGATTGAATGGAAGCCTCCTGCCATGGAAGTTACTGGAATTGATGGTTCTAAATCTATGAAAATTACACCATACCATCAATGGACCACTCTTCAGAAAAGTGAGAGTAGTGCTAATGCTAAAGCACTTAATGCAATTACTTGCGCACTATCACCGGATGAGTTCAAAAGAATCATATCCTGTGATACTGCAAAGCAAGCTTGGGATATTTTAGAAATGACACATGAGGGTACATCGATTGTCAAAAAATCTAAAGTCCAACTCCTCACAACTAAATTTGAAGAAATTCACATGGAGGAAAATGAAATGTTTATGGACTTCTATACTAGATTAAATGACATTGTAAACTCAATGTGGGGTCTTGGTGATAAAATCCCAGAAAATAAAGTGTGTGCAAAAATTCTACGCTCTCTTCCTGAACGGTTCAATTCTAAAGTAACCGCAATCCAAGAACTTCGTGACACGGACAAAATGAAGGTGGAAGAACTAGTTGGGTCTCTACAAACTTATGAATTAAATTTTAAAGTTCCTAAAGGAAAATCAATTGCTTTGAAATCTTCCAAAAATACGGTAGAAGATAAATCCGATTCTGAAGATGACTTAGCTCTTATTGCAAAAAGATTTTACAAAATTTTTAAAAGTAAGAAAAGAGTTGATTTTCAAAAATCAAATGATAAAAAGAAGTTTAGATCTAAAACTCGAAAATCTTTGAAAGACAGTCAATGTTACAACTGTCATGAGTATGGGCATCTAGCAAACAAATGTCCTAATAAGGAAAAATCCAAAAAGAAAGGTATGTTGGCTACATGGGATGAATCATCTGACTCTGAAGTTTCTTCTGAATCAGAAGATTCCGAAACCGAGTCGGGCAATGAAGTAAAAGCCCTTATGACTCTAGCTAAGTTTACCTTCTCTGATCACGATGATTCTACTAGTGAAGAAAATTTGGATAATGACCATGAGAATGAAGAAGATCTTCAAGATGCTTACAATGCCTTATACAAAGAGAGTTGTAAAATTGCTGTGAAGCTTAAACTTCAAAGAGAAAAATTTTCTAAACTTAGAGATTGTTTTGACTTGCTTGTTTTAGAAAAATCTCAAATATCAGATTATTTTGAAAAATCAAAAAGCGATTTAGAATTCAAAAACTCTCTGATTGTTGATTTAAAATCTGAAATTGAGAGACTAAAAAATGAAGTGTCTTCTCTTCTGAATTCAAAGGAAACTTGGAGGTATACCCAAGGTGATTCTAAATTAGAAAAACTTCTATCCGGTTCAAAAAAATGTGGTGATAGATCCGGGTTGGGGTATGATAAAACAATACCTCATAAACAGAAGAATTCTCCACCTAAATTTGTGAAAGGAGAATCCTCTAATTCAAAAAAGAAAAACACTTCACAAGGTTTTGTCAAAACAACAAAAAATTTTCAAAAACCTAAAAACAGCTATGTCAACTTCAAAAGTCAAATGAAAAATCCTTTAGCTGAAAAAATAGTTGATTTACTCAAGGAACTTTTAAAATCTAACTCTGTAAGTCATTCTTTCAAATATAAACAAAAGAAGACCAACTATGTTCCTAAACCTAAAACTGTTATGAAATGGGTTCCTAAAGTTGACTGCTTGGTTGCTCACACTGCTTTCAAAGCAACTAGCCTTTCAAAGTGGTACCTAGACAGTGGTTGCTCCAGGCATATGACTGGTGACAAAGCTCTCTTCACCGATCTACAAGATATGACTGATGGGTCAGTCACATTTGGTGATGGTAGCAATTGCAAAATTATTGGCCAAGGTACGGTTCAACTCCATAATCTACCCTTATTTAAGAATGTTTTATATGTTGAAGGTTTAAAACACAACTTGTTAAGCATATCTCAAATATGCGATAACAATCATAGTGTGAAGTTTTCCAATCAAGGTTGTGAGATTATAGACAAAAAGGGATCTGTGATATTAACTGGTCTCAGAACTTCTGAAAACTGCTATATAGTGAGAAATGACAGCTCATCTAACCAAATGTGTTACATGGTCCATACCAATGAAACTGAATTATGGCATAAACGTCTTGGACATGTACACTACCGGAACTTATATAGATTGAGCAAAGAAGAACTAATAAGAGGTCTACCAAAGATTCAAAAAATAGATAAAATATGTGGTGAATGCCAGTATGGTAAACAAACTAGGAGATCTCACAAAAAGGTGAACTCAAATACCACATCAAGACCACTCGAACTTCTCCACATGGATCTAATAGGACCAACTAGAACGGAAAGTCGAGGAGGTAAAAAATATATTCTGGTTATTGTAGACGATTACACCAGATTCACTTGGGTTTCATTTTTAAAGGACAAATCAGAAACCCTTGATGAAGTAAAAAAGATAATCAAACGGATCCAAACTGAAAAATGTTCTCATGTGAGTAAGATCCGAAGTGATCATGGATCCGAATTTGAAAATAGCTGTTTTGAGAAATTCTGTAATGATCATGGAATATCACATGAATTCTCTGCACCTAAAACTCCACAACAAAATGGCATTGTGGAAAGAAAAAATAGAGTTCTTCAAGAAATGGGAACTGTTATGCTAAATAGCATGAAGGTTTCTAAGAATTTATGGGCTGAGGCGATTAATACTGCTTGCTATATTATTAATCGTGTTTATACTTGCAAATCAAATAATAAAACGCCCTACGAAATGTGGTTTGACAAAAAACCTACAGTCAAATATTTTCGCGTTTTTGGCAGTAAGTGTTATATTTTACGTGACCGGGAAAACTTGGGAAAATTTGATACAAAAAGTGATGAAGGATTATTCTTAGGATATTCATTAAACAGTCGTGCATATCGTGTACTGAACAAAAGGACTGGAGTTATTCAAGAGTCAATCAATGTGGTCATAGATGATCACTTAAATACTTCAGCCCCTAGTTCAGATAATGATGAAGTTCTTATAATTGAAAAACCAGAAACTTCATCAAGTGAATCTAATCATGATGTGAGGACTGTCAAAGATCATCCAACTACACAAATCCTTGGAAATCCTCTCACAGGTGTACGCACTCGTAGACAATTAGAAGATTTTTGTAATTACGTGTGTTTCACCTCTCAGATAGAACCGGTTAATGTAAAGGAAGCTCTTTCTGATGAAAACTGGATAGTTGCGATGCAGGAAGAACTTAATCAATTTGTTCGTAACGATGTCTGGTATCTTGTTCCAAGACCAAAAGATAAACATATTATTGGAACTAAATGGATTTTCAAAAATAAGTCTGATGAATTGGGAAATATTATTCGAAACAAGGCAAGACTGGTTGTGCAAGGATACACTCAAATTGAAGGTATCGATTTTGAGGAAACTTTCGCTCCAGTTGCACGCCTTGAATCAATCAGATTATTTATATCCATTGCATGTTTTAGAAAGTTTAAGATTTATCAAATGGATGTAAAGAGTGCTTTTCTTAATGGTGATTTACATGAAGAGGTTTATGTTGAACAACCTACAGGGTTTGAAGATCCTAAGTTTACTAATCATGTTTATCGCCTTAAGAAAGCTCTCTATGGGTTGAAACAAGCTCCCAGGGCATGGTATGAAAAATTGACTAAGTTTTTACTGGGTCACAATTTTCAAATGGGTAGTGTTGATAAAACACTCTTTGTTAAAAAGCAGAACAATGATATTTTAGTGGTTCAAATCTATGTTGATGATATAATTTATGGATCAACTTGTACTGACATGACTGTTGAGTTTGCAGATCTAATGAAATCTGAATTTGAGATGAGTATGGTCGGAGAATTAAACTATTTTCTAGGATTGCAAGTTAAACAGCAATCTGATGGAATTTTTATTTCTCAAACTAAATATGCTCTAAATTTAGTTAAGAAGTTCGGATTTGAAAATGGTAAGAATTTTGATACTCCTATGAGTACTTCTCTAAAGCTCTCAAAAGACTCTACAGGTAAAGATATAGATCCTAAACTATATCGAAGCATGATTGGTAGTTTACTGTATTTAACAGCAAGTAGACCTGATATTGCTTTTAGTGTTGGAATTTGTGCTAGATATCAGTCTAATCCTAAAGAATCTCATTTGACTGCTGTTAAACGCATTATTCGTTATGTTGCAAGTTCAGTTAATCTGGGTCTTTGGTATCCCTTTGATACTAGTGTGCAATTGGCTGGGTTCTCGGATGCTGATTGGGCTGGTAATATGGATGACAGAAAGTCAACCAGTGGTGGTTGCTTTTACATTGGAAATTGCATAGTTTCTTGGTTCAGCAAGAAACAGAGTTCCATTTCACTCTCAACTGCTGAGGCTGAATACATTGCTGCAGGAAATGCATGTACTCAGTTAGTCTGGATGAAACGCATGTTAAGTGATTATGGTATTGCACAAGACTCAATAGTTTTATATTGTGATAATTCAAGTGCAATTAATATTTCCAAAAATCCAATCCAGCATTCACGAACTAAGCATATTGACATTAGATTTCACTATATTCGTGAACTTGTTGAAGAAAAAGTAATTTGTTTAGAATATATTCCTACCGAGAAACAACTTGCTGACATTTTCACCAAACCACTCGATAAATGCAAGTTCAATAAATTGAAATTTGATCTCGGTATGTGTAATATAAGATGATTGATTATGCATTTTAATAAAAATAAAATAATAAAAAATAAAAATAAAGATAAATAAAAAATGCATATTTTGGTCTTACACGACCAGTCGAGGATAGTCTCGACCAGTCGTGGTTAGACCGGTCGAGGAATACTCAAGACCGGTCGTGTATCGCGCTGGTTCCTTTATTTGGGGAAAAAATCACTTTTTCTTCATTTCCCTCTTCTTCTCCAACGGGCATAGCTTCGACCGGTCGTACCCATCTATGGGATTTCTCCAGGTTTGAGTATTTCTCTTGATTTTATTGAAGAATCTTGAACATTACTTCTTGTCTTCCTTGTTAGTGTTGATTATTTCTTATTTCCTTCAAGGGTTTGGGGTTGTCTTCCTCATTTTCTGATTTGGTTGAAACCCATCTTGTTTTTCTTGAAATTCCTTCAATCTTTTCAAGAATATGGATGTTAGAGGTAAAAAGCGAACTAGTAGAGGTGCTTCTTCATCTAGGTCCAATGTTGTATCTCGCCGTCATCTTAGAGATCCTAATGATGACCCTCCACAAGTTCGTGATTTTCGATTTAAGAAAGTTATTGTTGAGAAAGCAGTTTGTATCAATCATATTGCTCAATTTAATCTAGTTCCTCTCCTTCAATCTGTTGGTTGGGTTAACATTTTGAATTGGGGAGGGCCGGCATATCAGTCAATTGCTCAGGCCATGGTTGCATGTATTATAGACTTTTCTCTTGAGGAATTAACTTTTATTATTACTACAAGAGAAGGGCCTTTTACTGTGGATCGTCATTTGATTTCTGGGTTAATGGATATTCCAGTAAATGATGATGGAATCCATCCTTCCACATTGGGTGATAAAGTTACTGAATCTGAGAAACGTTTATTGACTAGAGCCCTTTGTAATATGGATGCACCTTGGTCTGTCAATGGTACTGTTCTCAAGACCAGGTGGCTGTTGCCCAGATATAGAGTTCTTCATCGTATTTTTACATCTAATGTGTATCCTAGGGCTGGTAACAAAACTGAATTGACTCTTCTGATGGTTCGTATCCTGTACTCAATCGTTAGTGGTGCCAATGTTTGCTTACCTTCATTGATCTGTTATTCTATTATTCAGTTTCGGTCTCAGCCAGGTCATGGTGACATTCCATTTGGATATTTGTTAAATGTCTTAGCTACTCACATGTTGGTCACTATGCCTGTTGGTGAAGCTCCTATCCATCACCTTATTTTCAACAACACCAACATAAACAAAATGAAGTTGAGATTGGCCGCTGGTCAAGTTGATAATGACGAGGGTGGTGGAGCTGCTGGAGTTGGAGATGCGAATGAAGGAGATGATCTTCCTAATGAGGATATCAACATGGATGATCTTTTTGATGATATTGAGTCTGCATCTGAAGATGATCCAGATTTTGTTCCTTCTGATTTCGATGCACGTCTAAGTGCATTAGAAGAAAAGGTGGAAAATATGCATGTTGGCCATAATGCACAATTTAAGAAAATGCATAAGTATTTGAGGCGCTTACAAAAAGGCCTTCATCATATTGATCCTACCATTCCTGCTCCTTCTTCAGGGTCTGATTAAATGTTTATTAAATGTAGTTTGAACTGATTTCACTTTGGATTTTTCTTGGAACTGTTTAACTTATAACTGTGACTTTGGTATGTAATATCTTCTCCTAAATCTTGTATGCACTCATTTGTCTTCCTGAGCTTATATGATCTTCCTTTGTCATATTTTTGACAAAAAGGGGGAGAATGGTACATATATGGTACATATATCTGTGGTATTTATGTTGTTGATGGTGTTTGCATCAATACTTAATTCCTTAAATGGGGAGTCTTATTGAGGGGGAGTAATTCAACATCTCTCATATTGTATATGGTTGTCATGTGTTGACACATCTAATTCATGATTCATGATTCCTCTATTGTGTTTTTATATATATGTTTTGTCACAAATTTGCCAAAGGGGGAGATTGTTAGTGCTATTATATGATACCTCTTTGATTGTCAAATTTTGTGTGTCAAAACCTTGGTATGTTCTATGTGTGTGTTCTATGTTTAAGACAACCATGGACTCTTCAAGCGGCTTCAAGATATAAAGAAGAAGATATAAAGAAGAAGATATAAAGAAGAAGATACAAAGAAGTCACGGCATTCTTTATTGGTTATTCAAGTTCAAGATAAATGTTGGTGTCAAGTGTTTGGACGACTCTGACTTCAGGTTCAAGTGGTTGGACGACTCGTACTTCAGGCTTTAAGTACTAAAAGATTTATCATTCGTTGAATGAAGTAGAGTTCAATGTCCATACTTCATTATTCAGGTTTGATAGACCATAGTCACTGACCTTAGGGTAGGTCACTTTGGATACATTATCCAAATGTATTTAAACATGTGTTTGAGCTGCTCTTAGACTAGTCCTGGTTCTGGTTCGACCAGTCCTAGCACTGGCTCGACCTGTCTAAGAATTTCCTAGACCAGTCTTGGAATTGTTCAAATTTATCGGATTTTCTGGTTCGCTCACGACCAGTCTTGAAGTCTGCACGACCGGTCGTGGAACGGCCTCGACTCGAAGCTCGACCAGTCGTGGAGCCTCGGCTCAAACTCCAGCGACTAAATTCACTGTTGCTCGACCAGTCGAGAAGGGGTCTCGACCGGTCGTGGAGGACCTTCGACCAGTCGTGGACTGCCTACGACCAGTCGTACATCGGTTTTCCTGAATCCGCGCAGAAATTCAAAAATCTGTTTCTTCTAAGACCAGTCGTGGGAACTTCTAGACCAGTCGAAGACGAATTTCTGTAACTATAAATAGCACACGAATTTCAGAGTTTATTCATTGAAAATTCTATAAAAGCAAGGTTCCACTCTGAGATAAGTCGTGTTTAAATTTAAGCTAATTTGCGCTTCATTCTAATTCCTTTTGTTAGCTTTTTATATTTGATTTTATTCTAAATTCCAATCCTATTTGAAAAGGGGAAATCGTGTATTCCTTCTTCTTGGAATTAAAATCAAATAGAGCTAGCCCTTTGAGATTTCATTTAAAATCAATTAGAACTTAGAACCTCAATAATTTGAGTATTGGACATTGAACTATCATCTCTACTCTGATCGGTTCTTCCGGGCTACTGCAAAAGGATAAGATCCAGGTATTTTACAATTCCTGTAATTTCTGTTTTGGTTTTTTTTGAGATTTGCCAGAAAAATCTCTATGTGTATGGTTATCTGAGGAGAGCCAGAAAACTCAGATTGAGGGTTTTTTTTTATTGTGTAAGCCCAAGTGACAAAGACACAATTGTGAAGGTTTTTGGTAAACCTGTGAAAACCAGTTTTATTAGAGAACGCTAATATCCCCTGTGTGAGGATATTAGGAGTGGAGTAGCATTCTGTGTGGCTGTTTGAGAACAGTTGGTGAACACACAGGCGAACCACTATAACTTCTTGTCTTGTGGATTGAATATTTTCTTTTATCATTCAGTTCTATTTTCCTTGTGGATGTGAATGTTGTAACAGTTTGAAATTACAAGCAAGTGTGGGAATGTTGTAATAATTTAGTGATTTATTTCTACAATTTATTTCCAGCAATTCTTTTTATTGATTCAAGCTTTAAATTCCAAATTGTTCCAGCAAGGTTGCCCTGCCATTTTTATGGTGTATGGTTGTCCCTAGAACAAGACATTTGTAAATTCAATTTATTCAGTGCAGTTTGTATTTGTTTCTTTATTCCTCTTTGATTTGTGTATTTGATACAAAGACATTTCTAGACATAAGGTTGTCCTACCATAAACACTGAGTTTTTGGTGAAAGGTTGTCCTTAGAACAACGTTTGTATCAACCACTCAATTTCAATTGTTTGAGGTTGTATTTCATTTCTGCATTACAATTTATTTAATTAGTTCATTGGCTATCATATTTCGTTAATTCCGCTATTATAAGTTTTTATTTGGCATTGTCCTATTCACCCCCCCTCTAGGACATTTAGCTTGGCCATTTCAACGTGTGATCCAGATCGGCCCACTATTCCAGTTTGTATCATTGATTTGAACCGTCCATCATGTAGCCCAGGAGACTTTAATCAAAACGTAAGAACTTTCTACTCCTAGTTGCTCATGTGCTTGTGCACAATCTCGGGCGGAACGTGAGTTGTGTGCGGTGTTTTTTTAAAAATGGAAAAGCTTCTGTTTCTCTCTCTCGTTAGCTGGCATCGCACGTGTCTCCTCATCCTTAAATCCTACCCACACACGTAAGTTAATCCTAGCCCTCCATTCACCCTGCACTTTAGGGCTTCCTTAGTAATCAAAGAGCCGTCGCAATTAAAAACTAAAGAACCCATGAGTTTTCGTGGTTGTTCATCCAAATGGTGCGTCTCAAAGGTCTTTGAGACCCATCTGAACCATCGAAAAGCCTTATACCCGAAGATCAGTCACACGATTCAATTTCACCATTGATGGTGCTCTCATCTTCCTTCTTCCACCGAACAAACCCATCACCTTGCATGGGTCCCATTCATTGATCTGATCGGTCCATCCCGGGGCCCAGAGGTCCGAAAGATCGTCTGGATGGATGGATTACAGCCATACTATTAGAATACCATCATATCAACTCAAATCCTTTTGGGTTAGGCGACTAAATCTGTAACTAATCCGTGATTAGTTGCCGGTCATTCTAGATGTCTAAGAGGGTATAAATAACACTCGTTCCTTTTAGGGCAATTGATTCAAAAAGGGAGAAAAGAGAAAAATAAGAGAGAGGGAGAATACGCCATTTTCAGAGCCGCATCGAGTCGGGTCGACTCGGTTCATTGCTACAAGTTCGAGTCGGGTCGAGTGCTTCTGAGTCCCACTGTTGGATGCGAGTTGCAAAAGAGATGAAGAAGATGAGAGGAAAAAGGAGAAGAAGAAAGGAAGAGAAAACATGAGAGAGAGTGCTGGAGAGAAAATGGGCAGCTGCTGCTCGTGGTGGATGTTGTTGTTGCACTCGCGCCAGAGTCAGACTATGTTTGGTTCGAGTCTTGCAGGCCTGGTCGTGATGAGGAGAAGCAGGGAAAGGAGAGCGAAAAGAAGGGAAGGAAATGGAGAGAGGGCAGGTTCGAGTCAGGTTTGGCTGCTGCCGAGTCTAGCTTCCTCGACTCGGTTTGAGTCACAATAAGAGCTGGGAATCTGGACTGAGTCGGGTGTGGGTTTAGTCATGTTGTTTCTAAAATTCTAATTGAGAGAGAGAGAGGGAGAGAGAGAAGAGTGTTGTCTCGAGTTGACTCAGCGGAAACTAGTTGAGTCGAGTTGCACGAGTCGGGTCTGGTCTGGTCTTGTTGAGTCCAGCAAGCTTGCTGGACGTTGCATGTTGAAAAGTAAAATAGAGGAAAAAGAAAATAAAAAAGAAAGAAAGAGATCAATGAAGAAGGAGGAGGAGAAGAAGAGCAAGTAGGGAGTCGAGTTGTTGAGTCGACTCAGTTCGAAATCGAGTCAGATCTCCAACTTACTACTTGGTCAGGTCCAGACCATGCTGGAAGTTCTCAGCATAAGAAGAAAAGAAGAAAAGAAAAAGGAAAGAATGGAAGAAGAAATGAGAGTCAGGAGTCACAGTGAAGATCATGTGAATCACGTGAGTCGAGTCACCGAGTCACCAATCGAGTTTGGTGAGTTCCAATCTCATGAGTTTTAGAGTTAAATCTTGTTTTGAATAGAGAATGAAAGTGCACCTGCTAGTGCCCTTGTTTGTCAAGTTATTTCAAGCTCGAACTCGATGGGAAGATTATTTCAAGCGTCTGCCTCGACCGGATGTGTGGAAGCTCGGAATAAGTAAATCATAGCCTCACATGTCATGTCCCAAAACACCAGGTGATTAAAACCCTTAAAACAAGATAGACATCTTAGGGTTTTTGAGGTGAGAAAACTTTTTCAAAATAGGAAAATCTCTATGTTTTTCTCGCCTTGTCAATCTTATCGAAACACCCTCGATATGATCAATCCGCTCTGTCGATGTCCTCGATACCTTAACGATATTATCGATGAGAGGACCAAAAGTGTCCAGCAACTAAATATTCATTGGACGGATTTATCGATGTATCGATACACATATCGATATCATTGATATAAGCACTAATATGTCCAGCAACTTCATAACATATCTGAACGAATTATCGATGTATCGATACACCTATCGATATCATCGATATTCAAATCTCGAGTCCATCGGGTGTGGCTCGATAAGATCGACAGGCAGTTTTCCGATATGATCTGAATTCAAATATCGGATAACATCGGAACTCCGTCGATGATATTGATCGTGGGCGCGCATATCTTACAACAGATATTTCAGGTCGTTCTTAACTATGATCGGGGGCCCTTCGATAGAATCGATATTCAAATGTCGATGATATCGACACCTGGTCGATTGCATTGATCAAGGTTACAATCTGTCCAGCAGCTTAAAGAAAAATCCGCTGGAATTATTGATGCCTCGACTCTGATCTCGATATCATCGACATTCAAATTTCGATGATCTCGATGGTTCCCCGATCAATCTTGAAATCCTGAAATATTTCAAAGTTAAGTCTCTCTCATTTTTCAAATGTTGATGGATCGATCCTGTCATCGATGGAATAGGAGTTCGAAATTCGATGACATCGACCATGGTCTCAATTCGTCGACCAATTGGCAAGAAGTTTCAAAAGCGTATGACATCGAGTCTAAGTCATCGAGCAGACCATCGATGCTATCGAGAGTATACGTTCGATGATATCAAACTTTGTCATAAATGTGACCGTTTTATATCCGTTGGAACTTTTTGCCTATATATAGAGGACTTGTCTTTTGTTGCTGTGAGAGAAAATAGAGAGAGCTTTTGAGTGTTTCAACTTACATCTTATATCCAAAGCCCTTTCCCTCGAGGGAGTTCATCCTCCAATCCACTCTCACCATTGACATTCAATAGAGTGGATCGGGGAATGAACTTCCACATTCAAGGATCCTCCAGCTACTACCTTAATGGCAATTCATTAAGCTGGGATGCCGTGAATGCATAAGATTGGAACTACTCTACCTTCCTTGTAGGAAAACCTTTAGACGGTAGGATTCCATCTTAACCTTGACCCAACCCTAAGCCTAGTCTTGGTATATCTTTTGTGTTGCGGATCAGGGGAGCAGAAGACTCTTCGTCAACAAGGAGGAGGAGATCTTCAGCGTTGTGCTTAACGGGACTCATCAACTTATCTGTAACTATCTAGAGTCCAAGAGGACACTTGTGATCATTCCTTTCTAGGATTGGGTCTTAAGTGGTTCTTGCCCTTTGAAGCCCTCGTAGGAGGCCTCCGGTGGGAGTGTACGTGGTGGGTACGAGGACCCTTGCTCTGTGGAGAGCATAAACATCCGGGTGCGTTATGTGGACCCTTACTCTATGGAGAGCATAAACATCTGGTTAGGAGTGAACCAGTAAAACTCCACGGATAGAGGTGAACCGAGTAGAAATCTCCATGTAAAGGTTGAAGGTGAACCCTGGGAAACCTCCTTAGTGAAATCCGGTACACTCAAGTGTTGAGTGTGACAGCCAGGAGTGGAGTAGGCTTATCGTCGAACCACTATAAAATGACTATGTTTGTGGTTGCTTTTCTATATGTGTGATTCATGTCAATGCATTCATATTCATATATCTGATCACATCTCACACACATACACAATCACATCCAACATATACTAAGTTGCATATTGCTATATCTTGATTAGTTTGTGATTGGATCCTCTACCTGGCTTAGAAGCCAATAGAGTTACATTTGAGTAATCCTGATAATTACATTATCATAGGATTAGTGAAGTAGGATTTTAAATAAACCGTAAAAACCTTAAAAATCCTATTCACCCCCCTCTAGGACATATTGGCATATTCTGACTTCAACTTAAGCGGTCTTCACCGCTATTTCAATTGGTATCAGAGTGGGTCTCTCTTTAAGGGCTTCACCGCCTAGAGAGTGATCTTGACTGAAGTTGGGAATATCGCCAAAGGAGAGGGCTCATCAGTCATTAGACCTCTAGTATTTGACAGCTTAAATTATGCACACTGGAAGACTAGGATGCACTACTTTCTGAGATCTTTGGATCATGATGTTTGGGATATAGTTGAGAATGGATATGTGCCACCTACTGAATAAATTGTACTTGATAGTGGCACAACAATCACAAAGCCCAAACCCAAAGAAAAGTGGACAGCATTCGACAAAGAAAGACAAACATTTGAAGCCAAGGCTATGAATGCTATATACTGTGTCGTGTCCCAAGATATATTCAATCAGATAAGTATGTGTGGGACATCAAAAGAAGCATGGGATTTACTGGAAACAACCCATGAAGGCACAAGCACTGTGAAGAGGTCTAAACTTCAACTATTGACCTCACAGTTCGAAAGTCTCAGAATGGAGGAGCATGAGACATTTATGGAGTTTTTCACCAAATTGAACATCATTTGTAACTCCATGGGTGGATTGGGAGAGAAAATTCCGGTATCAAAAATTTGTAGGAAAATTCTAAGATCCCTACCGGAACGATTTAATCCCAAGTTTACAACAATTGAGGAGTGTAGGAATATTGATGAGATGAAAGTAGAAGAACTGGTAGGTTCCCTACAAACTTTTGAACTACACTTCACTCAAACCCCTAAATCCAAAACAACT
This sequence comes from Magnolia officinalis, assembly GCA_021015155.1. NCBI lineage: Eukaryota > Viridiplantae > Streptophyta > Magnoliopsida > Magnoliales > Magnoliaceae > Magnolia > Magnolia officinalis. The sequence continues at coordinate 73,075,986 of JAJHSJ010000005.1, forward strand.
GTCCTGAAAACTTCAAAGAAAACAATACATGAGGACAGTGGGAGTAAAAAGGAAGATGAAGATGAGGAAGTGGTTTTGCTAGCTCAAAGATTCAGAAGATTCTTTCAAAAGAATCGCAGCCGTCCCTCCAGAGGTAGAAAGGTGGATAACAAACTCTCTATAGGCAAATTTGGTAAAAAGACCAAAGAACCACAATGTTATGCCTGTCGAGAGTATGGACATCTATCTACCGAATGCCCAAACAGAAAAACTAAGGGCAAGGCGATGGCTGCCATGTGGGATGATACGGAGGAGTCAAATTCAGAATCAAGCGACTCAAGGAGCGATGGAGACCAAAAATCTTTGAAAATACTTATGGTCTCCACTGCTTTGATCATTCCAACTAAATTTGAGGAAGAACAGCAAGCTACTGAATCATTTCTATCTGACGATGAGGAAATTGAAAAAGAGGAAGAAAGAGAACAAGATGAATTACAAGACGCTTACAATCAACTTTACATTCATAGCATCAATATTACCAAAAGACTTGGAATAGTTGAAAACGAAAAGGAATTGCTGCAACTAGATCTAGACAAAACTTTAGATATCAATACTCATCTGATTAATGATCTACAACAATATCATTCAGATTATGATAAACCTAAAAGAAGCAACATTTCTCTTAAATTTGAATCTGAAAGATTAAATAAACAAATTAAAACATTAAATGAGAAAAACATGATTCTTCAAAATGAAAATCATACACTTCAAGTTAAATTAGAAGAATCCAGAAAAATGGCCAAGCTAAACTGCAAACTTTTCCAAAGTGGTGAGACATTAGAAAAACTGTTAGGCATGGGAAAATGTGGAGAGGACAAAAAGGGATTAGGTTATGGAAAATCTAGAACAAAAACTGAATATGATGCACAACCTTTTGGAAAATTTGTTGTCTCTAGTAGTAACATCAGACCTATCCCAGCTCGTCACAAAAATGGTAAGTCAGTTTATGAGCTAAACAAAGGAAATATGCAATCATCACCACTTGAGCTAGTTGACAGGATGAAGGAGTCATTAAGTCATGTGGACAAATCGGATAAGATGAACAAATCTACCACAAGTAAAACTCCTGTCACAAAGTGGGTGATTAAGGAAAAGACAAATTGCCTTGTTACACATTCAGATCGTCTATCAGGCAATAAGGCCAAATGGTACCTTGACAGTGGTTGCTCAAGACATGTCACAGGTGAAAAATCCCTTCTCTCCAACTATAAAAATCTTCATCAAGGGATAGTCACCTACGGAGATGGAGCCACTGCCAATGTAATTGGACAAGGAATGATAAGAGGAATTGATTTGCTCAAAAATGAGAATTCTTTTTGCATAAAAGGACTAGCACATAATCTGTTAAGCATCTCTCAAATCTGTGATAATAGGCACGTGGTCAAATTCAACAAAGAAGAGTGCGATATCCTAGATCAATCAGAAAAATAAGTAATTAAAGGTCATCGCACAAACAACCACTGCTACATTATTATAGGAAAAGAAAGGAGCGATATTGTGAAACATTGAGAATGAAGAAACTAGTCCAGATCATGCATCAAAATCTGGATACCTGCTAAAATGATGCGTTTTTGTTGAGCTTCAAATGATATTTCTGAGTTTTTTTTACCTCCATTTTTTTTTTTGTAAACAACAAAATGCTTATAATTTTGTCTTGTACATAACTGTATAAAATTTTGTTGTATACTGACAGTCATAGAAAAACTAAAAGTATACTTGAAGGGTCGAAAAAGAAAAATATTCATCTCCGATATACCTATCGATCTGTCATTTCCGATTAATCGATCATGAGTCGATATCATCGACATCTCTTCAGAATTTCGAAAGTCACATGATCGGGACTACTATCGAAGCAATTGCCGATAACATCAGATGTGGATCATCGATATTATCGAATGTAAGTTCGATAAAATCGAAGACTCACGCCCGATGAAAGGTGATCGAACGAAAAAATCTTATTTCTCTGAAAAATTGTCTGTTTTGCTCTCTGCTCGAATCCTCATCCAAGAAGACCATCGACGGGTCCCAGAAGCTTCAAGAGAAACGGGGATTATCTTTCCATTTCTTCCACTCTAGAATCTAACCTCACTTTTGATCAGGTACTGTTTGTCCTTTTTGAGAACCATCCTTACCTCTTCCTATCTCTTACACTGAAAGATCATGAACAAAGGGAAAGGTAAGTCTCTTTCTTAGTCTTCAAAAGGAAAGGTGAAACAACCCAGTATGCATCAACTCATACCATCGAGAAGGCATCCGACCACCATTGTTGAACGTCTGGTTCTTAACAGTGCCATTGAATCTTTCGGCGTGGACCTTCTTCTAGAAGTAATTGGATGGAAAAATATTCTGAATCTTGGTGGTACTTATCAAATTGGAGTGATCCATGACTTCCTCAGTAAAAGTCAGGTTATTTGTGTCGATCCACCTTGCATTCAAGTAGAATTGATGCATTACTCCAAGCACATCACTCCCATCACCTTGAGTAACCTCTTAGATCTCCAAGTCACTCGCATTCTTGTCACCAGTCGGAATCTAAATGATCTTGGTGTTTGGGGCGAGATAACTTGAGCACTATGCCAGGGAACTACTATTGCACGGAACGATAATAATTCCCTTCATATTAATCATCTTGGACCCACTTTTAAAATCCTCCACAGCATTTTAGGGTTCAATGTCTATCCTTGTGATGTGAATGGTAATCATCTGTCTCTCTTTGTGCTAAATGTGTTGTATGATGTATATCAGGAAGTTCAAGTGTGCCTTCTAACATTTCTTCTTAAACAGCTAATTCGGGTCATTCAAGGAAATCATCAGGATACATCAGTTTTTCCTGTACTTATCTGTAAATTAGCTCATCATGTTAGCATTCCTGCCACATCTGATACAGTCTATCCAGAGAGATGGTTTGACAGTGATTCGTCTCAGGAGGCTCAACAGTTGTGCCTTCCTTCAGTCCTTCCCGAGAATAGCACTCCCTTGCAGTCGGCTGCCCCATATGCTTATCCGTCATATCCATGGGGATCCAACCGAACGCCACTACTGAGTCCGGAGTCTATAACAAATCATCAAACTCACCACCTCGAACGCCACCTACTGAACGGTATGGGGAGCATGGAGGAGCGACTTCATAATTGTGAGAGACGTCTCACTGTAAATGAAGAAAAAGTTGATATGCTCCAGCAAACTAATCAGCAGGTGGTTGACTTACTCACACGTAGAGAGTCTCGGAGGCGGTAGAAGCTGATTGTGGAAGTTCTACTTCACTAAATTTTTTTTTTTGGGATAACTGTTAATTTTTGTTGCCAAGCTTAGGCAGTTGATTTTGGATAGTTGGATACTTTAGCTTCATTTTGAATATGGCTGTATAGAATTCATATGTTTAAATGCCATATTTGTCTTAAGTTCCCCTAGTTTATTAAGGTTCTGCTATGGAATGCATGTGATGCCTTTAATGAATATTTCAACTGCTATACAACTGCTCTATCTTGTCTAATATGCATTCATGAATTCTGAAATTGATGTTTGATTGAATCGAGTAAACCTTTATACATCAATGCTCTGCTTCTACCTGCTTAGTTTTCTCAAGTATTTTAATTTTCAGTCAATATCATGTTGCGCAGCACGCCAACAACGCAGTGAGCCTAGATCCAATCTAAGGCCTCACCCACAAACGATAGACAGGAAGAAATATAAACTAGAAATAGATCAAAGCAATCCAAAACAAACCACATGACAAGATATACATGGAAAAATCCCAAACTAGGGTAAAAAAAACCACGGATGCAAAATTCCACTATGAAGAGAAACGAAGATTACAAGGCAATATACTAACCTCTCCCTTGGAAGTACAGAGAAAATCCTTTGCCCACACCTCAGAATAATTTCCTAAAATTCACCTTAACCTAGAATAGCCCTAGGGACCCCAATTTATAGTTTTGGCAACTTCCCTTTCCGCATCCCAGTTGCCAAAGGACTTGCGACACGAAATCCGCGAAACTCCTTTTGCATCCCAGTTGCGAAAGGACTTGCAACACGAAATCCGCGAAACTCCTTTCGCATCCCGGTTGTGAAAGGACTTGCGACACGAAATCCACGCAACCTCGACTGGTCGTGGGCGGCCCCAGATGTGGCTCCACTTCTCAACAATCTCCCACTTGGAGACACATCTCCGTAAACCTTTGTCTTCTTCATCCGGAGTGCACCACCTCCCCGTCTTCAAGCCTGAAGACCAATCAAAGCTGAACAGAGCTTCAGCTTCTCCCTTGTGACCGCCTTGGTCAGCATATCCGCAGGATTCTCACTTATATGAATCTTCTCCAGAGCAATCGATCCATCTTCCAGTAACGAACGTATGAAGTGATATCTGATGACAATATGCTTGGTCCTTGAATGAAAGGCTGAATTCTTAGCCAAGTGTATTGCACTCTGACTGTCACTATACAGCTTGCAATCTGCTTGCTTCTTACCCAACTCTTCCATAAAACCTTGCATCCACACCATCTCCTTGCATGCTTCTGTAGCCGCAACATATTCTGCTTCTGTCGTACTGATAGATACTATCTTTTGTAACTGAGAGACCCAACTGACTGCAGCACTACCCAGAGTAAAAACATAACCCGTAGTGCTTCTTCTGCTGTCGATATCTCCTGCCAAATCTGAATCCACGTAGCCTTGTAACTTGATTTTCAATCCACCATAACACAGCCCTACGTCCTTAGTATCTACCAAGTACCTAAGGATCCACTTCACAGCTTCCCAATGTTCCTTCCCGGGGTTGTTCATGAACCTGCTAACAACTCCCACTGCTTGAGCAATGTCTGGCCTTGTGCTCACCATAACATACATGAGACTCCCAATAGCTGACGCGTATGGGACTTTAGCCATGTAGTCCTGTTCCTCCTGCGTCTTTGCACCTTGCTCCTTAGATAGCTTGAAGTGGTTGACTAATGGAGTGCTAACCGGCTTAGCACCTCCCATATTGAATCGATCAAGTACCTTGGCTATGTACTCTGCCTGTGACAAAACTAATTTCTTGTTTTCCCTGTCACGCTTTATCCTCATGCCTAGGATTTGTTTTGCAGCTCCTAAATCCTTCATGGCAAATTCTCTAGACAATTGTCTTTTGAGATCTAGATGTCCTCCATGCTTGAGCCAGCCACAAGCATATCATCAACGTACAGAAGAAGGATGATGTATGACGTATCAAACTTCTTCAAGTAACAACAGTGGTCTGCATGACTTCTCCTAAAACCGTTTCCCAACATGAAACTATCGAACTTCTTGTACCACTGCCTCGGGGCCTGCTTCAGGCCATATAGACTCTTCTTCAGTCTGTACACCTTGTTCTTATTACCTGGTGCCACGTATCCTGTCGGCTGATGCATATATATCTCTTCTTCGAGGTCCCCATGAAGAAAGGCTGTCTTAACATCTAGATGTTCTAGATGTAAGTCCTCTGAAGCCACTATACTCAAGACCATGCGAATCGTAGACATTTTCACTACCGGTGAAAGCCTTTTGTTGAAACCCTTTCACAACCAATCTGGCCTTGTACCGTTTCGAACCATCGTGCTCCTCCTTCAGTCTGTAAACCCACTTGTTATGAAGAGCTTTCTTATCCTTGGGTAGAGTGACTAGCTCCCATGTACGATTAGACTCAAGAGAGTCCATCTCATCATCCATGGCCTGCTCCCACTTAACCCGTATATCTGACTGTAACGCCTCTTCAAAACACTAGCTCACCATTATCTGTCAGTAGTAGATAATGTAAGGAGGGTGAGTATCGGACCGTGGGTCTCCTCTCCCGAGTAGACCTCCTCACAACTGGTGTATGCGGCTCTGCCTCATCCTGTAGCACTGTAACACCCATGTCCGGTAACTCTTCCAACTCTACGAATTCCTTTTTCTCGGCCTTATTTTCCTGCACACTGTCCTTATGCATCACTTTTTCATTAAAGACTACGTCCTTGCTTCTGATGATTTTTCTGTTTTCTGCATCCCAGAACCTGTAGCCAAAATCATGTTGCCCATAGCCTATAAACGTGCACCTCCTGGACTTCGCATCCAGCTTGTTTCTGTGCTCTGCATCAATGTGAACATATGAAGTGCAACCGAACACTCTGAGATGTGCAAGGTTCACTTCTTTCCCAGTCCACGCTTCTTCTGGTAGCCCACCATCCAATGGTGCTGAGGGACTTCTATTGATGAGATATGCGGCAGTATTCACATCATCTGCCCAAAAGGTCTTGGGCAACCCTGCATGTAACCTCATGCTCCTGGCGCGCTCAAGGATGGTCCTGTTAATGCGCTCAGCCACACCATTTTGTTGTGGTGTCCCTGGAATCATTTTCTGATGTTTGATTCCATTTGCTGCACAATACTCCTCAAACCTCTTATCACAATACTCTCCCCCATTGTCAGATCTGAGACACTTTACTGTTTTACCTGTCTCATTTTCTACCATAACTTTCCACTTCTTAAATACATCAAATACATCAGATTTATGTTTTAAGAAGTAGACCCACAGTTTTCTACTAGCATCATCAATAAAGGTAACAAAATAACGTGAGCCACCAAGAGATAATACCTGTGCCGGTCCCCACACATCAGTGTGTACAAGCTCCAACAGATGTGTCTTTGGAGCGCGTCCCGTCTTCTTGAAGCTTACCCTCTTCTGCTTGCCATACACGCAGTCCTCGCAGAATTCCAAGTCAATAGACTTCAGCCCTGGTAGCTTCCCTTTTGACAATAGCACTTTCATCCCTTTCTCACTCATATGTCCCAGCCTCTGATGCATAACTGCCCATTCACTCCAGTTGATGCGACTGCGAGTGAACTATACGATCCTGAAGTCACGTACAAAGTACCTTCCTTTTTGCCTCGAGATATTACCAAGGCACCTTTTGTGATCTTCCAGGAGTCACTGGTGAATGTCGTCACATAACCGGTATCAGCCAACTGTCCCACTGAGATCAGATTACGTTTCAAACTCGGTACATGTCTGACATCCTTCAATTTCAAGACCGTTCCGTCTTTCTGATTTACATGAACATCTCCCTTTCCAACAATATTGCACGGCTCATCATCACCCAGGTAGACTCTCCCAAAGTCACCTGACACATAATCACGCAGAACTTCCTTACACGAAGTAGCATGAAACGAAGCACCCGAGTCTATAACCCAAGACTCATTCCTCGCATCAAGAGACAAGATCAACGCCTCTGTGTCGCTCTCCTCAGACAGATTCACTGAATCTTTCCACCTTGAGAGCTTCCTTCTTGTTTCTTGAGCGCCCTGCAATCACGTTTCATGTGCCCCTTCTTGCCGCAATGCCAACACCCGTCTTTGTCTTTCGTTCCCTTGGACTTATTCCTTGACTTAGAACGCCCGTGTTTATTGCCTCCTTTGTTCAGCGATCTTCCTCTTCCTTCAACGTTTAGAGCATTCCCTGAATCCCCTGAAACTCCTGATGCCTTCCTTCTAGATTCTTCGCTGAGAATTAGACCGGCCACATCATCAAATTTCAGCTTTGTCGATCCTGAAGAATTGCTCACAGCAATCACCAAACCATCCCAACTGTCTGGCAAACTGGATAAGATCAATAACGCCCTGACCTCATCCTCAAAAGCAATGCCAACGGATTCCAACTGGCTCGTGACTGTATTGAACTCGTTTAGATGTTCAGCCACGCTCCCACCATCTGACATCTTCATGTTGAATAGTTGTTTCATAAGATGAACCTTGTTGGATGCTGAGGGCTTTTCATACATGGTGGCTAGGGCTTCCATTAATTCTTTTGTCGTTTTTACCTTGGATATATTGAAGGCGACGCTCTTAGACAAAGAGAGTCGGATCGTTCCTAAAGCCTTCCTATCCAGTAAAAACCATTCATCATCTGTCAACTTTTCTGGTTTTTCTTTTCCTCCTAGAGGAATATAGAGGTCCTTCTGATACAGATAATCCTCCATCTGCATCTTCCAGAAGGCAAAGTTTGAACCATCAAACTTCTCAATTCTAGTTTTCTCATCTTCTGCCATCGCTCCCAATAGAACTAAACCAATAGCTCTGATACCAGTTGTTGCGCAGCACGCCAACAACGCAGTGAGCCTAGATCCAATCTAAGGCCTCACCCACAAACGATAAACAGGAAGAAATATAAACTAGAAATAGATCAAAGCAATCCAAAACAAACCACAAGACAAGATATACGTGGAAAAACCCCAAACTAGGGTAAAAAAACCACGGATGCAAAATTCCACTATGAAGAGAAACGAAGATTACAAGGCAATATACTAACCTCTCCCTTGGAAGTACAGAGAAAATCCTTTGCCCACACCTCAGAATAATTTCCTAAAATTCACCTTAACCTAGAATAGCCCTAGGGACCCCAATTTATAGTTTTGGCAACTTCCCTTTCGCATCCCAGTTGCGAAAGGACTTGCGACACGAAATCCGCGAAACTCCTTTCGCATCCCAGTTGCGAAAGGACTTGCGACATGAAATCCGCGAAACTCCTTTCGCATCCCAGTTGCGAAAGGACTTGCAACACGAAATCCACGCAACCTCGACTGGTCGTGGGCGGCCCTAGATGTGGCTCCACTTCTCAACATATCACTTGCTATACCTTTGCCAATGACTGACAAAAAGGGGGAGAACAATTCAAAACACCCCGAACGAAAAATTGTGTATCTATCTATGTTAATGCAGGTGTTAGGGGGAGCAGCTGCAAGAAAGTGAGAGTTTTGAAGTAAGGGGGAGCAGATACTACTGGTTGTGTACATGGGGTAGAAAAATTGTAAAATTGTGTAACAACATGTACACACAATTTAGGGTGTGGTAGGGTGTGTTCTAGGGTGTTTTGGGGATTTTGTCACGTAATTGACAAAGGGGGAGATTGAAAGTGCACCTGTTAGTGCCCTTATTTGTCAAGTTACGTGTGTGGTGGGTCAGATTGGCTATAGAACTCGATAGGAAGATTATTTCAAGCGTCTGCATCGACTGGATGTGTGGAAGCTCGCAATAGGTAAATCATAGCCTCACATCCCATGTCCCAAAACATCAGGTGATTAAAACCCTTAAAACAAGATAGACATCTTAGGGTTTTTGAGGTGAGAAAACTTTTTCAAAATAGAAAAATCTCTATGTTTTTTTCGCCTTGTCGATCTTATCGAAACACCCTCGATATGATCGACCTGCTCTGTCGTTGTCCTCGATACCTTAACGATATTTTCGATGAGAGGACCAAAAGTGTCCAGCAACTAAATATTCATCTGGACGGATTTATCGATGTATTGATACACATATCGATATCATCGATATAAGCATTAATATGTCTAGCAACTTCATAACATATCTGGACGAATTATCGATGTATCGATAACCTATCGATATCATCGATATTCAAATCTCGAGTCCATCGGGTGTAGCTCGATAAGATCAACAGGTAGTTTTTCGACGCCCCTGTTTTTTAAGAAAATCTCAAAATCGTTCGATAGCATCGATGCTCTTCCGATATGATCTGAATTCAAATATCGATAACATCGGAACTCCATTGATGATATTGATCGTGTGCGCGCATATCTTACAACAGATATTTCAGGTCATTCTTAACTATGATCGGGGGCCCTTCGATAGAATCGATATTCAAATATCGATGATATCGACACCAGGTTAATTGCGTCGATCAAGGTTACAATCTGTCCAGCAGCTTAAAGAAAAATCCGCTGGAATTATCGATGCCTCGACTCTGATCTCGATATCATCGACATTCAAATTCCGATGATCTCGATGGTTCCCCGATCAATCTTGAAATCCTGAAATATTTCAAAGTCAAGTCTCTCTCATTTTTTAAATGTCGATGGGTCGATCCTGTCATCGATGGAATCGGAGTTCGAAATCTGATGACATCGACCATGGTCTCGATTCATCGACTAATTGGCAAGAAGTTTCAAAAGCGTATGACATCGAGTCTGAGTCATTGGGCAGACCATCGATGCTATCGAGAGTATATGCTCGATGATATCGAACATGCTCGATGATATCGAACTCTGTCATAAATGTGACCATTTTATATCCGTTGGAACTTTTTACCTATATATAGAGGACTTCTCTTTTGTTATTGTGAGAGAAAATAGAGAGAGCTTTTGAGTGTTTCAACTTACATCTTATATCCAAAGCCCTTTCTCTTGAGGGAGTTCATCCTCCAATCCACTCTCACCATTGACATTCAATAGAGTGGATTGGGGAATGAACTTCGGCATTAAAGGATCCTCCAGCTACTACCTCCTTAGTGAAATCCGGTACACTCAAGGGTTGAGTGCGACAGCCAGGAGTGGAGTGGACTTATTGTCAAACCACTATAAAATGACTGTGTTTGTGATTACTTTTTTATATGTGTGATTCATGTCAATGCATTCATATTCATATATCTGATCACATTTCACACACATACACAGTCACATCCAACATAGACTAAGTTGCATATTGCTATATCTTGATTAGTTTATGATTGGATCCTCTACCTAGCTTGGAAGCCAGTAGAGTTACATTTGAGTAATCCTGATAATTACATTATCTTAGGATTAGTAAAGTATGATTTTAAATAAACTGTAAAAACCTTAAAAATCCTATTCACCCCCCTCTAGGACATATTGGCATATTCCGACTTCCACTTAAGCGATCTTCACCGCTATTTCAGAGAAGGCTAACCTAAATGCTTATTTGAAATATAAGAAATGTTGATTCCCAAACACCTCCTTTAATCGTGAAATAGGTACCGAGTTGCACTGGGAACCAACTCATGCGAATCACCATGCTTATGATGCAATATAAGCAAATAAATTCGACCTGAAAGGTGAGGAATCACCCCCATTGCTTCGTTCATTCATTTATTTCCATGATAGTTTAAAACTAAGTGTAGAGAATTTTAGAGTTTTGTAAACATAGATTTCATCCCTTTTATTCATACTTTGTGTTGATGGTTATGAAGTAATGATTCAATCCCTATTGCTTTAATTCTGTATTTATAGAATTTTGTCTTATAATTCTTATGCTACATTTGTAACTATTTGATTATGGGTACACTTCTACTAGTCATAACATGAAATAGAAACTTTCATTTCAATCTATCTTACAAATGGTATGGTGAGGAATTGCCCTCATTGCTTCCTATATTCTTTAATTTCCAATTTAGTTTGAATTTAGTATATGCATAGATTTTAGAATATGGTAAACAAGGATTAATGTAACGCCCTGAAAATCGGGGGTCGAGCATAAACTCAACTCCCGAGTTCCAGAACATCACTTATGCAACAAAATGAATGATGATTGAATGTTGATTGAATTCGTGCATTGAACATGAGTGAGATTAAGCCAAAACAGCATATCATACTCCAGAGACAGTTAAATTTGCAAGCGGAAGACTGTGATAGATAGATAAAATATATAACTTATGATGAGTCTCCAGAGTGTGATAACATACCAGGTTAAATAAATACAAGTGCAGTTCTAGAATATACCAAATTTGAGGAAGTGTAATGCCTCCTATCCCATGTACCATAGCCCCGTCAATACAATATCAGGTCTTCATTGACCTGCCAGAGAGATACAGATAGGAGAACTCCTCCTATCATCACAGAAGTAGTCCGGCTCTGCTTCACAAGCATCGCCATCACCTGAAATTCAACAAATCTGGTGGGTGTTCGGAACACCGTCCCGTAACGTGGGAGTGAGTGATCAACTCAGTGGAACAGTAAAGCATAGGTTAACATGTTATCAATTCAATCAAGCAGTAATGATAAAGCAGTACAAATCAAACATTTCTAACTACTCTTGTTAAGTGCAAAAATGATATGACATGATGCTGTATGCCCTTGCCAAACCACCCTCAAGCGACATCATCTTACGTTCGCGAATGCTAACTCCCTCAGTGCGCCACATCTACAAAGCACATGCGGTGCGATGATGCTCATGATTACCAAGTTTTATTAGTCCATTTCAAACAGCAATATTGGGAAACTAAGGTACCTCCCTTGTATCATTCCCAAACATGATCCATTCTAGGGTCGTCAATCCTAGATAATCTCATACGATATTATGGTTTGAGAAACGTAGTGAAGGCATCGCAAAGGGCTCGTCACCCGTCAGCGCGGATACAGATCTCACCGTATGCGGCTCAATTGCTGGCCGTCAGCTCGAGTACAGGTCTCACCGTACTCGGTTCAATCACTAGCCGTCAGCTCAAGTACAGGTCTCACCGTACTCGGCTCAACTCACACTCTAGTTGTTGTGAAAGACTCGCGGCCAATCACAGACCCTTGGAGTGTACTCGATGATACCACGGAGGACTCGTCGCCCGTCAGCACGTGCACAGATCTCACCGTACTCGGCTCTAGCCGAAGTATCGACAGCTCGAATACAGTGTCCCATACCACCGTATTCGGCTCACGAGTTGGTTGCGCAATGGTCACTACGGGGAGGCACAAGGCCCCAGCGTAGGCCGACAGCTCGACCACGATGTCCCATACCACCATGCCCGGCTCATGCGACTTAGCGGATCTAGGTACCATGGTTAAACGGGGATCGCCACTGGTAAGTTTGGTACCCTAGGTTCAAGCAGTAGCGTCCAAACAGGGTGAACATGCATAAGACAGATCGGGTTACTTGACGAGCTCAACTAGCACGATCGCCCGTTGAGCTGCACGACATGAAGTGCATAAACAACTTCGTGTGGCCTAGCCACTGCCGACAGGCAACGCATGACTCGAGTTCGTCGAACACATCCCACGTGGCAAATGAATCTCAGCCACGAGTTCAATCTCGTTACCGATTGCCTGGACTATAATCATAGCCCCAAACACAATCAATTACAGAGATATAAAGCAGTAATAGATCAGGATTCAAATCATACAATCAGTCTGGTATTATCCGTTTAGGGCTGCCAGGGCTGTTGCACGCACTCGTTGCTCCGCTCCCCCATCACCCATGACGGATCATACAACATAAATATAAATTTAAACATATGCATTACATAGTTAAAATCATAAAACAGTTGAGCATGTTATGAATCACAACACAAGCATGAGTTTGTACATGTTCAAATCCTAATCACACAACTATTAAAGGAGATCATACACATAGTTAAAAGAGGTTGAGAATCATATCTCAACACCCTTATGCTTTACAATTTGCTAACTACTACTCATTCAGACATTTCAAGAAACACTTAAACAAACATACATCAACATACATGACATATGTCGATCACATAGGCATTAGGCCAAATCCTTTCGCTAGGGAGTTGCCCCAATCATAACACGCGTACACCCACGACGGATAGTCACGGCACGCAGGAATCCAAGTTCCATATTCATTCAGTCGTTCCCACAAACACTTGGGCCACACATTTTAGTACATATAGTGTATATTGGCCCTGGCGTGATTTAGGGCAAATCCTTTCGTCAAAGGAATATCGCCATTACAACAATCATATACCCATGACAATTAGTCATGGCGAGCACGAATGAGAATTCTACACTCATTCAGCCATTTTCACAAACACTTAGAATACACTATTCCAACATACATAGTGTATGTTAGCAAACATGTATCAGGGCGAACTCTTTCGCCAAGCGGTTATTTTATCCGCGTATACCATGATCATACAACAAAAATCATGACAATTACATTTCCAAAATTTGCACATATGCGGTATTTCTAGAATACACAATTTCAACATACATAGTGTTTACAAGCGAACCTATATTACGGCGATTCCTTTCGCCAAACTAGTATTTTATCCATGTATTGTATAATCATACATTAAATAAACATGTCAAACATTATTCCAAAAAAAATACGTATACGGTATTTCTACGTATACCTAGAGTATGTGAAATTCCATATTCTTTATCGCTAATCGAAACAGGAAACGGAAAGCACTTTGTACATGTGCAATTGCATGCAGATCATGAATCTATCATTATCTGACATTGAAAGCGTTGAAAAACGTAACCTATACACCTAAAGTCCGCACCTTTTGTCGTAGAATCGTAACGGAGTTGATAGGTTTGCTAAGCTTCCGTATTCGGCAGTTTGGCAACCTAGAGAACGAAATAGGTTAGCTATTTCACAACCTACAACCACCCAAGCCCCAAATCAGATTAGGGTTAGGGTTTATTACCTAGAAATGACGCCGGAAACGCCGGAAAAGCGTCAAGAAGGATGCGGTGGAGCATGGATAGCAGCAGGGAAGGATGGCAGGGAGATTCTCCCACATCTCCCACACTTTCTCTCTCTTTTCCCTCTCTCAAATCCAAATTCGTATGGCTGGAATGGGAGAGGGTTTAAGGTCCTTATATAGCCTAAAACTTCACCGAAATAGACTCTTGTTCAAGGGTTACTGCTAATATAGGATATTCGCCACTTTTCCAGCTCAAAAGAGGTGTTCTGGTAGCCCTCCTTGAGCCAAACGTCAGACTTAAGCTCACCACACATGGATCAATGTGGGATTACGTTTTCAACTCGATCGGATCTCCAGATCGCAAGTGGCGGACCACTTTCAGTTCAACGGTCAGTGGGCCACGATCCGAAATTCCAAGCACATGTAAATGTTTCTGAAATTTTTCCTGATCCGAGGGTGTAATTTGGTCTGATTCTGACGGTCTGGTTGCTTAATACTGATGCGCAAGCGAAAGGTGCCAGATCACTATTCCAGATATTTATTTTGGGATGTGAATAGTGTTTTTCACACACCCTCGCTCCGGATCGAAACGAATGGCCGTGGGACATCGGCCGGAGCTGATTTTTGAGATGATTGTCAAGCCCAGAGAGGCGGTCCTAGTTCCTTAGCTTCGTGTTAATCGGACTCCCGATGTGCGATCTAGACCTAATACGAAGTTTCAAGTCATTCCCGAGAGTAGCCGGGAAAAGAGTTCGGTTCTAAACTTTAAGGTAACCTAGAGTCACTGATTTTGCAAGTTTTGGGTCTTGCAGATCGTATTTAAAGCGATTCCAACGGATTTCATGGCTAATCGAGTTTTGCACTTAGTTAACTTTGTTAAATTTCTAAAGGATTTAATCCTAATTGTTTTCTGGTTGAGATGGTACTTAGGCCTTTGTAGTGTGTATATAAAGTGATCCAAGTTTTACTACTTTGCTAGTTTAAGATAGTGTCAAGGGCGAAAGTGCTTTGAAAAATTGAAAGCACAAGGTAGTGAAGGGTGGGATTTGTGAAGAAAATGGTTTAAGACGGGATTTGAGGCTTTAATTGAGCGTTTGGGAAGTTAATCAGGTGTTAAGATTGACCCAATGCCTAAGGATGTCTAATCCCAGGTTGGCAAAAAATCCGGGATGTTACAATTAATTTCTAATATTAAATGACATGAAGTAATGCTTTGATTTATATTATTCAAATTCTATGTTGATTAACCATATGACTAAAATTATTCCTGTCGGCACTACGTCACGTTGGTAATTACATGTGTATGAGAATACTCCTAATGGCATGACATGAGTCTTACAACTTCATTTCATTTTATCTTATGAGTTGTATAATAAAGATTATGTACGTAATGTTTTCTTTATAAGAAATGTAGAAAGGACTCTTAGATAATTTAAATGATCTAACTATACTTGAGATTGACATGTCATGTTTGTGAGCCCTCATTTGAGCTTAGAGAGATTATGAAGATCGATGTTGAATTCAGGATTGGATACTTAATCTTTTACTAAGAACCTTATGATTTGATTATATTTACAATTTGAGAAGCAATCTTGTCAAATCTAAGGAATGTACATGATACCATGGTGCATAACATTCACACATGACATGTGAGCTTTACCGAGTGCTCAATGTAAGTCACATTCTACTGGGTTTTCTAAGGGTTTTATTACTGAAGTTAAACCATCAGAATATGTGCATTTGCACCACTATGGGCCACTCACTCTTTACATAAGGCTTTTTCGGCTTTAGAACCTCCTCGAGTGTATCCTGAATATTTTTTCAGGAGGTTAGACATCCTTGGGCGCACTTACCTCCATGGTATTTTCCAGGTGGTTAGACTACCTCGGGCGACCTCTTCTTTTGACAGCTGGATGTGCATCCCCAGATCTGTGACTTGAACATACATTCATACATCCATGCACATGTATACATGATATTTTTGTCTTATGAAATGGATATGTTGGTTTAAACTATGTTGGAATGATTTAATCTGCATGAATCTTTGAGGGAAATTTCCACTGAGTTATCACTCATCCAATCGTGTGGTTGCACCAAATAGACGCAGGTTTGATAGTGGATAGAGACCCCTATGATGGGACCCCCGGGATAGCTAAAGAGGAGTTCAGCTAGGAGGACCTTTATGCTGATGTAGTGGAGCCGTTGGAGCTCAACTGATATCTTAGAATTTGCATATTTTCATACTTTAGACTTAGTGCTTTGCTTGAATTTGTAATAAAATTCCCTGTTGAGGGATTTCATTTAGCTTTCATTTATGTATATTAAACTCCCTTGATTTTGCCCTTGTTAGTTTATATAGCAATTACCTTTCTTGATGTTATGAAATTTGCTACTAATTAGATGTATGTTAGTCCACTTCATGACGTAATCCTCGGGTTCTCGTACTCAAGCGATTATCCTCAGGTTATGAGAATCAGGGTGTTACAAGATGGTATCAGAGAGAGTCTAGACAAACCTTGCCTTTGGGAAGCAAAGTGATACAAACCTTTAATGTCTTAAGTTAGGATGTTGGAATTAAAGATTTAAACCTAAGTGAATCTCCCCTAGACTTAGAGAAAATTTTGAGAATGTAAAGACCCAAATTTAATTTCCCTTTGGAATTGATGGGATAGCCATTTGAATTTATTTAGAACTCCCTTAGAGTTAGGGAAAAATCGTGAACATAGAAACGTAAAACCCTAGGCTCCTTTGAAATTCTAGGGTGTACATTTGAACTTAGAAACAAAAAAACTTTGATTCCCTTATAAGCTATTAGAATAGTAGTTCGAACTTAGAAATTAAACTTAGGTACCATGGGAGAACAAATGCCCACTATGATGTGATTACGATCATTGAGAACATTTTTATAAGTCTAGGATTTGAACTTTTTTCTATAATTTTCTTTAGTTGAAATAACGTTGTGACAACACTCAGTGAGTGAGTCAAACTTGGACATTTTAGGAAATTCCCTACCCACCATATTGTATATAAGATCAAATTTAAACACTCCATAAGCTTAAGGAATCATACTAAGAATCATGATTTGAATTCCCGTATACATCTCCTTAGTTAGGAGCAGTACTTCTTACAATTTCCAGCACTTAGAATTGATTAAGGGTGAAATGATGAGATTAGATTTGAGAATTTGGATAAATGTAGCAATTTCAAACTTAAATTCCGTGTAGAGCTTATGGTCCTGAAATTGTTAGGTAGTGCACTAAGGCATTTAAGTGCGCAATGAACATGTAATAGGTCATTTGGGTCTATATCTCAAAGAAATTGAGCACTCTCCATGAGAAAGTAGAAAGTTACATGATAATTCCCAAGAGTCTAGAATGATCAAGATCACGAACTGATGGAATCACATTTAAGCAAAGCATATGCGGTTTGATCCAAATTTTAATTCTAGCAAACCTCAATGATCTCAATGCCTTGATCAAGCAGAAGATCGAGATTTACCAGGATTAGAAAATGATGCCAACAAATCTACTATCCTGTGGAGACAAAGGATTGATATATCAAGTTCAAACCTACTACAACCATCTGTTCATGATAGCTTGAACACTAAAAATAGAAAATTACACTATACTTTAGATAGCAAGAAACTATCATAAAAAAGAAAGATATAATGTTACTACTAAATATCACCTAAATGAACTTGTGAGCCTAATGAATACTATAGACAATTGTAAAGTCGTTCGGCATTAAAATAAACCCCTGGTTTTGAAAGATACTAAAAAGATTTCAAAAATTTTTTATGAGACACATATACATTAGTCAATCTGTTGGACTAGAAATACAAGAGTGGCGATAAAATTAAGCAATGGCCTCTATAAATCTAGGGTATGATGGCACACTTGGGCATATCATAAATAGGATATGCCATTAGAACAAATCTTCTTACTTGTAATATTAATAGATGAGATGAGCATTATCGAATCTCGGGGACGAGATTCTTCTTTAAGGGTGGTAGATTATAACGTCCTCAGTTTTGGGCACCTAGTGGTATACGTTTGTACATATAGAAAAATAATGAATGTTTAAAATCACCACAAATATTATCATCGTCCCTAATCATAATAAAAGCATTGAATTTAGGGGATGAAATTCTCTTTTAAGGGGGGTAGATTGTAATGCCCCGTGCTTTTGAGTACTCGGGTGTCACTATTATAATCTAGATTAGCGTATTTGTATGAAGATACAAATAACATACATTTTTCACCATCATTTGATAAGTCACAACCCATTACTTAATTTCAATAGTTGGCATGCCAACATCTCATATCCAACCATCAATTTAAATAAATTGATAACTAAACGTTAAAACCCATGTATTTTGGCCCACTTACAAACCTAAATAATCTAATCTTTATAATTAAAGACTTATAGGAGACTGAATGAATGAATAAATGGCGCTGATCGAGGTGTGACACACATGAACAATTTAGATATATATATATATATATATATATATATATATATATATATATATATATATATATATATATATATATATATATATATGTAAATACAAATAAGTAATTTATCTTTGAAAAACATACAGAACATCTCCAAAAGAGAGAACCATGGGATTTAAATATAAATATTTGATAATTGAAAATATAATACTAAATTTAAATGAAATAGAAAACATTGCAAAAATGATATTTAATATTGTAAATATATATTAGGCCATTTAATCCATAACCCAGCCATTAATTTCTAGCTAAATGGTTCTGTAGACCCTTTTTACCGTTAATGTTCGAATTCGGTACAATCTGATCATCATTTCAACAGAAATCCTGAATTGGAGCTATGCTTTAAGAAGTATGGTCCACTTGGTCTATGGATCTGCCTCATCTATGAACTGGCACCCTAATAACACTAGTAGGAGCCACTAAATGGCATGGATCTCTCAACACATCACTGTGGATGTCACGCCCCAAACCCGAAAATTGGGCTCACAAAATTCTTGATTGCCGAATCCGGTGCCAACAGCCTTCGTAGTACACCATTCTCAGCTGTGACGCCCTGTCACTGTGGTCACATGTGGGCGGGCCCCAAGGTGGCTGGCAGGCTACTGTGTGGCTGGCAAGCTACTGTGCTTACAGGCTACTGTGCACACAGTGAAGGTGAAACTGTCCTATATCGAAAGTGTCGTCTGAAGTTGTGGGGGTTATATGTGGAGTTGCCACCCTATACTGTATGAGGCCTTTTGGGGGCGACCCCGAGAACTAAATCGTGCGGGTTGTGCCTAGAGCGGACAATATCATACAGTGTGGGCGTGGGCTATTATAAATGGTATCAGAGCCGAAGACGGCTCTGCCCTCGGTGGGGGATATTGTGACGCCCCGTCACTGTGGTCACATGTGAGCGGGCACACATGTGGGCGGGCCCCAATGTGCCTGGCAGGCTACTGTGTGGCTAGCAGGCTACTATGTTGGCAGGATACTATACACACACTGAAGGTGAAACTTTGTCCCACATCGGAAGTGTGGTCTGAAGTTGTGGTGGTTATATGTGGAGTTGTCACCCTATACTGTATGAGGCCTTTTGGGGGCGACCCTGAGAATAAAATCGTGCGGGCTGTACCCAAAGCGGACAATATCATACAATGTGGGCGTGGGCTGTTAAAAATGGTATCAGAGTCGAGGACGGCTCTGCCCTCTGTGGGGGATATTGTGACGCCCCATCACCGTGGTCACATGTGGGTGGGCACACATGTGGGCGGGCCCCAAGGTGGTTGGCAGGCTACTGTGTGGCTGACAGGTTACTGTATTGGCAGACTACTGTGCACACACTGAAGGTGAAACTTTGTCCCACATCGGAAGTGTCATCTGAAGTTGTGGTGGTTATATGTGGAGTTGTCACCCTATACTGTATGAGACCTTTTGGGGGCGACCCAGAGAACAAAACCGTGCGGGCTATGCCCAGACCGGACAATATCAAATAGTGTGGGCGTGAGCCGTTACATCGGCTCCCAGCGCCCATGCGCCAGATTCCGATCCTGGGATCCTACAAGGAGGATTTTCTAACGTACATTTGTCTCATAAGAAGCATAACCACAAGTTTACCCAAATCACAAAGGCAACATCATCATCACATATCCACTAATATAAACATTTGAATACAATGCTGAAAGGAAAATACATATGTTAAAATCACAGCTCCAGAATACCGTTGTACGCTCCAAGCTCAACGTTGCTGCAACCTAACGCTACCTACACGCATCTATCGTGCATAAGCTTATAGAAAGCTTAGAGGGTGGTGAAAGTGTGTGCGCAAGATAAGTGTCAAGCACACAAATACAATGCCATAATCATACAATGTCAGAAATACTGGCAAGATCATGAATCATACGATATCAGAGTAAGTGGAAATACTGATAAGTCCAGGAATCATACAATATCAGAGTACGCCATACAGATCAGTTATGCAAATGAGGAGTCATAAAGAGCTAAATATCAGATGTCGTATCTAGGCCATATAAATGTAGAAACATAGTAACCCAAAATGTCATATGCCACGGATGTAATACAATATGCGATGCGAATGAAATGACCAAGCTGGAGTGTGAGGTCGAGATGATAGTATGTAGTATCGCAGGTGTGGGGTCCATCACAAGTGATTTTTATCCAAACCAGTCACATACCTAAATTTGGATAGTCAGACTCAATGTGGTAGACTCCTAATCTTAGGTTAGTCTCACGCTCCAACTAAAATCTTGGCCATTGCGAAGGTACACGTAACAAATAGTTGCACACCACTAGCCCGAGTGGATAGTGAATGAATGAATGAATGAGTATGCAACTCCTGCTCAATAAGTTCACATATCAATACCGTACATCTCTGGGATCATCACCGGAGTCTATTACACTCTGTGCCACCTATCGCCCCATCAAGCGCACAACTGGGTAAGTGAAAGAGACATCACTATCCGCTTGCTAGCAGTATACCAATGCCTACCCGACTCATCGATAGCAGACCCATTTAGGAGTTGGTCAAACTCAGCCTAGTTATGCCTACTCTCTTAGGTGGGTAAGGCCACACCCCCTTCCAACCGACCACGACATAGTGAGAGACGCGACCTACTAGTATTCGACACTCGGGCGCTCATGTATCCACTCGGTCTCGACGTTGGAGCATCCTCTAGTACCTAGAGGGTTTAGGAATTTTCACCCATGGCCATCTATGGCAGGCCGATGCTAGTAATAGATTTTCGGTGTCCCATCTGGCCATCCACGACATGACTGTGAAGGCTACAACCTTAATGTCGCTAGGGCGTACAGTAATCACAACACACAATGCAAGATGCATGAATCATACAATCCAGTCATGCATCAATCTTGTGCATACTGTGCGTTAATGTGAGATAACCTCCGCCTATCAAGGAGTCTCATAACAACCTGCCCAATGGCATATGCAATGGTCAACCACATCTCATAACAAACATACAGATGATGCATATGGGCATGCATCATGATGCTATGCTGTCACATACTCATAATCAGTATCGGATGATATACTCGTAATTGGTATCGATAATCGGCCTCGACAATCGAAATCGGCCTCGACAATCGGAATCGGTTTCGGCAATCGGAATCGGCCTCAATAATCGGAATCAACCTCGATAATCGAAATCAGCCTCGACAATCGAAATTTGCCTCGACAATCGGAATCAGCCTCGATAATCGAAATTGGCCTCAATAATCAGAATTGACCTCGACAATCGAAATTGGTAATCAGCCTAACAAAGGGCCCAAGAGAAGGCCACAATGTGAACATTTAACCATCACCGCCCATCAATGTGGACATTTTAACCAACATCGCTCCCAAGCAGTGGCTCACATAAACATTTTAAAAAAAAAAAAACTACCTCATGGGCATTTCATTAAACCAAACAGAGATTCAGGTACATTTCAGGGGACCTCCAGGGATAAAAGCTCCTAGGGGCGCCTATCATATAAAGCTGAAAACTGGCTATGCACAAAAAAGAAAACTGGACTGGGGGTCCCGGGCTGTACATCTAACTATTTCTCCCCCACTCGGTCCAAAAACCTTCCCTGACCGAACCCAGGCCCACCTTGTCTAGGAAAAGGAGACCGCGAACCTGGACCGATAGATCAGAAAGGCGGGTAGTGTAAAAAGGAACTTGATCTCTGCTTATCACCCAGGCCATTGCATCTGCCACCGTATTTCCTTCCCTGAATATATGGCGGAATTGAAAGTTACCTCTACTTCGAAGGCAGTTAATTCTTGAGATCCAGTATCCCCATTTCCAGCCAGGATGAGAGGATCCTAGAAGGAAATTGAGAGCCAGCTGTGAATCTGATTCCACAAGCACCTGGCGATAACCTCCACGTAGGCAGAAATCCATGCCGTCATAGATGGCCTGAAGTTCAGCATAAACGTTAGTGCCCACCCCATATCCTGCAGAGAAGGCGAAACAAAGGGACACCTTATCGTCTCTACAAATACCCCCACCTCCAGAATTACCAGGGTTACCAATAGCCGAACCATCCACATTGATCTTAATCCACCCAAGAAAAGGTCTATCCCACTTCACCAAACACTGGACAGGCTTTCAGATCGAGTTTGTGCCTCTGATGGGATCTGCGCGGACGAACAGATGGTTGAGAACGCCGTTACTGGACATTGAAAGGGTCTGCTAAAGACTTGTAGCAGCACCCCTGGTCTGGTTGGGAACGACAGCGGCAGAAGAGAAAGGGACGTCCCCCTTGCAAAGAGAAAACCACCATTTGGCCCTCTCAATCGCCTCCGAAATTGCTGGAGTTTTACCATCGAAGATCACTGCATTACGACTCTTCTAGATGGACCAGAAAATGATGCACAGAGCAGCCTTGATCGACAAAGATTTGGATGGGTTGGCAGCCACAGCACCCCACCATTGAGATAATCTGGATTTAATCAAGCATGTTTGCACAACGTGAATCCCGAAACATTTCAAAGAAGGACCAGACTGCTGATGCAAGAGGCAACTCAGGAAAAGGTGAGAGACAGATTCTAAAGAAGGACCTTGGGCCACACTCACTGCACAACTGTCGCACTTGGAAGCTAAAGAAATACCACGGGCCTGAACAGCTTCATCAACTGCTATTGCTCCACAAATCAGACGCCACGTGAAGAGGGTGATTCTTGGAGGAAGTTTACAGTGTCAGACCTTTGTCGCCCAGCTTCTATGAGGAAGAGGCTCACGACATCTGTCCCAAGCTGAAGAGATGGTGAGATTCCCCTGATCTGAAAAAGGCCAAAAAGGAGTATCAATGCCATCCGATAGGCAGAAACCGCGGTAAAATCCAGAACCCATTGAGGAAGGAAGGAGTAGGTAGCCGAAGGCAGCAGTGGACTGTTCATATCCAACACCTCCTTCGTTCACTCGCAGCTGAAGAAGAGCAGCGGAACGGTGGGAGAAGCAAGACCGTACATTTGCAAAGGCCAAACCAATTGTTGAACCAGAAATTACACTTTCATCACCCAACTTCCACTGAACTTGAGAGTCGACCATAGGGAATAGAGCATAATCCTCTTGCACAGAGGAGAAGTAAAAAGCTAAGAGGAGAGAAGCATCCGGAGAAGATAGATCACGTGCATATTTGCAGAGAAGAAACACTCAAGGCTTTGGACAGAGTCGAATCTAATGGCCCAAGCCATTTTTAACCGAAAAGCCTTCATCATTCCCTTAGCCTGCGAATACCCAAACCCCCTTCCTCCTTCATTGTGGCAATAGATTTCCAGCTCTTCCAATGACATTTGTTTTTCCCATCTTCCCATCCCCAAAAAAAGCCACAAATTTCTTCTCAAGAGAAGACAACACCGAAGATGGAATGTGCACAGCCGCCAAAGTGTGAATGGGAATGCTACTCAAAACATGACGAACAAGAACAACCCTGCCTGCCTGGGATAGGTATCTTGCTTGCCAGCCCTTGATTCTCCTTTCTACTTTGTCAATAATGGATTGGAAAGCCGCCGCTTTCAGCCTGCCCGTACCCAATGGAACACCCAAGTAAGAAAAACCTGTTGAAGCTTTGTCAATCCCCAGAAGAGATTCAATCACCCTAATTCTGGATTCATTCATCTTAAGGGAGTGAAAAAATGAGCTTTTTCAAAGATTCACCTTTTAAGCCGAGGCGGCTTGATACGCTACTAAGAAAGAATGGAGGGTCCTTAAAGAAGATAGGCTCCCGTTCGAGAAGATGATGGTATCATTCGCGTATAATAAGTGCGAAATTGTAGGGCAATTCGTTCTACTTTTAAAAGGCTGGCATCGACCCGTGACTCCCAAAGCTTTAAGGCCCCTACTTAATACTTCCGCTGCAATGATGAAAAGGCTAGGGGAAATAGGATCCCCCTGTGGCAAGCCTTGGAAGTCTCTAAAGAAACCCGAGCTTTCCCCACTAATGAGAACCGAAAACCAAATGTTAGGCCAACATTTTTTGACGAGGTCAATCCAACGGAGGCTGCCTGTCGTAGGCTTTTTCCATATCAATCTTCAGGACAATGTTGCCTCCCCTCACTTTTCTATTCATATCTCTAAAAAGTTCCTACGACAAAGCAATGTTTTCTGCTGCAATTGACCTGCCTTTGACAAAAGCTCCTTGTTCGGCTGAAATGATAAAAGGAAGCACTTGATTGAGCCTAGTTGCGATAACTTTAGAGAAGATCTTGTATAGGTTTTGCAAAGGTTGATTGGTCTATAGTCAGCAAATTTCTTTGGTGGATTTGTTTTAGGAATCAAGCAAATCAAAGTTGCAGATACAGCTCTAGGGAGGGAACCACCTTGGAAAAGGAAAGTGATTGTTTTGTGGAGGGTCGGGCCAACAATGTCCTAACAAACAGCGTAAAAACCCCCTGAAAAACCGTTAAGACTAGCCGCACTCTCAGCTAGGATGGACATGATGGCCTGATGAACCTCCGTAATGGACGGGGCAGCCATCAACATCGCATTCTGATCTGTAGAAACGATGTTTGGGATAACCTCTAGAAGCTCGTTACTAAGGGTGCAGTGAGCCGCGACAAACTGTTGTGCATAATGGACGGCTGCCACATTCTTTATTTGCTCAATCTCTATCACTGTTTGACCTGTCTCTAACTCGATGCTGCTGATTACCGCTCTCATCCTTTTCTTAGTTGTTGAAGCGTGGAAGAACCGCGTGTTCTTATCACCCATCTCCAACCAGTTGATGCGAGATCTCTGTTTCCAGAAATGTTCTTCCATCAGTTGGATTTGAGCAAGGTTTGCAGACGCCTCCCCAAGCTTATCCAGCAGGACAGGGGTCTCGCTTACGGTCAGCATCGCATCTTGCAGGCGAGACTCGTAGAGCTCCACTTCTTTCTCTGTAAGCGATAACCAGGAGAAGATGTTCCCAAAAACTTCTTTGTTCCAAGTCTTCAGGGCCTATTTGACAGATTTAAGTTTGAGCAGAACGTTGAAGATCAGATGGGCTGACTCAGCAGAATTCCATGCGTTCCTAACTATCGACTGGAAAGAGTCGTGGTGGATCCACATATTTTGGAACCTGAAAGGCTTCATTGTCGGGGACAGAAGTCGTGGGGTTGCCAGAAGGAGAGGGGCATGATCTGAGTTGATCCGAGGAAGATAGGTGACCTGAAATGACGAGAATCTGGCGAACCAAGCAACAATAATGAGGGCCCTGTCCAGCCTGGTTCACACTCTTGTCGTACCACCTTGGTTGTTTTCTCCAAGTGAATTGATTACCAGTGAAACCTACATCTAACAAACCAGGCATTATCGATGGCCGCTGAGAATTCAAGGGAACTATTCCTATCAACCGTTCTCCTACTTCTTCTCTCGTTGGCCTCGACAGTGGCATTAAAATCCCCGCACACTGCCCATGGGATTTGGATGGCTGACGACTGCATAGCGAGATCAGCCCAGAGGCATCTGCATTGGATCCGGTCACTGCTAGCATAAATGAAAGTCAGCAAAATCGGAGTGGGAACAGTCTGCACATTGCATACAATAGATAAATATTGTTAGATTTATTGATGAGAGACAGGGAAATATGGTCTCTGAAAAACCCAGATTTTTCCCATATCTTCAGAGTTAGAGAGGGATTGGTGAAAACCCAGGGATAGCCCAATCTTCACTCTCTGTGTGTCAGGAAGCATTGGCTCTAAAAGAGCCACAATCCCTGGGTCATACTTGTTAATAAACCTTTTAGTTCTTAAAACCGATCGTCGATTACCGATACCACGCACGTTCCATACTATGATACTATCCATCAGTCACACAGCCCGAATTAACCCGCCCGTCTCTTAAGCCTTCTTAGCCTGGATTCCCAATCACCTTTAGAGTACAACACCTTTGTCCTTTTTAGGAGCTTTGATCTCCTGGATTCAGTTTGGGCTCTTTGAGTGGACCTTTGAACTGACATCTAGTTACTTTGGGTAGAGTCTTCACCTTCACCACCTAGGGAAACCTCCAGCAAGTCTCCCTGTAAAACCTGATGCTCTGAACCTCGAGCTTGGCCAGTTCTGCCATCACAGTCAGACTATCTTGGCCGATCGACCTTCCAGCTGTCAAAAAGAACGGTGATAAGTCGATGGCGAAACCTTCATTGTCGAGAGCCAGGGCAATGAGAGTTTCCTGACGAGAGCCCAAGAATTTCGTGACTCCACTCCGGCTGAATTCTACATTTATAGCCTGAGCTATTGGAAGGGGACTTAGTGTAATGCCCCAGATTTTTGCCAACCTGGAGTTAGATGTCCTTAGGCAAGGGGTTGATCCTAACCCCTTATTAACTTCTCAAACCTCAAATCCTTTAGAAATTAAACGAGAATTACCTAAGTGCTAAACTATAGTACCTGTGAAATTAGCACTAATCACTTTAAATATGATCTGCAAGACCCAAAACTTGTAGAATCATTGACGCTAGGTTACCCTAAAATCTAGGATCAAACTCTATTCCCGGTTGCTCTTGGGAGCACATTGAAACTCTGTATTGGATTTGGACTGCACGTCGAAAGTCCGATTACTACGAAACTATACCGTTTTGACCGCCTAGTTAGACTTGACAACCACCCTGGAAATCAAGTCCTAACAATGTCTAGAAACGCGCAACTTGAGCCCAGAGCGAAGTGTGTGAGAAAACGTGGATTTCTTTAGAAATTAAATCCAATTTAAGTAATCTGAGACGTGTCGCTTGCGGGCCAAATATAAGCAATCACATGTCCGTGTACTTGTAACCCTGATCGAGTTTCAGAATCTGACCCAATTACACCCTCGGATCAGGGATATTTGCCAGCACATGTCCGTGTACTTGTAACCCTGATCGAGTTTCGGTGACCGTTGAACTGAAACTGGTCCGCCACGGTCGATCTGTAAACCCGATCGGGATGAAAACTCAGCTTGACCTAGATCCAAGGTCAGTGAGCTTAAGTCCGACCGCATGCAGAAAAGGGGGCTCCAGAAGTGCTCCGTTGAGCCGGAACAGTCTCTCTTTGGACATAACCTAAGTATACCATGGCCCTGGGGCTATTTCCATTAGTTCTGGGCCTATATAAGGACCTTAAACCCTCACTCTCTCATGTCATACGAATTTCCTAAACCTAGGAGAGAGGAGAGAAAAGAAAGAGAAGGAAAGAGAGAGAAAAGGTGAGGGAAATTGAAAAGGCCAAGCTATATGTCCTAGAGGGGGGGGTGAATAGGACTATGCCAAATTTAAAATAAAATTAGCGGAAATAATTAAACCAATAGCCTTACAATATGAATCAATTCACAATGCTAAATTTTAAATCACCTTGATAATAAGTATCGAGAGATTGATACAAATTCAGTTCTAAGGACAACCTTACACCATAATAAACAGGGCTTATGGTAGGACAACCTTATTTCTAGAACCTCTTTTGGATCAAGGACTCAATTTTAATATAAGTAAATGAAATAGCAAGGAATTGAAATTAAATGCAGAAGTATAGATCTAAATTATTACAACAATCCCCACATTTGCTTGAAATGTAAATAGTTACAACATTCACATCCACTTGTACATTCCACACAATCGAATGATAAAAGATATGAAAATTAAGCAAGCATTCAATCCACAAGGCAAAGAGTTATAGTGGTTCGCCTGTGTGTACACCAACTGTTTTCCAACAGCCACAAAAAGCTACTCCACTCCTAATATCCTCACACAGGGATATTAGCGTTCACTATCAAATAGGTTTTCACAGGTTGACCAAAACCTTTACAATTGTGTCTTTTTCACTTGGGCTTACACAATTCAAAAACCCCTCTTTTCTGAGTTTTCTGGTTTTCCTCAGACAACCAATACAATGAGATTTTTCTGGTTCAACCTCAAACAAAACCAGTACAATGAGATTTTTCTAGCTTAACCTCAAACAAAACCAAAACTAAATAAATTTTACAGAATTGTAAAATACCTGGATTTCTCCTTTTCGTAGCAGCCCGGTAGAACCAATCGGAGTAGATGATTGAATGTCAAAGTTCAATTTCCAATACTCTCATTCATAAGGTTCTAAATTCTAATAGATTTTAGATTTAACTCGTTGGGCGTAGCTATATTTGATTTTGATTCCAAGAAGAAGGAATAGATAATTCCTCTTTTCAAATAAGATTGGAATATAGAAACAAAATCAAATTAAATAAGCTAGCAAAAAGGAATATTAAATAAGCACAATGTAGCTTAAAATAAACACAGACTTATCTCAGAGTGATCACTTGAAAATTCTTGAATTGAATAGAGTTGAAGTGTAAAAACTCTGAATTTCGTGTTCAATTTATAGAAGCAAAAATCGTTCCTACGACTGGTCTTAGAAACCTACGACTGGTCGTAGCTCTAACAGATTTTTGAAAATTAAGCGCGATCTTTGAAAGTCGTTCCACGACTGGTCGTGAGTAGCCTACGACTGGTCGTGGGTCACCTACGACTGGTCGTAGATCCCTACGACTGGTCGTAGGACCATAGATTACGTTGCTGGACTTTGAGTCGTAGCTCCACGACTGGTCGTGGATGAGTCGAAGCCACACCTACGACCGGTCGAAGGACCTCCAGGACTGGTCGTGGGCGTACCAAAATTCCGAAAAATCTTCAACTACTTAGGACTGGTCGTGGAATTTCTGGACTGGTCGAACCAATGCCAGGACTGGTCGAACAAGAGCTAGGACTGGTCGTAGAATAGACCAAACTTATGTAAATAAATATTTGATTTATGTATCCAAAGAGACCTACTTAAAGGGTCAACCTAAGGTCATTCAAACCTGAATCATGTCGTATGGACATTGAACTTCAACCATTCAACGAATGTAGATTGTTTGAACCAAATCAGGCTTGAGATCTTGAACTTGTTGTAGCTTCAAAACTTGAGATCTTCATCAGCATAACAACTACGTCATGCATTGCTTATTAGTCTTGAAGTCATGAGTTGTTTCTTAAGACTTGAACATCAACATTGTAACTTCTTGAGACTTCAACATGTAGCTTCTTGAACTTCAATATGTAACTTCTTGAAAAGTTCAACTTGTAGCTTCTTGAAGTGTTTATGCAGTGTCTTGAATTCATATAAATCATCATACAAGCACAAGACACAGATAGATGTTTTGACACATCAAAATTTGACAACCAAAGGAGTATGAGACCATAACACTTACAATCTCCCCCTTTGTCAAATTTGTGACAAAACACCCAAGTAATAATACTTCCAATAGACATAAGAGAAGTACAAACACAACAGGTTCACAATAGAGAAGCATGCACAGTTATATAGATATAATATAGATATGATAAGTAATAACTAGCATCATTCTCCCATAACTACCCCTGAGAAGCTTAACTCCCCCTGAGTAATAGGAGCACATCATAAAGATTAAATTCAAATAAATCAAAAGCCTCCAAAACTTCTCCCCCTTTTTGACACAAAATGACAAAGGAAGAAGAGCATCAATAATAAAGAAAATAGGAGTTGATTCAAGAGAGCATAGTGCATAATTCAAAAAGTCAGTAAGCACGAAAAGTTCAGTAAAAAAAATATTACAGACCTATCAAAAATTTAGTCAGAACCAGAAGAGGGTGCAGGATTAGATGGATCAATTTTATGTAAACCCTTAGCAATCCGCCTCATATATTTACGTAAATATTGAAATGGCCAAGCTATATGTCCTAGAGGGGGGGTGAATAGGACAATGCCAAATAAAAACTTATAATAGCGGAATTAAACAAAGTATGATAGCCAATGAACTAATTAAATAAATTGCAATGCAGAAATGAAATGCAACCTCAAACAACTGAATTTGAGAGGTTGATACAAACGTTGTTCTAAGGACAACCTTTCACAAAAACCCAATGTTTATGGTAGGACAACCTTATGTCTAGAAATGTCTTTGTATCAAATTCTCAAATCAAAGAGGAATAAAGAAATAAATACAAACTGCACTGAATAAATTGATTTTACAAATGTCTTGTTCTAGGGACAGCCATACACCATAAAATGGCAGGGCAACCTTGCTGGAACAATTTTGGAATTTAAAACTTGAATCAATAGAGAGAATTGCTGGAAATAATTGTAGAAATAAATCACTAATTATTACAACATTCCCACACTTGCTTGTAATTTCAAACTGTTACAACATTCACATTCACAAGGAAAATAGAACTGAATGATAAAGATAAGGAATTAAATAACCATTCAATCCACAAGACAAGAAGTTATAGTGGTTCGCCTGTGTGTTCACCAACTGTCCTCAAACAGCCACACAGAATGCTACTCCACTCCTAATATCCTCACACAGGGGATATTAGCGTTCTCTAATAAAACTGATTTTCACAGGTTCACCAAAAACCTTCACAATTGTGTCTTTATCACTTGGGCTTACACAATTCAAAAAACCCCACAATCTGAGTTTTCTGGCTCTCCTCAGATAACCATACACATAGAGATTTTTCTAGCAAATCTCATACAAAACCAAAATAGAAATTACAGGAATTGTAGAATACCTGGATCTTATCCTTTTGCAGTAGCCCGCAAGAACCGATCAGAGTAGAGATGATAGTTCAATGTCCAATACTCAAATTATTGAGGTTCTAAGTTCTAATTGATTTTAAATGAAATCACAAAGGGCTAGCTCTATTTGATTTTAATTCCAAGAAGAAGGAATACACGATTTTCCCTTTTCAAATATGATTGGAATTTAGAATAAAATCAAATGCAAAAAGCTAACAAAAGGAATTAGAATGAAGCGCAAATTAGCTTAAAATTAAACACGACTTATCTCAGAGTGGAGCCTTGCTTTGATAGATTTTTCGATGATTAAACTCTAAAATTCGTGTGCTATTTAGCTACAGAAATTCGTCTTCGACTGGTCTAGGAGTTCCCACGACTGGTCTTAGAAGAAACAGATTTTTGAATTTCTGCGCGGAATCAGGAAAACAGATGTTCGACCGGTCGTAGACAGTCCACGACTGGTCGAAGGTCGTCCACGACCGGTCGAGACCCCTTCTCGACTGGTCGAGCGACTGTCAATTTAGTCGCTGGAGTTTGAATCGAGGCTCCACGACTGGTCGAGGTTCGAGTCGAGGACATCCCACGACCGGTCGAGCAGACTCCAAGACTGGTCGTGAGCGAACCAGAAAATCCGATAAATTTGAACAATTCCAAGACTGGCCTAGGAAATTCTTAGACAGGTCGAGCCAGTGCTAGGACTGGTCGAACCAGACCCAGGACTGGTCTAAGAGCAGATCAAAAACATGTTTTAAATACATTTGAATAATGTATCCAAAATGACCTACCCTAAGGTCAATGACTATGGTCAATCAACCTGAATAATGAAGTATGGACATTGAACTCTACTTCATTCAACGAATGATAAATCTTTTAGTACTTGAAGTCTGAAGTACAAGTCGTCCAAAAACTTGACACCAACATTTATCTTGAGTTTGCTTTTGAGCTTCACACCTTCAAACACTGCTTGTATCTTGAACTTGAATAACCTTTGCGTGAATAAAGAATACCGTGTCTTCTTTATATCTTCTTCTTTATATCTTCTTCTATATATCTTTTTCTATATATCTTCTTCTTTATATCTTCGAAATATACCTTGAAGCCGCTTGAAGAGTCCATGGTTGTCTTAAACATAGAACACCCAAGACATAGAACATACCAAGGTTTTGACACACAAAATTTGACAATCAAAGAGGTATCATATAATAGCACTAACAAATATGAAAATTGCGTGTCTTTGGGTAACACGAATTTGAGCCACCTGCTCTTGAAGGGAATTCAATCTCTCATCAAAATCAGAAGGCTGAAAATCAGGATCATCAGCCGAGTCTGATTCAAGTTCTTCAAATAAATCATCCATATTCACGTCTTCAGGAAGATCACTAGCTTGAGCATTTCCTACTTCAGCACCACTACTACCAGCATCCACTTGGCCATCAGCCAATTCTAAATTCATCTTGTTAATATTGGAATTATTAAAAGGGAGATGATGGATGGGTTTTTCTCTAGTAGGCATAGCTACGAGCATATGATTTGCCAGCATAGTCAATAAATAACCAAAGGGTATATCACTATATCCAGGATGGTGACGAGACAAAATAATGGAATGACAAATTAAAGAAGGTAGACATATTTTTGCACCAGAGACTACAGAATGCAAAACACGAACCATGAAAGCAGTGAGTTCGGTTTTATTACCAGAACGTGGATAAAGATTTGAGATGAATATCCTAGGAAGTACTCTGTGTCTGGGTAACAAATACCTTGAGGGAAGTGCATGACCTTTATGAGTCCAATGAACATCCAAATTACATAAATCTCTAGTAAGCATTTTTCGTTCAGATTCTAAGAGACTATCATGTAAAATATGAATTGGAATGCTCACATCATTGACAGGTATTTCCATAATGTCAGCAATCAAATGTCGATCTACTAAAAACAATCCTTCTTGAGTATCAACTTTAAAAGTTAAATCCTCAAGAGAAAAATCACAGATACATGCAAACATGGATTGGGCAATGGACTGGTATGCAGCTCCACCCCAATGTAAGATGTTATCCCATCCCACAGATTCCAACAGAGGAGGGATACCAAAAGAAGCAATGTGATTGATATTAACAGGACGCTCAACAATAACATTGCGCATACGCAAATCACGAGCATTAGAAGGATCATTTTCGGGAGAGCGAAGATGACGTTGTACAATAGAAGCTGATCTAGAAGAAGATGGACCTCGAGTAGTTTTCTTTTTACCTCTAGCATCCATTTTCACAGAAGGATTTCAAGGAAACAACAAGTTGGAAGAAATGGGGTTTAAATAAAACAGATTTTTCAAGATAAAACCTCAAACTTGCAATGAACGACCAAATAGATTCCACAAGAATGAGATTTGAAACACTAATAGCAAGAATCTAAAAAAAAATGCAAAAGAACCACTAACCTTGAAGTACTAAGAAGGTGGGTTTGACCGGTCGTAGCTAGAACCGTTGGAGAGTAAAAAGAAATGAAGAAGAAGAGTCAAAATCCCCAAATTAAAGTGAAATCCCGAGTTTCATGACTGGTCGTGTAAGTGTTTGACCGGTCGTAGCACGATTGGTCGTGTACACTCACGACTGGTCGAGTATGACTCAAAATTTGCAAAATTTTTAAATAATTTTCAAATTCAAGCAAATAAAACATCATAGTTATGTACATTATGATACACCAAATCATGTAAATTCAATTTAAATTGCACATACCGAGATCAAACTTTAATTTTTTAAACCTGCTTTTGTCGAGCGGTTTAGTGAAAATGTCCGCAAGTTGAGTCTCGGTTGGAATGTAATCCAAATATATTAATTTTTCTTCCACTAATTCACGAATGTAATGAAATCTAATGTCAATATGCTTAGTACGTGAATGCTGAACTGGATTTTTAGAGATATTTATTGCACTGAAATTATCACAAAATAAAATCATAGAATCCTGAGTGATTCCATAATCGCTTAACATTCATTTCATCCAAACAAGTTGAGTACATGCATTTCCAGCAGCAATGTATTCAGCCTCAGCTGTTGATAGCGATATAGAACTTTGCTTCTTGCTAAACCAAGAAACAAGACAATTTCCAATGTAGAAACAACCACCACTGGTTGATTTCCTATCATCAATGTTTCCAGCCCAGTCAGCATCTGCGTACCCGGCTAATTGAACATTAGTCTCATGTGGATACCAGAGACCCAGTTTAGTAGAACTTGCGACATATCACATAATCCGTTTAACAGCAGTTAAGTGAGATTCTTTAGGATTTGATTGATAACGAGCACAAATACCAACACTCAAAGCATATTTGGTCTACTAGCAGTCAGATAAAGCAAACTACCAATCAAACTACGATACAATTTAGGATCCACATCATTACCTGTAGAGTCTTTTGAGAGTCTCAAAGTTGTACTCATAGGAGTATCAAAATTTTTACCTTCTCAAATCCAAATTTCTTAATTAAACTCTGAGCATATTTGGTTTGAGAGATAAAAATTCCATCAGGTTGTTGTTTTACTTGCAACCCTAGAAATAGTTCATTCTCCAACCATGCTCATTTCGAATTTAGACTTCATCAAATCTGCAAACTCAACAGTCATGTTAGTACAAGTTGATCCATAAATAATATCGTCAACATATATTTGAACCATTAGAATATCATCGTTATGTTTCTTAACAAAGAGCGTCTTATCAACACACCCCATCAGAAAATTATGACTCAGTAAAAACTTAGTCAGTTTTTCGTACCATGCTCTGGGAGCTTGTTTCAGACCATAGAGAACCTTCTTAAGACGATACACATGATCAGTAAATTTAGGATCTTCAAACCCTGTAGGTTGTTCAACATATACCTCTTCATGTAAATCACCATTCAGAAAGGCACTCTTTACATCCATTTGGTAAATTTTAATCTTCCTAAAACGTGCAATGGAGATAAAAAGTCTGATTGATTCAAGACGAGCTACAGGAGCAAATGTTTCATTATAGTCAATACCTTCAATTTGTGTATACCCCTGTACAACTAGTCTTGCTTTATTTCGAATAATATTTCCAAGTTCATCAGATTTGTTTTTGAAAATCCATTTTGTTCCAATAATATGTTTATCTTTAGGTCTAGGAACAAGGTGCCAGACATCATTTCTGACAAACTGATTAAGTTCTTCTTGCATCGCAAGAATCCAGTTTTCATCTGAAAGTGCTTCTTTTACGTTAACCGGTTCAATCTGGGATGTAAAGCATACGTAGTTACATATGTCCTCTAATTGTCTACGAGTGCGCACACCAGTGAGAGGGTTTCCAAGTATTTGAGAAGTTGGATGATCTTTTACAGTCCTTAATTCTGGATTAGTTTCACTTGATGAAATTTCTTGTTTTTCAAGTATAAGAACTTCATCATTATCTGAACTAGGGACAGGTGTATTCAAAAGATCGTCAATCACAACATTTATTGACTCTTGAATTACACCGGTTCTGTTGTTCAGAACACGATATGCACGACTGTTTAAAGAATATCCTAAAAAGATCCCTTCATCACTTTTAGTGTCGAACTTTCCCAAATTTTCACGGTCACGCAAAATATAGCACTTGCTGCCAAAAACTCGAAAGTATTTGACAGAAGGCTTTTTCTCAAACCACATTTCATAAGCCGTTTTATTATTATATTTACAAATATAAACACGGTTAATAATGTAGCAGGCTGTATTCACTGCTTCAGCCCAGAGATTCCTAGGGAGCTTCATGCTATTTAACATAACATTTCCCATTTCTTGAAGCACTCTATTCTTCCTCTCGACAATTCCATTTTGTTGAAGAGTTTTAGGTGCAGAGAATTCATGCGATATTCCCTGATCGCTACAAAATTTCTCAAAACCGCTATTTTCAAATTCGGATCCATGATCACTACGGATCTTGCTGACTTGAGAACATTTTTCAGTTTGAATCCGTTTTATAATCTTTTTCACTTCATCAAGGGTTTCTGATTTATCTCTCAAGAATGAAACCCAAGTGTATCTTGTATAATCATCTACAATAACTAAGATGTACTTTTTGCCACCTCGACCTTCCGTTCTTGTTGGTCCTATAAGATCCATGTGGAGAAGCTCGAGTGGTCTTGTGGTGATATTGGAGTTCACCTTTTTTGTGAGAGCTCCTAGTTTGTTTACCAAACTGGCATTCACCACAAATCTTGTCTACTTTTTGCATCTTAGGTAGACCTTTAATTAGTTCACTTTTGCTCAATCTGTATAAATTTCAGTAGTAAACATGTCCAAGGCGTTTATGCCATAATTCTGTCTCATCGGTATGGACCATGTAGCACGATTGTTTAGATGAGCTACCATTGCTTACTATATAGCAGTTTTCAAAAGTTCTGCTACCAGTTAATATTATAGAACCCTTTTCGTTTATAATTTCACAACCTTGATTAGAAAATTTAACATTATGGTTGTTATCGCATATTTGAGATATGCTCAACAGGTTGTGTTTTAAACCCTCAACATATAAAACATTTTTAAATAAGGGAAGGTTATAGAGTTGGACCGTACCTTTGCCAATTATCTTGCAGTTGCTACCATCACCAAATGTGACTGACCCATCAGTCATATCTTTAAGATCGATGAATAGAGCTTTGTCGCCTGTCATATGTCTGGAGCATCCACTATCTAGGTACCATTTCGAATGGCTTGTAGCTTTGAAAGCAGTGTGAGCAACCAAACAAGTAACCTTAGGAACCCATTTCAGTACTGTTTTGGGTTTAGGAGAATAATTGGTCTTCTTTTGTTTATAGTTGTAAGAGTGACCTACTGAGTTAGATTTTAATAGCTCCTTAAGTAAATCAACAATTTTTTCAGCTAGTGGGTTTCGAATCTGATTTTTGAAATTTATATAGCTGCTTTTGTGTTTTTGAAGAGTTTTTGTATTTTTAGAAAAAACTTGACTGGTACCTTTTCCTTTTGAATTAGAAGTCTCTCCTTTCATAAAATTGGAAGGAGTATTCTTCTGTTTAGGAGATGTGTTTTTATCATAGCCCAACCCGGATAGATCGTCACATTTTCTTGATCCGGATAATAATTTTTCTAATTTTGGATCACCTTGGGCATATCTCCATGTGTCCTTCAAACTCAGAAGAGAAGATACTTCATTTTTAAGTTTCTCATTTTCAGATTTCAAATTTTCAATTAGGGAGGTTTTGAATTCCAGATCACACTTTGATTTTTCAAAACAATCTAAAATTTGGGATTTTTCTAAAACAAGGGTTTCAAAACATTCTTTAAGTTTAAAAAACTTTTCTTTTTGAAGTTTAAGTTTAACAGCAATTTTACAACTTTCCTTATATAAGGCATTGTAAGCATCTTGAAGATCTTCATCATATTCATGATCACTATCCAAATTTTCTTCACTTGTTGAATCATCGTGATCGGAAAAGGTAAACTTGGCTAGAGTCATAAGGGCCTTAAGTTCACTGCCCGACTCGGTTTCTGAATTTTCTGATTCAGAAGAGGCTTCAGAATTAGACGATTCATCCCAAGTAGCCAACATACCCTTCCTTTTGAATCTGTCCTTTTTAGGACATTTGTTTGCTAAATGCCCATATTCTTGACAGTTGTAGCATTGACTATCTTTCAATGATTTCTAAGTTTTAGACTTAGGTTTGGAACGTTTCTTTTCATTTGCCTTTTGAAAATCGACTCTTTTCTTACTTTTGAAAATCTTATAAAACTTTTTCGCCAAAAGGGCCATATCATCTTCAGACTTTTCTGAATCTGAATTTTTTGAGTAATACTTTTAGATGACTTCAAAGCAATAGATTTACCTTTAGGAGCTTTAAAACTTAATTCATAGGTTTGTAAAGAACCAACTAATTCTTCTACCTTCATATTATCCGTATCGCGAAGTTCCTGGATTGCGGTTACCTTAGAATTGAACCGTTCAGGAAGAGCGCGTAGTATTTTTGCACACACTTTACTTTCTGGGATCTTATCGCCAAGACCCCACATTGAGTTTACAATGTCATTCAATCTAGTGTAAAAGTCCATAAACATTTCATTTTCCTCCATATGAATTTCTTCAAATTTAGTTGTGAGGAGTTGGACTTTAGATTTCTTGACAATTGATGTACCTTCGTGTGTCATTTCTAAAATATCCCATGCTTGCTTTACAGTATCACAGGATATGATTCTTTTGAACTCATCCGGTGATAGTGCGCAAGTGATTGCATTTAGTGCTTAGCATTAGCACTACTCTCATTTTTCTGAAGTGTTGTCAATTGGTAATACGGTGTAATTTTCATAGATTTTGAACCATCAACACCAGTTACTTCCATGATAGGAGGTTTTCATTCAGTCACTGTGGCTTGCCACACACTTTCATCCATTGATTTGAGGAAGATCCTCATTCTGGCTTTTCAATAGGCATAGTTGGAGCCATAAAAGGGTGGAGGCCTAGTAACTGAAAGGCTATCAAAATTTGACATCTTTTTATATGCTTAGATCGTTAGCTCAGGAAATAAATCCAAATAAAAAGCAACAAAATGAGCTATTAGGTTCTGATACCACTTGAAAAGGCCAAGTTATATGTCCTAGAGGGGGGGGGGGGGGTGAATAGGACTATGCCAAATTTAAAATAAAATTAGCGGAAATAAAGTAAACCAATAGCCTTACAATATGAATCAATTCACAATGCTAAATTTTAAATCACCTTGATAAATAAGTATTGAGAGATTGATACAAATTCAGTTCTAAGGACAACCTTACACCATAATAAACAAGGGCTTATGGTAGGACAACCTTATTTCTAGAACCTCTTTTGGATCAAGGACTCAATTTTAATATAAGTAAATGAAATAGCAAGGAATTGAAATTAAATGCAGAAGTATAGATCTAAATTATTACAACAATTCCCACACTTGCTTGAAATGTAAATAGTTACAACATTCACATCCACTTGTACATTCCACACAATCGAATGATAAAAGATATGAAAATTAAGCAAGCATTCAATCCACAAGGCAAAGAGTTATAGTGGTTCGCCTGTGTGTACACCAACTGTTTTCCAACAGCCACACAAAAAGCTACTCCACTCCTAATATCCTCACACGGGGATATTAGCGTTCACTATCAAATAGGTTTTCACAGGTTCACCAAAAACCTTTACAATTGTGTCTTTTTCACTTGGGCTTACACAATTCAAAAACCCCTCTTTTCTGAGTTTTCTGGTTTTCCTCGGACAACCAATACAATGAGATTTTTCTGGTTCAACCTCAAACAAAACCAGTACAATGAGATTTTTCTGGCTTAACCTCAAACAAAACCAAAACTAAATAAATTTTACAGAATTGTAAAATACCTGGATTTCTCCTTTTCGTAGCAGCCCGGTAGAACCAATCGGAGTAGATGATTGAATGTCAAAGTTCAATTTCCAATACTCTCATTCATAAGGTTCTAAATTCTATTAGATTTTAGATTTAACTCGTTGGGCGTAGCTATATTTGATTTTGATTCCAAGAAGAAGGAATAAGATAATTCCTCTTTTCAAATAAGATTGGAATATAGAAACAAAATCAAATTAAATAAGCTAGCAAAAAGGAATATTAAATAAGCACAATGTAGCTTAAAATAAACACAGACTTATCTCAGAGTGATCACTTGAAAATTCTTGAATTGAATAGAGTTGAAGTGTAAAAACTCTGAATTTCGTGTTCAATTTATAGAAGCAAAAATCGTTCCTACGACTGGTCTTAGAAACCTACGACTGGTCGTAGCTCTAACAGATTTTTGAAAAATTAAGCG
Source organism: Magnolia officinalis (assembly GCA_021015155.1). Taxonomy (NCBI): domain Eukaryota; kingdom Viridiplantae; phylum Streptophyta; class Magnoliopsida; order Magnoliales; family Magnoliaceae; genus Magnolia; species Magnolia officinalis. The sequence continues at coordinate 73,116,048 of JAJHSJ010000005.1, forward strand.
CGATCTTTGAAAGTCGTTCCACGACTAGTCGTGAGTAGCCTACGACTGGTCGTGGGTCACCTACGACTGGTCGTAGATCCCTACGACTGGTCGTAGGACCATAGATTACGTTGCTGGACTTTGAGTCGTAGCTCCACGACTGGTCGTGGACGAGTCGAAGCCACACCTACGACCGGTCGAAGGACCTCCAAGACTGGTCGTGGGCGTACCAAAAATTCCGAAAAATCTTCAACTACTTAGGACTGGTCGTGGAATTTCTTGGACTGGTCGAACCAATGCCAGGACTGGTCGAACAAGAGCTAGGACTGGTCGTAGAATAGACCAAACTTATGTAAAATAAATATTTGATTTATGTATCCAAAGAGACCTACTTAAAGGGTCAACCTAAGGTCATTCAAACCTGAATCATGTCGTATGGACATTGAACTTCAACCATTCAACGAATGTAGATTGTTTGAACCAAATCAGGCTTGAGATCTTGAACTTGTTGTAGCTTCAAACTTGAGATCTTCATCAGCATAACAACTACTTCATGCATTGCTTATTAGTCTTGAAGTCATGAGTTGTTTCTTAAGACTTGAACATCAACATTGTAGCTTCTTGAGACTTCAACATGTAGCTTCTTGAACTTCAATATGTAACTTCTTGAAAAGTTCAACTTGTAGCTTCTTGAAGTGTTTATGCAGTGTCTTGAATTCATATAAATTATCATACAAGCACAAGACACAGATAGATGTTTTGACACATCAAAATTTGACAACTAAAGGAGTATGAGACCATAACACTTACACAAATTAGGGCTTTGCTACAGGGATTCCTCCCTGTCGTTCTACGTATCAAATCACCGTTACCGTATCGCTAGTTCAGCGATTCTAGTTCCGTTCTTAGGTAAGAAAACCTAACCCTAATCTGTTTTAGGGTTCAGGTTATGAAATAACTAACCTAATTCATGCTATAGGTTGCCAATCCGCCGTTGACAAAGACTACGTGTTTTAAAACAAATTTGTTATGCTTCTACAGCATAAGGTGCAGACTATAGACGTATATGTTATGGTTTTCAAGGCTTTCAATGTCGGTTAATGATTTATAACTGACATGGGTGTTATTTCACATGTAAAATGCGTCGTCTGCTTCGCTTTACAATTATACATGAACTATGTGGAATATAGTATATTCTATGTATATGTTGAGATGTTTGAATACGTATGAAATTTGGATTTGTGCCTAACATGATTATCTGTCATGAATATATGCTTGTTACATGTGCGACAACTCCTTAGCAAAAGGACTTGCCCTAAATCACGTCATGACAAATATACGTTATATGTGATACAGTGTATAGCCCAAGTGTTTGTGGAAATGAATGAATGAATATGGACTTGGATTCATGCTTGCCATGGCTATCTGTCGTGGGTGCACGCATGTTATAAATGAGGCAACTCCCAAGTGAAAGGATTTGGCCTAATACCTATGTGATCAACATACGTCATGTATGCTGCTGTAAGTAGTCTAAAGTGTTTGCTGAAATGTCTGAATGAGTAAGTATAAAGTGTTTGCTGAAATGTCTGAATAAGTAGTTAGTAAATTGTAATGTATAAGGATATTGAGATATGATTCTCAACTCCTTTAACTATGTGTATGCTTTCCTTCATGTACCATATATTATAGTGTCTGTTTATCTTTGTAATGCATATGTATAAATCCATGTTTAAATTGTATTCCATAAAATGCAAAAACAAAGCTGTGAAGGGTGATGGGGGAGTGGTGTAATGATTCCGTGCAACAGCCCTGACAGCCCTAAAGTGGACACTATCGGACCTTTGATTGTATAATTTAAAATCTTGATCCATTACTGCTTTAACTATCTTTTAGGATATTTTGTTCACTACCAAAAAATCGAGCAATGGCTATGGAGGTTGAAAGCTTTTTGTGACGGATTTAATCCCTAGCAATATAGCTACGGATTGAATCCGTAGCTATAGCCTAAGTTCTCTGTAGCTAAATCGTACCTTCCCACCTAAAACATATTAAGTATAGATGGTGCTTAAGGGGATTTACGAGGTCCATTGGAATATATGTGTTTGATCTAAGCCGTCCAAAAATTCGGATATATAATTTTAGTGCATGAGCCCAAAATTATGTAGATTGAATGTTTAAGTGGACCACACCATAAGAAATAATATAAATTAAATTTCTACTGTTAATATTATGTGTGGTCTCCTTACAGATTCGATCTAACTCATTTTTTTTATCAGCACTTAAAATAATAATTTAAAATTAATGGACGGAGTGGATGTATGAAATACATCACAGTGGGCCCCACGGTCCTAAAACCATAAAATTACTAGGGAGTCGTTCGTCACGCACCCCTCCAAATCCCCAAACCCTTCCAAAAACCAAAACTCCCCTTCCGCCATTTTCTCCCGCTCGCTGACCCATCTCTCCATCTCTCCATCTCTCTCTCTCACGCTCAGTCTCTCTCCTTCCCTTGGCCTCTCTCGATCTCCTGATGTCCCTCACCCTCTCTCCCTGTCTCAAGGCCGCATTCCCCTCTCTGTTTTGAAAAACCCATTTCGCTGGAAGAAGGAGAAGAAGAAGGAGAAGGAGAAGAAGACGGAGCATGTACGGTTAGTTTATTTCTTTCTCCCTCTTTATCTCTTTCTCAAATCTTTCATTCCTTCCACCGCATTCCCCTCTCTCTGTTTCTGAAATCTAAGGGCCCATTTGGCCAGTCGGATTGGAAGGGATTGGATGTTATTGGAAGGGATTGGAAGTTAAATCCTAGGATTGGCCGGGCGTGCCAAACAGAGTCGGTGATCTGGCGAATGAATGCCTTTGATCCGGTGGGCCTCTCCTTGGATGAGGATGCCTTAGAAAGTCTTCATTCATCGTTGAAGATGTCCTTTCAACTGTATCTCATAGCTTTCTCTTTTTAATTTGTCATAAAGAATTAGGATCTTGGTCAAGATAAATGCTTGGGCGATTTAGCCAGGATTGATTGATGAGGTGATTTGCCACACGCATTCTAAACTGGCATACATGTGTGAAATCCGGGCCATTCATCAGTTGGGTGAACATCTCCTGGCCAGGCAGTCACACTGGTTTGATCATTCGGGTGGCCTACTGCATTTGTATGTTGATTATAAACTTTTGGTCCTTTGTTTATTGTTCGGTTTTTCTCAAACACATGTGGGCCATTTAACGAGTTCGGTAGTCTACATGGTGGCCCCACCTGATAAATGGCTTGGATCTCTCACACACGCGCCAGGTTGATGCGTGTTTTGCAAATTGTCTTATATTTTCTCGTTGGTGAAAGAGTTCTACTTTACATTGTCCTCAAATTTTCATGGAATAAGTGTCCTGCTTCATTTTCAGCACACAATATGTAATTTTCATTTACAATTCTGCATTGTCATGGGCTCATATGGAACTGCATGTTCTTGACTTTAACTGCTTACAAATTGTCCTATGTGGGCAGCATGTAGTAGTTGTTCTAAGGCATAGTGTGGCCTAATCACATCAGCGTGTGAGTGGTGTTGGTAATCATGTAGTGGTGGATTCCCTACTATTTTTTGCTACCAAATACTTGTGCATTTCCTTTCATGTCTGTGGGTGCTTCATGCTAATAGTTGCCTTACAACTGATCCCAATCCCTGAGACGTGTTTGCCTTAAGGGATTGGAAGGGATGGGAAGGGATGGGAAGGTTTAATCCCGGTATTGGCCGGGCGTGCCAAACAGACTGGATATATCAATCCAGGGATATAGCAATCCCATGTATCTGAAGACAATCCACTGACAACACCATCAATACCTAAAAATCCAGGCCATCCACCCTAATACCATTCAATCCCTTTCAATCCACCCCACCAAACGGGCCCTAAAAATGCTTTGTGGGCTCCACCATAATGTGTATGCAGGCCATTCATTTTTTCCAGCTCATTTTAGGGCAAAATCTCAGGTGGACAACACCATAGGAAACTGTGGCAAAATTTTTTCTTTCCCTCGGGCGGGCTGTTTTCCCATCCTCTATTTCCGCTCTTTCCCTCGGCGGGCTCTTTTGCCATTCTCTCTCTCTCTCTCTCTCTCTCTCTCTCTCTCTCTCTCTCTCTCTCTCTCTCTCTCTCTCTCTCCCAACCACTCCTTCAAAATGTAGGAGATATACCGAAACCCGCATCCCTTCCTTTCTCCACACCTCTCCTTCATCCCACACCCTAAATCTACAGAAACCCCTTCAACCAGCCGAGCCCTAGATCTATAGAAACCCCTTCAACCAGCTGATCCCTAGATCTGCAGAAAGCCCTTCGACCAACCAAAATGCACTCCCAAAACTTGCTCTGTCAAAAGCATTTCTAGGGTCTCTCTCTCTCTCTCTCTCTCTCTCTCTCTCTCTCTCTCTCTCTCTCTCTCTCTCTCTCTCTCTCTCTCTCCTTCGTTATTGCTTGCTCTGTCTCTTCTCCTTCCTCACTCTTTTCTTCTTTTACAGGGAGGCTACTTCCCCAACGCAATCTGATATTATCAGAGATCCCTCTCTGAGGTGTGTTCTTTTATGCAAAATCCGAATATTCCGATTCAAAATCCGTAGATGGTTGAGAGGTGTACTGGAAGTCCATAGAAACAGAGATCAAATCCCTACTAGAGAAGCTCTTGGACGTCAAGGATGCAATGTCCGCTCCTGCAATCCCCACAACCTCCCTCACCCAGAAACTTACACGGCACAGAGAGATCCTTTGCGAATTCACTTAATGATGCAATATGCAGGTTTGCTTTAGTTGCTTTAGGGTTTTGATTTTGTCTTTAAAATGGGATGGTTTGGACTGACGTACATGTATGTCAAGTGTGTCTATATCAGTCATGCACACTGTGTTTGACAAAATGACTGAAAGAAACCAGAATTAGAAAAGAAGGGTGCTCTTTCTCTTCCCATTCATTGATTTTTTTTTTTTTTTTTTTGGGTATTGATATGAATTTGGTTTTCTTTACTATTTGAAGGTGGAATTAAAGCAGTTGGATCCTATTATGCTATGATGTTCACTATGTTGTTCTGATCTATCTACCTATCATTTATGAATGCACATTCTCTCCCTCTGTTTTCTTTTTTTAAAAACTTTTTTGCCCAAATCTTTTCAGGATAGATGTCCTGTTAGAACTGGTGATTGAGAACCACTTTTCCCCAAATGATGGTACTCTTGAGGTATGGTATTGCACCTGAATTTCTTTCTTAATAAGATAATATATCAAATTCCCCTTTTATTTTATTTTATTGTTTTCTACACATCAATAGGCATATAATATTTGTAGGAACTGATGTCTAAAAATACGATTATTACTTAACTCTATCCTTGCTATAGTTTGAAATTGGCTAGCAATACGGAATGGGATGAAGGAGCGCAACACAAACATTTTGGAGATAGTTCGTTCTTTGGATCTCCCAAACAATCCTTTGGATGATATTATTAATCAGGTAGCTAGTGGTTTAATGCCTTCAATATAGTTCTTGAGTTTGTTGAATCTAGTTGAGGCCTTCTAGAAACAAGACGTGTTTATGTGGAAGCACTGACCTGTTTGGCTATTGCTTCTCATTCTTAAAGCTGATGCAATCTTTCTTGTACTGGAGTATTTTGTTATGTTGTATGATTGTGACATTTAGTAGTTTTTGAGGTTCGAGATTCTGTCCAATGCGAGTTTAATTTTTGTAAATTAAAAGCATAGTTTGCTGAGACTGTATACATCTGAATTTGCTGCAATTTTGTCATTTTGAACTTGTGTGGAAATGTTTATGCCATCATTATTTGCTGTCATTTTGTGGAGCTTTATTTTTAAAAGCTTCAATTTATCAACGTTAGTTTGTTTGTCTTATGGATTGTTGTGCTATGCTAGCATTCAAACAACGGACCTCAAGATAACTGAGGAACTTTTCCATTTCCGTATGAGTTCAGTCAGATTGTGAATATTTTCCACCATTTTTTCTGTTTGGTTTCAGCATTGCATTGTTTTGAATGGTACTTGTGTTGGTATGTGCATTTAGGAACTTGGATGGGTAATGACCATCATCCAAATCACTCATAACAAATGAGTGTCATATACATGTCTTTAAGTTTACCGGAGTAAATTTTCCATGAATGCTTCAGCATGTCAAGCTCATGGACTTGACATGGATATGTTTGATGTGGCCTAGGTGCGGAACCATCTGTCCATTCCAATGTTACCAAGATCAACCTCATTCTTTTGACAAAAAAGAAAAAGAAAAAGAAAAAAAAGGCGGCACTAGTTAGCCATGAATTGTCCATCATATGGAAATTTTGATTTCATATGCCTTTTGACGATCACTTTGATTGGGTGATCATCAACACAAGATTAGTAGCTGTCAAAATGTACGGCCTATATCAAATTTAAGCAATTTGTCATGTCCTTTAATATATCACTATCATTGGATGATCCAATCTGGCTAATGATGAACATCAAAGTTCCAGAGGAAAGCTAATGTTGTATTGGGTTGGAAGTGGGTTTGTTCCCTTTGGGGTGGTTGGCGTTGCCAAAATTCGCCAGGCGGTTTTTAAATTGAAATTTGTGGTTTTGGGGAAGAAGCATTTGGGGTGGTTATAGAACTGGGTTCTGGAATTTATAGTGATTTTACAGCTGAAGTTTGTAGCTCTTGCTTCGAAATTGTAGGGAATATTTGAATTTGGAGGTCTCCTCTTGAGGGTGGATTCTTGGAGACTAGGTGTTGTTTTGGCTTGAGTTCGGGTTCTTTTTAAAAGCTTTCAATTTCTATTTTGGTTGTTGGATTTGTGGAAAAATGGCTTGTATGAAGCTGGGATCGAAATCTGATGCATTCCAACGATAAGGGCAGGCATGGGATGGAGCTCTCTCTCTCTCTCTTCTTTTTTTTTTTTTTAGAATTAATATGTGGAAACCGGTTTTAATTTTGTTGGTTTGCATTCTTCCCTGTTTTGAATTAGTTTCTCATGTATTCAATTAGAAAAAGACGGTTTTAGAAGCTTAGACATGGATCTGAGATGAGTGTGTGTACAAGGTAGCTCATATCGTGTGCATGAGTTGCCTTGCATGCAAATGTGTGTACAAGGTAGCTCATGTACATGCTAAGCCTACATGGATCTGAGACGGTTTTAGTTGAGCTTTGCTAAGCCTACATGTGTACACAAGGTAGCTCATGTGCATGCATGCATTTGCTAGTGTGGGATGAGATCCAATCCATTCATTAGAGCAGTACCACTGTAGACGTTCTTACTAAGAATCAAGTTGGTCCTCCTAGTTGAAGCTTTTTTTACTATCCAACTGCTTTGAAAACTGTGGTCCACCTATTGATTGAACCAGATTTGTTTTCATGCAAAAGCAACTCTACATGGCCAAACCCACTTGAGACGGTTTGGATATTGCACCTGTACACTTTGTTGAGAGTCTTGAGACACAATGTTGTGTGCATGAGCTGCCTTGCATGCAAATGTGGGCTTTGCAAGTCAATCCACAAAATGATTCTCTGTTAAGATTTATTTACTTTTTATTTATTTATTTATTTATTTAATTTTAAAGTCATGATAAAAAAGACACAATTCCATACCTCCATAAATCCTTGGATTTTTGGGTCAAATCCAAATCTTCCAAGTCAATCCACAAAATGATTCTCTGTCAAGATAAAAAAAAAAAAGTTATGCCCTTGCAGCCATTGTATTAAATGCTCCTCAAATCCATGGCTTCATTACCAAACAGTGGATTTCCTTGTTTTTTTCCTTGTACTGATTGATTTATTATGGATTTCCTTCATCCTGCAAATCAATTATCTGTCACTATGGGTTGGAAATTTCTTAGTAGCTTATAAGGTTTCTTGATGTGGAATGATTTGTAAAAGTTTGCCAGTGTGAATTTGTCATTGCTTGAAATTTGAATCTCCAGTGCTTTAGATGAAAAATGCTATGAAAGTACTCTTTTGTTTTGCTAATTCTTCTATTCTGAGGTCGGCACCATTTTCTGGTAGGTACTAGAAGATGGCTGATGTTGAGGATATTTCAATCTGGGGTACTTTTTGTCCATGAGGTCCATTGTTCAATGGTTTTGGGATCACTGAAGCATGTGCCCCACCTGTGCAAACTGAACATATATATTGTACAAGCTCTCAGCTTAAGCATTGTATAATACCTCCTAGTTAAACCAATGACCAGGAGATTCCTCAACATGATATGCTCTATTGCCCTGATTTGATAGTTCAAAAGGATGAAGAGGTTGATGGAAATGTTTCTAATAGAGTTAAAGAGTTGGGTGGGTGGGTGAGGAGATGTGCCTCTATAATGTTGGGGTTGCATGCTAATGAAACATGAAGGTAGATTTTTTGTTCTAGTCATTTCTCTTTCATTAGTAGGTGTATTTCTTTTCCAATAGGTCAGTGGTAGAGTTCTGTAGCCATTTTCTCTAGATAGTTACAATAGCTCGATGGAGGTAATGTTATTTTATCTTGCCATGTTTTATTTGTTTGATTGATTTGTCACTTTCTTTTCTATTTGCAAACAAGGCGGGTTGCAACGGGCGACGTGGTCGAGATGACTGTTGAGAGGAGGTAGAAGAGGATGATCAAGAACAGGGAGTCTGCTGCTCGATCAGGGGCCTGGAAGCAGGTGGGACTGTAAAATCAGGTTGGTTGTTTTGAAAACTAGTTACTTCCATTTAAATTTTTTTTTTTTTTAAAGACTGAGAATTTATTCCTCATTGTGGCAGGTGTACACGAACGAGCTGGAGAACAAGGTTTCACGTCTGGAAGAAGAGAATGAAAGGCTCAAGAAGCAGGTGTGTTTGCCTATAATGAGAAGGATGTTAACTATAGATGGACAAGGTATATATGCTACTCTGAGATCTCATTTCCAGTTATGTAGTTCTTGAATTGTCTACGCTCTTTTACTTCTTGAATTGTTTCGTTGTTCACATCTTTCCATGTTTTTTTTCTTTTTAATTGGAAATCCATTTCACTCCTTTCATTGGCTTACAATTAATCTTTCGATGAGTAGAATGACCTGACTCTAGGACCAAGTCATCTATGTGGTGAGCCCATATGAAAGATGGCTAGGATGTCATGTCACATAGTTTTCATAGTCATGGTTCAGTTCAGTTCAGGTTCAGTTTGCAGTTTGGATTCTTGAGGTGCTTAATGAATTCAATTCACTGAGCTTGGTTCACCATCAGTTTGTTCAGTTTGTAGTATTGATTTTAGTAAGTTTGTTTAGTCTGTTAGTCATTTTGTGAAGTTTGTAGTATTGATTTACTAAACTTGTTCACCTTGGGACCCACTTGTACAAATTGAAACCTGAAATTGTTATACCCTGATTATTAAAATCATGTTATTGACCAAATGGCTGTTTATGTCCAGATAAATCAGACACCGACTGGCAGTAACTGGAAAAAAAGTTTACAGATGCTGGAATTTGCATTTGAATGTGGGGAATTGTGATCAGATTGCTAGATTTTTTTACAGTTCTGGAAAACTATTTTCTTACAAAGGTATTTATATTGGAAATAGTCTAAGACTCCTAACAAATTAAATACAATAGAAAAAATAGCAATTGAAGTAAATTGTTCAATATCATTTTATGAGGAATCATCACAAACAACCAGTTGCATGTGAAGTTCACATGCAAACTTGCTCATATGCCAAAGTGTCATGTGTGGGACATCTGAGCGATGCATAAGGTGGGATTCACTATGACAATCACCTACTGCACAAAACAGGTCAGCCCGCTCATCAAGAAGCCACCCTATCTGAAAACAATGAGCGTTTTTAATTGGAACTGTTAACTGTCTGATTCAACGTGTATGTCTGTCCTGCCTAATCAGTGGATTTTTCTGCTTTCTATGCCTGGTGGCCTTCATCTTATGCATAACCTGATGTGTCATACACATGACGTGAATGGGGTTTCATCTGAAGTTCACACGCAACTGGTTGTAGGTGATCATTCCTACTAGTATTGAATTGAATTGACTATAATGATGGTTGTCTTTGAATAATCCCAGAAAGTTCGGCACAAGAACTCGCTCAGATGTTTGTCCAAGAGCTTGGCTTTGAAGGTAACAAGATGCTTTGGCCCTTGAGGTAACAAGATGCTTTGCCAGAGTATCAAAAGTTCTCTTGATGTCATAATTCTATAGGCATGATATCTGAGAAGGTTGTTCCAAGTTCATTTAACAGCCATCTTCTTCTTATTTATTTAGTAATATAAATTCTGCTTTATATTGTGTTTAAAGGAGGAGAATTTCTGCAATTACTTCATATTTCTTATTTGTCAACTCCTACACTCCAGTCTCATACTACATTATTTTGATAGTAGAGCAAGTTCTAATATCTCAGGTGTTTATTTTCCATTTATTCTTAATCTACTCCTGCATCATTGGGTGAAGTTAGTCATTGTTTTTATTTTCTACTCTCTTAGTTCACTATGTGCATCCAATCAGGTAAGTTTTGGTCTATCATTTGTCTGTCATTTACTGAATGCACCATTCATGGACAAATCATTTTATCCCAAAAGCATCTGTTGCAATATGTTTTGGGTTGATTTTTGTTTCCACCACTATTTTAAATCTGTCGTTTATAGCAATTGCTTTATGGCTTTTCTTTTTTGGCTACAAAGAGAATCAATCAGATACTTTTGTGGGTTATATGCTGCAAAATTCATGAATTAAACTAAATTAAGTAGTTTGATTTGGTATTCTGCTACAATTTTAACCTCAGGAACATAAATGGGCTAATCTAAATTCTATTTATTTTCAGTCAAAACTATTCCTTACTTCAAGCATTATGTTTGTACAAGTTCCTAGTTATGCACCAAGGGCCTGTTTGGATGACATTCATTTTTCATTTTAAAGTAAAAATAAAATTCTCCCATTTGGTCTTTTGGTTTGGATAATATCCAGGAAAACAGTTCAATCGCTATTCTCCTTGACAATCAGTTTGAGGTCCTTGGAAATACAGCAGGAGCCCTTGCACATGCCAATACATGGTCCATATATAATAAGTCCATTATGAGGATCTTGGTGGAACAATACTATCTACTTTTTTTTTAATTGATTTTTCTGAAATGCAAGTATATGATGCGCAGAGATACAGAGAGTGCAAATGTAATAGTGACTGTTGTACATGACGGACTAAGATTTTGGGACATACGGTATGGATGAATGCTTGGTTCACTAGTCTTTTCAAATGAAAGATCACTTTGCTCTATTTTTATTTTGATATATTTTCATGCTTATTGATCAGCAAGATGTGACTTGGTGACCAAGTTTTGTGAAATTTGTGAAACTACGTGCCATGTTTGGCTTTTCAGGTTTCCGTGGGAGAATGTTAGTATGTCTTCCATACGGTGGCCCACATGCACACATGCATGTGGCAACTTTGGCCTTAGGTTTTGTTTAGAAAACTTAGCTCTAGTTTCAAGGCCCAATCATAAAAGGGAACTTCATATTAGCGCAACCTAACATGTGCAAGGAAGAAGAGTCCGTGTAAGACTTGGTTTCTATGATAGGATAGGGGATACAAGTCTATAAGATAAGCGTGGCTCTTGGCTCTCTCCATCCAAGCCAAAAAACATGTGCGGCTACCCATCTTAGCACATACTTGGGGTAGAATTGGAGAGAGTGACGATTGGAGCCCGTTCATCATCAAGCCCGGCCACCTAGAGGTGTGCCATGCATTATTAGATTGGCGTGGTTCAAGGTATGTGGCTAATCCCACTTCTATTCGTGGTTTTCTAGTTGATAACTATGCATATGTGTTTGACAATCCTAGTTTATGGAGTCATTACTTTTGATTAGATTCCAGGAAAGATTGCATTCCATTCCTCATGCCTCAATGTTTTCAGTTCAGTCACACCAACAATGACGATCACTGTTCCAATTTTGATGCAATCAATTCTTCATGCCTGAATTTTTCAGTTTGATCATACCTGCCAGAGATCTTCCTGTCTAACTGCTGAATATTTTATTTCTTTTAGGTGTCTTTTCTTTGGTGATACTTCTTCAAAAAGGGATCCAGAAACTTACTTAAACAATATCTTCCACCTTTCCAATTACTTTCGTATGAAGTTCTATCAGTCTAATGAGTATGAGCTTCCTGGGAATACTCAGTTGCCTCTGGTTATTAATATAGCCGGATGGGTGAAAGGTCTATTCAGCTGGGACAGTTGTTTTTTTCTTGCTTGATTTTGCAAATTACATTTCACATAAGAAATTTATAATAGAACATGTGAAATCTTTGCTTTGGCTTTTCATAAAAAGGAAGTTATCTTATTATTATGAAAATCTTGCTACTAAAACAGTCGTATAACATCTGCTTATACTTTTGAAGGTGTTGGATATGATCTTTTGGTGGAGATGTTGAAATATATTGCACCCACTCATGTGGTTCATATACACATCTCAACTGAGGATAAGAATTTACCAACTGGAGCATTCTGGTTGGATGGGAATAAAAAAGGGCAAGTGAATCTGATTGAAATCAATGCAGCGTTGTGGAACTCTTCAAACAGATCGTGAGTTAACAACAATCTAAACATTTGGATGGTTTCTGTGATTGTGTTGCTTGAAGTCAGGACACGGGTAGTATATGATTTTGTTGTAATTGACTTCATTAGGTCAATTTTCCAGCAAACATTCCAAGCATCCAGTGCTGCTGACTTGTTCAAATTGTATATTAAAAAAGAATTTGAATATTAAAAACATCAGGCACCTTAAAAAATTTAATCTTTTGGAGATCGTGTATAACACTGTCAGTTTATGACCAAAGTACAATTCCATGTCTGAAAGCTCTGCTGCTTGAACGTGCTCCACATACAACTTCTATTCCCAAGAAATTCGAAGGCTATGGATTTTTATTTTTTATTTTTTAGCAAATTAGTGTTGGATCATTTGACCATCTTGGAGTATTTAATCAAATCACTACACTTGAAGATCATCATTTAAGGGCATTTCATTATGGATCATAATTCTAGATGTAATAGCATCCAAGTAAAATAAGAAGGCATTAGCTGTTGATTAATGCATCTTGATTGTTTGGCAATAGTGATAATGGCAAGTTGACAACAACAGTTATCATGTTCAATGCTTTTGCAGGGTTAGCTTCCTTGTAGTGACATTGATAATAAGATTTGAAGTGTATTGCAAGTCTATGTCAACTGGCAGTGAATTTGTTTCTGTTTTTGCTTTTCTTTTTATTTTCTTTTGATGTATGTTGATGCTCAATGGATTATCATTTTGAATTTATGAATGCAGATGACCTGCTAGGTTTGTCAGCATCATCAGTGGGAGTGTGGGGCCTTCACAATGGGAAATGGGTCTCCTTAATTTGTAAATCAGATGCTTAAATTTATGTGGAACATCTGAAACTGTATTAGACTTGACTTGGAAAAACAATCTGCATCTTCCATGATGATTTCCATTGTAGCATCAGATGATGGTGGGAGAAGAATTCATGTAGCCAACCCCAGTTAGTTGGGATCAGTGTTTTAAATAGCTATGTTGTGTAGCGTGTAGCTTACACTATGTAGCATAGCTTAGCATTAAAGCTATGTAGTGATTCCTAACTAGTCTCTTGGTCTCATTTCAAAGTTATATCTTCTATTTTCCTTATATTGCTTAATATATTGTTTCTTGTGCAGGTCCTATTCATCAATACTTCAGATTGTAATTATTCTTCACTCTGCTTTGTGCTTTTTTCCTTTCCTTTTCTTGTTTTTTCTTTTTTCTTTTTCTTTTCTTTTCTAGCTTACTGTATCTTGAAGAGAGTCTTCAGTTTCACTACCAGCTTCCACTCTTCAATAGACAAGTCGTTCTGATAATTTGATTTAAGTGTGTCGATAGATTTTCATTCTCAACTGATGTCCTTATAAAAGAGAAATTGCCAGAAGGCTTGCACATTCCACATCACCACATGATTAACTAGACTGTTCATCTAGGTTCCACCGTGGATAAGCTGCATCAAAAGACTTACTCAGCAGAGATGACATTGTCCATACTCTGTTAGAAATGATGCTCCAGAAAGGTAGTTTCTAGTTCACCTTCTAATGGAGGGTGCATCCCTGTTTCCTGATATTTTTGCCATGTCGGGCCATTTACAGTGGTACCTCTAGATGAACAGTCCGTATCATGACATGGTAAACAGAAAGGCAATCCAAACCTTTAATAGAAACTAGTTCCATTCTATCATTGGCCCTCTGTCAATTACTACTTATGAGAACATGTTTACTGGCGGTAACTTGCAGACGTATGCATTGAATCTCTCATACAAATAAACAGAACCCCTTCCAATTTGAACGTCATGATCTTCTACAGATGGGCATTCCTGAAATCAAACAGAGAACATTAATAAGAGACATAACTGAAAAATAGAAAAATGGAATATTAGTAAATATGGATTTTCTTGTTAAGAAGAAAATGGAAGGTAAAGAAGAGACATAACTGAAACTTTGCACTGTGAAAAGTAATATTAACCATCTTACTTTCCCCGTTGAATTTGACGTCCAAGAAATGGACCTTTTCCAGAAAACCATGGATTTTAAACCATTAAATCCTTCTTAGAAATCTGAGTTTATTGAACTGAATTGAATTATTACAATTCAATTTTGTGAAATATCCAAACGCAAGGTTTCCATGAATTAGGCAAATGAATTCATTCTAACCCATTTTGTTGAATATCCAAACGCAAGGATTTATTTATTTATTTATTATTATTATTATTATCATTATTTTGTGATATGCAATAGCTTTTCAGAATTCATATGTAGGTGCATACTTGTGCTCATTCACATGGACTTTGACTATCTTTCTTAAATTTCTTTGGTTTTTCTAATTTTTGTATCTAATTTTGAATTTTTAGGCCCTAAAACAAGATTCGAGGTGCCGTCAACAATGCTAACAGAATCCTCCAGGTCAGATTGTTGATTGGACCTTATTTTATTTAAATGATCTTGATAATCCATTTTATTTAAATGAGCAGACCCCGATGTGCGTCAGAGCTATCCGGATGTTGAGCGGGGGTCCCTGGAATGTGGGAACCACTGTTATGATCATGATGAAGTTGTCCATTTCCTATGGACAGCATTGGAGTGGCCTGGCCATTTGGACAGGCCGTGTTTATGTATTTGCTCGAAATTAATGGAGCAGATCCGGATGTGCGTCGGAGCTATCCGGATGAGCGGGGGTCCCTGGAAGGTGGGAACCGCTGTTATGACCGTGATGAAGCTGTCCATTTCCTATGGACAACATTGGAGGGGCCTGGCCATTTGGACAGGCCGTGTTTATGTATTTGCTCGAGATTAATGGAGCAGACCCGGATGTGCGTCGGAGCTATCCGGAAGAGCGGGGGTCCCTGGAAGGTGGGAACCGCTGTTATGACCATGATGAAGCTGTCCATTTCCTATGGACGGCATTGGAAGGGCCTGGCCATTCGGACAGGCCGTGTTTATATTTGTATTATATTTGTATTTGCAGGGACCACACCCGAACCCATTCTCAAATCCTATAACCTATAACCAAAACCTATAACCTATAACCTAAATCAAAACCCCTAACCTAAACCAAAACCTAAACCTATAACCTAAACTCAATTCCCTAAAGCTAAACCTACACCTAATCGTAATCTCAACTCCCTAACCTAAACCTAAACCTTAACTTGAAAACCCAAACTTAAACCCAATCTTGAACCTGAACCCGATTTCCTAAACCTAAACCATAACCCATTCTCAAATCCAAAAATCTATAACCTAAACAAACTAAACAAAACCAAAACCTATAACCTCTACCCGAACACATTCTCAAATCCAAAAATCTAAACCTTAACCAAAACCTATAACCTAAACCCGAACCCATTCTCAAATCCAATAACCTAAACCTTAAACTAAACCAAAACCAATAACCTAAACCAAAACCTATAACCTAAACTCAAATCCCTAAAACCTTAACCTATAACCTAAACTCAAATCCCTAAACCCGAACCCATTCTCAAATCCCATAACCTATAACCTAAACCAAAGCCAAAACCTATAACCTAACCTAAACCTAAACTATAACCCATTCTCAAATCCCAAAAAACCTATAACCTAAACCTAAACCTAAACCTTAACCTAAACCTTAACCAAAACCTGTAACCTAAACCCGAGCCCATTCTCAAATCCCAAAACCTATAACCTAAACCTTAACCAAAACCTATAGCCTAAACCCGAACCCATTCTCAAATCCCAAAACCTATAACCTATAACCTAAACCAAAACCTATAACCTAAACCAAAACCAAAACCAAACCTACAACCTAAACCGAACCCATTCTCAAATCCAATAACCTAAACCTTAACCTAAACCAAAACCAATAACCTAAACCAAAACCTATAACCTAAACTCAATTCCCTAGAACTAAACCTTAACCTACAAACTAACCTAAACCTAACTCCCTAACCTAAACCTAAACCTAAACTTTAAAACCCAAACTTAAACCCGATCCCGAACCCGAACCCGAACCCGGTTTCCTCAACCTTCACCTTAACCTATTCTCAATTACCTAAAGCTTAACCTACAACCTAACCTAAACATAAACCTAAACTTGAAAACCGAAACGTAAACCCGATGCCGAACCCGAACCCAATTTCCTCAACTTAAACCTTAACCTATTCTCAATTCCCTAAAGCTTAACCTACAACCTAACCTAAACCAAACTCCCTAGCTTAAACCTAAACCTAAACTTGAAAACCCAAACTTATACCCGGTCCCGAACCCGAACCCAGTTTCCTCAACCTAAACCTTAACCTATTCTCAATTCCCTAAACCTTAACCTACAACCTAACCTAAACCTAACTCCCTAACCTAAACATAAACCTAAACTTGAAAACCCAAACTTAAACCCGATGCCGAACCCGAACCCACTTTTCTCAACCTAAACCTTAACCTATTCTCAATTCCCTAAACCTTAACCTACAACATAACCTAAACCTAACTCCCTAACCGAAACCTAAACGTAAACTTGAAAACCCAAACTTAAACCCGGTCCTGAACCCAAACCCAGTTTCCTCAACCTAAACCTTAACCAATTCTCAATTCCCTAAACCTTTACCTACAACCGAACCTAAACCTAATTCCCTAACCTAAACCTAAACTTAAACTTGAAAACTCAAAGTTAAACCCGATCCCGAACCCGAACCCGGTTTCCTAAACTTAAACCTTAACTTATTCTCTATTCCCTAAACCTTAACCTACAACCTAACCTCAACCTAACTACCTAACCTAAACCTAAACCTAAACTTGAAAACCCAAACTTAAATCCAATCCCGAACCCAAACCCGATTTCCTAAACCTAAACCTCAACCTATTCTCAAATCCCTAAACCAAAACCTACACCTAATCCTAAATCTCAACTCCCTAACCTAAACCTAAACCTAAACTTGAAAACCCAAACTTAAACCTGATGCCGAACCCGAACCCAATTTCCTCAACCTAAACCTTAACCTATTCTCAATTCCCTAAACCTTAACCTACAACCTAACCTAAACCTAAACCTAAACTTGAAAACCCAAACTAAACCCGATCCCGAACCCGAAACCGATTTCCTAAACCTAAACCTTAACCTACAAACTAACCTAAACCTAACTACCTACCTAAACCTAAACCTAAACCTAAACCTAAACTTGAAAACCCAAACTTAAACCCGAACCCGAACCTGAACCCGGTTTCCTCAACCTAAACCTTAACCTATTTTCAATTCCCTAAACCTTAACCTATAACCTAACCTTAACCTAACTCCCTAACCTAAACATAAACCTAAACTTGAAAACCAAAACTTAAACCCGATGCCGAACCCGAACCCAATTTCCTCAACCTAAACCTTAACCTATTCTCAATTCCCCAAAGCTTAACCTAAAACCTAACTTAA
Source organism: Magnolia officinalis (assembly GCA_021015155.1). Lineage (NCBI taxonomy): Eukaryota > Viridiplantae > Streptophyta > Magnoliopsida > Magnoliales > Magnoliaceae > Magnolia > Magnolia officinalis. Next base: position 73,133,956 of record JAJHSJ010000005.1, read on the forward strand.
ACTTAACTCCCTAACCTAAACCTAAACCTAAACTTGAAAATCCAAACTTAAACCCCGTCTCGAACCCGAACCCAGTTTCCTCAACCTAAACCTTAACCTATTCTCAATTCCCTAAACCTTAACCTACAACCTAACCTAAACTTAACTCCCTAACCTAAACCTAAACCTAAACTTGAAAACCCAAACTTAAACCCGATCCCGAACCCGAACCTGGTTTCCTAAACCTAAACTTTAACCTATTCTCAATTCCCTAAAGCTTAACCTACAACGTAACCTAAACCTAACTCCCTAACCTAAACCTAAACCTAAACTTGAAAACCCAAAATTAAACTCGATCCCGAACCCGAACCCGGTTTCCTAAACCTAAACCTTAACCTATTCTCAATTCCCAAAACCTTAACCTACAACCTAACCTAAACCTAACTACCTAACCTAAACCTAAACCTAAACTTGAAAACCCAAGCTTAAACCCGATCCCGAACCCGAACCCGATTTCATAAACCTACACCTTAACCTATTCTCAAATCACTTAACCTAAACCTACACCTAATCAGAATCTCAACTCCCTAACCTAAACCTAAACCTAAACTTGAAAACCCAAACTTAAATCCGATCCCGAACCTGAAACCAGTTTCCTAAACCTAAACCTTAACCAATAACCTAACCTAAACCAAAGATTTATATTTTCAGCATTATTGTAATTGTAAATTGTAATTGTAATTCATTGAATGAAGGATTGTAATTGTAATTCATTGAATGAAGGATATTTATTCTTTCAATTCTTTATCTTTGAAATTTCAGGGTGAAGTCGAGCAAATTTCCCTAATGAAGCCAAAGATTTGTATTTTCAGCATTATTGTATTTGTAATTGTAATTCATTGAATGAAGGATTGTAATTGTAATTGATTGAATGAAGGATTGTAATTGTCTAAATGAAGGATTGTAATTGATTGTAATTAAATGAATGAATGATTGTAATTGATTGTAATGGAATGAATGAATGATTATACGGGTGGTAATTGAATGATTATACAGGATGATTATACAGGTGGTAATTGAATGATTATACAGGATGATTATACAGGTGGTAATTGAATGATTATATAGGATGATTATACAGGTGGTAATTGAATGATTATACAGGTGATAATTGAATAAACAAATAATCCGTAGCGTTGTAACCTATAGCTACGGATTCAATCCGTAGCTGTTGTAATCTACAGCTACGGATATCATTGCTACGGATTATATCCGAAGCGATTGCCAGATATAGCTACGGATTCAATCCGTAGCTGTTGTCATTAAATCGTACCTGTTGTAATCTACAGCTACGGATATAATTGCTACGGATTATAGCCGTAGCTATTGCCAGATATAGCTACGGATTCAATCCGTAGCTGTTGTGATTAAATCCGCAGCTGTTGTAATCTACAGCTACGGATATAACTGCTACGGATTATATCCGTAGCTATTGTCAGATATAGCTACGGATTTAATCCGTAGCTGTAGTGAATAAATCCGTAGCTGTTGTAACCTATAGCTACGGACATAATTGCTACGGATTCAATCCGTAGCTGTTGTGACCTATAGCTACGGATTAAATCCGTAGCTATAGGTTCCAGACCTATTGTTACTGCACCTACGACTACGGACGTGCTACGAACTAGAACCGTAGCCATAGGTCTAAGGCTACGGATTTTATCCGTAGCCTTTGTCCCTTTTTTTGGTAGTGGTTGTAATTGAATGTGATTGGGGCTATTGTATAGTCCAAGCAATCAGTAACAAATCCTAGATTGGTGGATGATGTTGTTTTACCACACTGGATGTGTTCGATGAATCCGAGCTGTACTTCGGTTGTCGACAGTGGTTAGACCACACGGAGTGCTTACGCACTTCATGTCAATCCACTTGATGTGCGCTCGTGCCAGTCGAGCTCGTCAAGTAACCCGATTGACCCGATATATGTTCACCATGTTTGGACGCTACTGCTTAAACCTAAGGTACCAAAGTCACCAGTGGACACCCCGTTCACCTTGGTACCTCGATCTGCTAAGACTCATGAGCTGCGCATGGTGGTATGGGACACCGTGGTCGAGCTGTTGGCCTACGCTGGGGCGATGAGCCTCCCCGTAGTGACCAGTGAGCAACCCAAACTCATGAACCGAATACGGTGGTATGGGACACTGTATTCGAGCTGTAGGCCTACACTGATTTGGTGATGAGCCCTTTGTAGTGACCTCGAGCATACTCTGAGTCTACTTGGAGGCGACGACCCTTCCGTAGCAACAAGAGTATAAACTAGGCCTGACTGATTTGGCGACGAGCCCTTTGCAGTGACCTAGAACCGCAACATCGTATGAGACTAACTAGGACTAACAACCCTAGAATGGATCAATGTTTGGGAAATGATATAAGTGAGGTATCTTAGATTCCTAATCCTGTTGTATGAAAGGGACTAATAACAACTCGGTAATCACGCTCATAACATCGCACTGCATGTGCCCCGAGTTGAAGAGCACAGAGGGAAGAAAGCATGACGCGACCGTAAGATGGTGTCGTACGAGGGAGTGTAGGTGAGGGCATGCATCATGACAACATTTCATCCTTGCATTAATAAGAGTATCTAGGAATATCTGATATGTTTGCTTTATCATTACTGCTTGACTGAATTGATAACATGTTAACCTTTGCTTTATTATTCCACTGAGTTGATCACTCACTCCCACGTTACGGGATGGTGTTGTAAACACCAACCAGACTCTGTCTTAGCTGCAGGTGATGGCGATGCTTATGAGGCAGAGCCAGACTTTTACGATGACGAGGAGGAGCTCTCCTATATGCAACTCTCTGGCGGGTCTATGTAGACCTGGAGTTGCGCTAACGGGGCTACAGGGTTTTGGATTGAGAACATTACACTTTCTCATTTTGTACATTGTGGAACTACACTTGTAATTCTTTAACCTGGTAACATGTTCATACTCTAGAGACTTACACTAGTTTAAATATATGTTATATATCTATCACAGTCTTCCGCTTGCATAATTTAACTGTCTCTGGAGTATGATATGTTGTTTTGGCTTAATCCCATTCATCTTTAATGCACTAACAGGGACAACATTAAATCATCCTTATTTATATTGCATAAGTGATGCGTTGGATCTCGGGAGTTGAGTTTATGCTCAACCCCCGATTTTCAGGGTGTTACACTTAGAGGAGGCGAGATATTATCTGCAGAAGTATTAGGTTGATCATCAAACAACCTGTTGTTTGTCTTGAACAGGGCTCTTCTCTGGCCCACCCCTGATGAGCCCAGAGGGGAATTTCCTGCAGATCTGGATGGGGGAAGAGGTCTCTTGCTCCTAATATTTTGAAGGAGGGCGTCCTCAATCTGAAGGGGCATGAGTACCTGAGGTTCTTCATAGATAAGTCGGAGCTCTTGACAGGCCTGGTTCTGATCTGGAGGCATTGAAACCCCTTGAATTATGGGGTAATTGAACTGGGGCTGTATCACTAGGAGGGTATTGATACTGTTAGGAAGGGGCATCGAGCTGTTCTGGGGAGGGAGAGGTCTACTAGGGGATTCCGTAACTGGGGCATTTAGGCAAATATTTGAGGGGTGGCCCTGAACTAGAATAGGATTGGGCCTATCTTGCCTTGACGTAGGCCTGTGAACAGTGGTGGGCTGATTTTCTACCACCTGATTTCCTTCTTGAACTTCCTTGTCACCACCCTGTGGCCAGATTTGGTCTTGCTCTTGCCGGGAATGAAAGGACTTACCCAATCTTTCGTGCTGACATGAACTGGTCCATGAGAGAGCTGAAAATTCTGGCCTCTCAGATAAGGAGACAATTCCAACAATCAAAAAATTGGGAAAATTCGATCTTGGACTTTCAGATTGAGAACTCTATTTAGCTCCGCCCCTAGGCGGAACAAAACCTTGATACGGGCAAATCCTTAGAATGTTCCATGTTTGGCATTGACGTCCATCTATATTACTCTGCCAAAGGAATTTCCAAGGTCCAATAATACTACTTCAAACCAGTCATGTACTAGAATACCATAGAGTCTGATCCAAACTGCTTCTTCTTCCTTTGTCAGATTCTTGGACCAAGGAGAAATTGATTATATGCCCATTTCACCATGTATGGAGACGTCTGCTTTAGATTTGAACATGAATAGGAAGGTTCGAGCTGATAGTGTAGAGATTTCAATGGCGACAGATGCATATTTTGAAGTTTTAATGGTACCAATAAGTTTCAATAAGTTTCAGGATGGAAATAGAGGGACAAGTCACCTTGGCTACCATACCTAGCTGAAGATCCAGAAGTTTTTGGTGCACCATTTTGGGATCTGCTACAGTTGGTTGTTCCTCCGCAGGTTGAATCATAGACGCTCTGCTTAGCCTTCGTGTCTGGACCGCTACTGCATAAGATTGGCCGTTGAAAACTGCTGGAGGAGGAGGTGGATTGCTGGGTCTCTGAGGGTTTTAGGCCACCGGGAGTGTAACACCCCGTACTTTCCAGTACTCGGGTGTTACTGTATAACCAAACTTAGCAAAAATACAAGTCAGGCCTAAGAAAACACTTACGTTTATCCTAGTTTAAATCTGACCGTTGAAAAACAGTCTGCACCTATATACCAAGCTATCAAACCGTTAATCTTCAAGACGAACCATCATGTCATTAATGCAACCAACTGCTAGGACTTCGATCACCTCGATAGACGAATCAAACCATCCTATGATATTTAACAACTATATAATCATCCTTATTCATTTATTTATAAGTGTTACTCAAACATAGATCAGAAAGACTATAGATGTATCTTGATAAATTACTTATCATATAGAAGTGTATGAAAGTATATTATAATAAGAATGATATATATATTTTGCGTATGTAAAATATTATGAAAATAGCATTGTATTAACTAAGCATAATGAATAATAATTTTAATTGAATTATAGATATTAATGTAGTATTGAATATTTTTATAAACGTGTATACCAAAAATTATCAGGTATTTGAATAAAATTTTATATTATTTAACGATGTGATTTCAAATAAGGTATTGTACAATTTGCAATTCATATGTATGTATAATATGAGACTGTATATTATGAATTATATATTAATAAATAGGAAATCAATGGCATGCATATATTACTATGTTAATATTAAAATTATATGAATATATGTGTACAAGGTTCTAATTATTCTAATTATAAGTAATATACAAAAGTAAGGAAATCTATATTAATATTCATATTGGTTAGTAATTCGAGATGAAAATTTTACAAATGGACCTTTAGGACTTTTCAGCCGTTGACGTTCAGCCTCGGAATCATCCGACCACTAGATTGACAAGAAACCATCATTTACACTACAAATCAAGCTATGGGCCCCACCTGAGCCTTGGGCCCACCTGATCCTTGGCCATGGTCTCGTGTGAGGCCCATCGAATGGGATAGACGAAGTGGATTTCTCACAAAACATCACGGTGGGCCCCACAACCATTTTGTGTACACCATAGGTGGTGCACTTGAGGTGCACCGGACCACCACGCTCGGTCAGCAGCGGGCTGACCCGCCATTTCCAAAAACGGAGAAAAACACTCTCTCCTCTCTACATTTTGCCAGCAAGCGGACGCTGTTCGTTTGCATCAATCGTGGCCCACCGTCCGGTCCCCACCTTCACAATCCAAACCGTCCATTTGAAAGATTACACACGTGTAACCAGAACCCCTAAGTCCCAAGTGATTCCACACGTGTACGTGAACACATTCCTTCCTGCAAAACGACCCTTCAAACACACCCATTTCCGAAAATGGAAATCTGCTGCTGCCACGAGGGCGATCCGCGTGCTCTCTCCCCTCTCCAATCCCAGCCATCCATTTCAAACCGATCCTAGCCCTCAAAAGCTAGGTTTTCAGATACAAAGAGAGAGAGAGAGAAAGAAGAGTCGAAAAACAACTCTCCCCAACCGACTTCTTCCTCCGTCCGAACCCACCCACAAAACCTTCTCCAAGCTTCAGTGAAACTTGTTTTCAAGCTTTTAAGGGTCCATACGGACCGTCCGGAAGAATCGGATTTGTGGAAGGAGCCTCCGCTCGAGATCTGCCATTAATGGCGGTCTTCTTCTCTACCAAGAAGCAGTCGGCTGCTGATGGTTTTGGCCTCGTCCAAGCTTGTGGGATGTGTCTGAAAAGAAAAAGAAAGAAAGAAAGAGAGAAAGAAAGAAAGAAGGAAAGAAGGAGAAAGAAGGATGAGGGAGGAGAGAAGGTGAGGTGCGTGCAGTTGCTGCACCGCACCATCTCGACCCGACCGCTGCCGAGTCTGGTCCGAGGCTGGCTGGATTGGCGGCCTCTGTGGGACGATCCTAACTGGGTAGAAAGAAAGAAGAAAAATGAAGAGAAGGCAGAGAGTGAGGAGGTAGTTGCACGACGCTCAATCGAGCCTAAGTTAGGGTCGAAATCGGATCGGGTTCTACTGAGTTGGGGTCGTTCTCAACCGGTAGGGGTTGGTTCAGATCGACAGATGCTGCTGTTGGCCAAAGAAAAAGAAAAGAGGGAAGAGAGAGAGAGAGAGAGAGAGAGAGAGAGAGAGAGAGAGAAAGAGAGAGTGTGTGTGTGTTGGGTTCGACTGTGAGTTGACTCACTGCCAAGTCATCCATGTCCGGCTCGAGCCCCGTCGAGCTGGGTGTCCGCTGCTGGACATTCCAGCGTTGAAGGAAAGTAGGGTGAAGAAAGAAAGAAAAGAAGAAGAAAATGGGAAGAAGAAAGAGAGAGAGAAGGGGGTAGATTGGTGGTTTTGCTTGAGCCGAGTCAACTCAACTCGAACCGTGGAGTAGGTGAGCCCACATCTTCTACCCTGATTGAAATTATTTAAATTATCAGTTATTATCATTGTCATTTTGAGGGTTATTAATTTTAAGATATAATTAACCATTAGTAGGTTCTCCATATGAATATTGGTTCATACACATAGGAATTATCATATTGCCATTCTTAAAATATTAACACTAACGTTAGGACATACTAATTATTTTCATCAAAATGATTATTAGTTTTACAGTAGCTAATGTTAGGAATATTGTTAATAATCATAATTGTTTTAGAATTATTAACACTATTATTCATCATGGGTTGATGTTAGATAGTTTAATGAGATAATAGCCCTTGTTGATATTTCTAAAATTTACAACTAAACTATTTGTTTATTTTTATTCATTCAAAATACCATTAATGGCCACACGAAATAGAGTTCATATTCCATAATCTAAACCCAGAACTAAATCCTAAGGTGGGACCCTAAACTCTACATCAAAACCCTAAAGATCTAGCTTAGACCTAAACTCTATAATAAAATCTTAGGCCTAAGTAACCTAAACTCTAGGTCTATACTTTAAACCTAAGTGATGAGACCATAGCACCTATTATCATGACTAGATCCATTATTATGATTATATTATCATTTTCTCTTTATGGGATTATTATAATACTTGTTTATATAATTATTAATATTAATCCTCATCGTATTTTCATTAGTAAATATTCTAGTATTATTACTTGAATTATTTAAGGGATTATTAGTAATTATAAAACCATTCGATGATGTCAATACGTTTAAATATGAAATTATAGAACGTTATTATTATATGGATGGATGGGAACTCCTACTATGAATATTATTTGAACCATTGTACATTAATAAAAAATAATGATAATAACATTAATAATAATAATTTAGGATTCAAATCCTAAAATAGTATGGGGCTAGACCCTAGGATGAAACCCTAAAACCCTAAAAGATAACCCTAGGTTATGATCTTAAACCCTAGGTAGTTATTAGAACTTGGACCTAATTATACAAGTTCATGATTTGTGGTAGGATATATTTCTAAGGGCGCCAGCACTTAGCGACATTGGTAGGCGGTTCAAAGTATAAGGTGATGATTCTTCCCCTTGAGCTTTCCATCTTCTCATTAGCTTAAGTTATAGTTTTATTTAAATTCATAATTAATATCTCTCTCTTGTAATCACATATGTTAGCTGGTGGAAATTGAATTGCTATATTGCCTGCTAAATGTTCATCCTGCATATTTGTACATGCTTGTGTATTGCTTAGGGACTTTAAACTGGTACATTAGTGGGAAGCCCCACCTATAAATGTACACCCATACTTGGGATGTAACCCGACTGGTTGTGATTAAAATGGACGTTCGACTTAGTGGTTATTGAGCGGTGGTCTAGATGGATCATTGATGTGGGCCTACCATCCAGGGTTGTTGTGCTCAATGGTTTTTAAGGATGTTTTCATCGTATGGTTTTGATATTCGCCCTATGTGGCATATTTTGATATTCGCCATACATGATTTTATTTGATATTTTCCTTATATGGGTTTGATGTTTTATACTGTGCAACCATGTGATGGTAAGCCCCATATACAGTAATATGATTGACTACTAGTCGACAGGGTTCCATTAAACATCCTAAGGTGGTAGTCTCATGGACCGGGGATGGTGGGAATGGGACACTATGCCCAAGCCGTCGGCCTACGCTGGGCCATGTGCTCCCCGTAGTGACCCTTGAGCTTATCTAAATTGGCTGGTTGTAAATGGACTAATAACGGCTTGGCTAATCATGCATACATGACACGTATTGTTCCGACTGGATGATATTTCCCAGGTTCGATGACTGCATGGGTGACGGCCCACTGTCCGCACGGATGAGCATCCCCGGGGCGATGATTACATTCACGCATCCATGCATCTAATAAGACTGCATTTACTATGTTTTGGTTGCCTGGATGTTTTATATTATTTCTTATCTAATGCGGCGGTGTGTAATCTTTAGGGAAATTCACACTGAGTTGGCCACTCATCCATCAAATATATAACCGTACAGGTAGTACAGGTGGCTTAAGTGATTTTCAGGTTCGGGCTGATAAGGAGCCAGGTTCAGGTGGCCGAGGTTGCATGACCGTATCTACCTTGAGGAGCTGAGGGGTCTTAAGGCTCAATTCCACATGCATTCTATTATTTCTCATGTATTTAAATCATGTAATTCTTGTATTTATTATTTTGGTGACATTGGTTTGTATAAGTCATTATGGGCAGCTTCTTATACATTTGAATGATAATGAAATTTTCCTTTATGTCGATTTGTCCACACTACGCTCATTTGCTTACTCTGATAAAAGAAAAAAATATTATGTCTGACCATCCTTTAAGGTTTACACTCGGGTTTTTGGGAAACGGGTTGTGTACTCGGGTCCCGAAGATTCGGGTTGTTACAGGGAGAGGGCCTTTTCCAGTCATCAGGATCCCTTTCTTCCTCTGTTTCGCCCAGTTGACAATGACGGTTCGCTCGTTTATTCGTCTCTCATTAAGGACTTAGATTGTTGTCATTGCATCTTGCTCGTATTGAAACTGAACAAAAGCATAGCCCCAAGGTTTAGAGGTGCCCAGACGCATTTGGATGTAAACATTAAGCAATTTGCCATACCTGTTGAATATTCCCCATAAATCTTTGCAGGTGGTGTCGAAGGTGATGTTCCCCACATACAGACTGTAGTCGGATTTGTGAGAGGTAGTCATACCGATTCTTGCTGGAGACGACTGTCTTTGAGGGTAAAGTGAAGAGGTTGAGGGCGATTTAGGAGATGCGTTGGAATGCCGTTTGCGAGATGGTGGTCTTCCTCTGGTTCTACGGGAGGGTGATCTCCCCTGCATGGGGCTAGGGATGCGAAAGCCCTAATCCCTAGTGGCTCACATAAACTTCATTACATACATTATAGTGAAATCACACATTACATCAGTCCGCACATTCATCGCATTGGGCCTCACTCGAGGCCACACATACACTACATCGGGCCTCACCATATGGGCCACAAATACATCACAATGGGCCTTATCAAATGGGCCACAAATACATTACAACGGGCCATATAACATGGGCCTAATACACATCACGATGGGCCGCATGACATGGGCTGGGCCACATGACATGGGCCTATACACATCACAATGGGCCCTCAGTGGGTCGCACAAATATCATATTGGGCCACATATATGGGCCAGAAATACATCACAATGGGTCTTACCAAATGGGTCGGAAATACATCACAATGGGCCTTACCAAATGGGTCGGAAATACATCACAATGGGCCTTACCAAACGGGCTAGAAATACATCACAATGGGCCACGTCTCATGGGCCTCACTCAATGGGCCGATAAACATCAAGTGGGCCACACCAATGGGCCGATAAACATCAAGTCGGCCGCATCGCATGGGCTGCACCAATAGGCCAATATACATCAAGTGGGCCGCACTAATGGGCCTCAAACATTCTAAAAAATGAATCATATTAAAGGATCATCCGGACCATACCACGATCACCGTTAAAATCTCACAGGGCCCACCACAGAAAACTGTGGGAGCAGCCACACCCACTGTTGAATTATTTATAAGACCCACTGCTACGTATTTTCGAGATCCAACCTATTCATCAGTTAACACGGATATAGATGAAGTGAAAACAAAATATCAGCTTGATTGGGAACTAATGTGGCCCTTAGAGGTTTTGAACGGTGGATATCATTGTCCCCACTTATTTTCAACAGTGGGGTCCACTGGAACTTTAGATCTACCTCATTCTTTTTCTCACGCCATAGAACGATCTCTCAAAATGGTTGGGCGGTAAGGATACAACACATGCATCATGATGGTCCCACCATCCAAGGTCTGGACGGTGTGGATTTGACCCACACATACATCATGTAGGGGGGCACATGGATGGACGGATGGAATGGATTGCACATACATCATGGTGACCTCGAGCTGCTGTTGCACGTGCAACAGCTACTGGCTCACTGTCCATCAAACGGACGGTGTGGATAGGGTCCATGCAGTTGCTGGGTCCCACATGCTGCTGACGTCAATTTCACCAGCCATATAGCTGGTGTACGTTATACCAGCCAATCTGCTTTCACTCAGCAGGTGGGTCCCACGTGGGGCCCACCAGATACATATGGTATATCATATATTATTATTATATCCAGATGTATAATATATATATATATATATCATGCATTATATATTATATTATATTATTTTATTTCTTTGTTTTTGAAAGGGGTTCAGCGTCCAGACCCTGGACGCTGGACAGTGCGATTTAAAACACATCAAAGGGGCCCACCGTCTAGGGATTTGGATGGTGTGGATGACATCAACATCAAGGTGGGTCCACGTGGTGTGGCCCACCCGTTCTAGATTAGGCTGAAATTTGTGCTTTCCTTCATCCGGGACTGTCCAGACGGACGGGCAGCAATCCCATCCGCTGGACAGTCCAGCAAGGTGGGCCCATTGCATGGATGGCATGGATACGATACATACTTCAAGGTGGGCCATGAAACAGGGAAGAAGGAAGAGAGAGAGAGAAAGAGAGACGAGATGGAGAGACGTGAGAAGGGGAGGGTCCCCGCCACTATGGACCCTCCCTATATAATGCATACATTAAGTGGGTCCCAAATCATGTGGACCCTTAAATCACAAAATTACAACATAAAATCACCCACCATTTGGTTCTTCTTGGCTCCATGAAATCCCAAACACCTTGGCTCTATCTTTGATGAAGGATGATGAGATTTGGACGGTTGGATGGTGGAGATGGGAGGTAGAAAGTGGGCCACATCTAGCTCTCCCTTATGGATCTTGGATGTTGGAATCTCATGGGGTTGCTTCAGAGTAATGAAAGAGAGATGAGAGAGAGAGTGATGTAAGAGAAGTGATGAGAGAGAGAGGGATAGTGAGTGATGGATGGGTGTATTTGACTAGGTATGGGTTGTAAGAGAGAGTTGACTTTGGGGTTGCTTTTGGGGATGGGACATGTACTTAACATTTGATGTGATTGGTGGGACATTCTCTTGGGTTTAACAAATGCGTTATGTTTTCCTCGAACTTAATGCGGGCCCACATCTCCTAGCCTCGGTATCGCCTCGGCGCGCAAGACGCGGCATCAGAACCGCGGCAACAGCGCGGTCGCAAGAATAAAAGTCTTGGGTCGAGCCAACTCTTGAATACAGGATACGACTCAGGATAGCGCGTAAACGCTGGTTACAGATCGCGGGTTGCCGAAATTCGACCGGGAGGACCACAGAAGCCTACGGAACGGTACGGGCTAGGATACGGGTCTCATAGTGGACCCACACTCACAGCGTGAGGGTACACCATTGGGTGTACACATGAGGTACACCGGTCCTTACACCTGGTCAAACAAGTGTTGACCTGTTAAAAACCAGAAAAGGAGAATTTTTCTCTCCTTTCCTTCTTTCTCGACAGCGAACGGACAGAGTCCGTTGATTTGAATTTTCGCCCACTTCCTGTGATCACATGAAAGATCCAAGCCATCCATTGTGTTGCACTAGTGGAGCTAACCAAAACCCCATTGGTAGTTCAGGTTGCAGATCACGCAGGAACACACAGAATTGATCACAAGCAACCAGGATTCGAACGTACATGGGACGTTTGATCTAGATTGGGCCACTATTCTAGTTCGTATCATTAATCTAAACCTTCCATCATGTAGCCCAAGAGACTTTAATCAAAACCCAAGAACTTTCTACTCCTAGTTGCTCATGTGCTTGTGCACAATCTCGGGCGAAATATGAGTTGCGTGCCGTGTTTTTTCGAAAATGGAAAAACTTCCGTTTCTCTCTTTCGTTAGCTGGGATCACACGTGCCTCCTCATCCTTAAATCCTACCCACAAATGTAATTTAATCCTAGCCCTCTTGGGCTTCCTTAGCAATCAAAGAGCCGCCACAATTAAAAACTAAAGAACCCACGAGTTTTCGTGGCTGTTCATCCAAATGGTGGGCCTCACAAGGTCTTTGAGACCCATCTGAACCATCCAAAAGTCTTATACCCGAAGATCAGTCACATGATTCGATTTCACCATTGATGGTGCTCTCATCTTCTTGCTTCAACCGAACAAACCCATCGCCTTGCTTGGGTCCCATTCATTGATCTAATCTGTCCATCCTGTGGCCCAGAGGTCCGGAAGATCGTCTGGATGGATAGATTACAACCATACTATTAGAATACCATCATATCGACTCAAATCCTATTGGGTTAGGCGACTAAATCTGTAACTAATCCATGATTAGTTGCTTGTCCTTCTAGATGTCTAAGAGGATATAAATAACCTTCTTTCCTATTAGGGCAACGGATTCAAAAAGGGAGAAAAGAGAAAAATAAGAGAGGGAGAATACGCCGTTTTCGGAGCTAGATCGAGTCGGGTCAACTCAGTTCATTGCTGCAAGTTTGAGACGGGTCGAGTGCTTCCGAGTCCCACTATTGGACGTGAGTTACAAAAAGAGAGGAAGAAGATGAGAGGATAAAGGAGAAGAAGAAAGGAAGAGAAAATAACAGAGAGAGTGTGTGTGCTAGAGAGAAAACGGGCAGCCGCTATTCGTGATGGATGTTGTTGCCGCACTCGCGCTTAGTCGGACCACGTCCTAGTTTGATTCGGGCTGGCCGGAAAGGAAGGAAGGAAGAGTGAAAAGAAGGGAAGGAAATGGAGAGAGGGTAGGTTCGAGTCGGGTTTGGCTGTTGCCAAGTCGGGTTTGAGTCGGGTTTGGCTATTGCCAAGTCAGGTTTGAGTCGAGTTTGGTTGTTGCCTCTCTCTTCCTCGACTTGGTTTGAGTCACAGTAAGAGCTGGGAATCTAGACCAAGTCGGGTGTGGTTTTAGTCATGCTGTTTCCGAAATTCTAGTTGAGAGAAAGAGGGAGGGAGAGAGAAAGAGTGTTGTCTCGAGTTGACTCGGCTGAAACTCGCCGAGTCGAGTTGCACGAGTCGGGTCTAGTCTTGTTGAGTCTAGCAGGCTTACTGGACGTTGCATGTTAAAAAGAAAAATAGAGGAAAAAAGAAGAAGAAGAAGAAGAAGAAGAAGAAGAAGAAAGAGATCAATGAAGAAGGAGGAGGAGAAGAAGAGCAAGTAGGGAGTCGAGTTGTTGAGTCGACTTAGTTCGAAATCGAGTCAGATCTCTGACTCACTATTTGGTCAGGTCCAGACCATGCTGGAAGTTCTTAGCATAAGAAGAAAAGAAGAAAAGAAAATGGAAAGAATGGAAGAAGAAATGAGAGTCAGGAGTCGGAGTGAAGATCACGTGACTCACTTGAGTCGAGTCGCTGAGTCACCAATCGAATTTGGTGAGTTCTAATCTCATGAGTTTTTGTGTTAAATCTTGTTTTGAATTGAGAAGGCTAACCTCGATGCTTATTTGAAATATAGGAAATGTTGATTCCCAAACACCTCCTTTGATCATGAAATAGGTACCAAGTTGCGCTAGGAACCAACTCATGTGAATCGCCATGCTTAGGATGCAATATAAGCAAATAAATTCGACTTGAAAGGTGAGGAATCACCCCCATTGCTTCGTTCATTCATTTATTTCCATGATAGTTTAAAACTAAGTGTAGAAAATTTTAGAGTTTTGTAAACATAGATTTCATCCCTTTTATTCATACTTTGTGTTGATGGTTATGAAGTAATGATTCAATCCCTGTTGCTTTAATTCTGTATTTATAGAATTTTGTCTTATAATTCTTATGCTACATTTGTAACTGTTTGATTATGGGTACACTTCTACTAGTCATAACTTGAAATAGAAACTTTCATTTCAATCTATCTTACAAATGGTATGGTGAGGAATTGCCCTTATTGCTTCCTATATTCTTTAATTTCCAATTTAGTTTGAATCTAGTATATGGATAGATTTTAGAATATGCTAAACAAGGATTAATTTCTAATATTAAAATGTTTTGAATTATCTTATTCAAATTCTATGTCAATTAACCATATGACTAAAATTAATCATGTCGGCGCTACATCACATTGGTGATTACCTGTGAATGAGAATACTCCTAATGGCATGACATGAGTCTTACAACTTCATTTCATTTTATCTTATGAGTTGTATAATAAACATTATGTACGGAATGTTTTCTTTATAAGAAATGTAGAAAGGATTCTTAGATAGTTTAAATGATCTAACTATACTTGAGATTGACATGTCACGTTTGTGAACCTTCATTTGAGCTTAGAGAGATTATGAAGATCCATGTTGAATTCAGGATTGGATACTTAATCTTTTACTAAGAACCTTATGATTTGATTATATTTACAATTTGAGAAGCAATCTTGTCAAATATAAGGAATGTACATGATACCATGGTGCATAACATTCACGCATGACATGTGAGCTTTACCGAGTGCTCAATGTAAGTCACATTCTGCTGGGTTTGCTAAGGGTTCTATTACTTAAGTTAAACCATCAGAATATGTGCATTTGCACCACTATGGGCCGCTCACTCTTTACATGAGGCTTTTCCGGGTTTAAAACCTCCTCGGGTGTATTCTGAATATTTTTTCAAGAGGTTAGACATACTTGGGCGCACTCACCTCCATGGTCTTTTCTGGGTAGTCAGACTACCTCGGCGACATCTTCTTTTGACAACTAGATGTACATCCCCAGATTTGTGACTTGAACATACATTCATATATCCATGCACATGTCTACATGATATTACTATCTTATAAAATGGATATGTTGGTTTAAACTACGTTGGAATGATTTGATATGCATAAATCTTTGAGGGAAATTCCCACTGAGTTATCACTCATCCAATCGTGCGGCTGCACTAAATAGACGCAAGTTTGATAGTGGATAGAGACCCCTATGATGGGACTCCCCGGATAGCTGAGGAGGCGTTCAGTGAGGAGGACCTTTATGCTGATGTAGGGGAGCCGTTGGAGCTCGATTGATATCTTAGGATTTGCATATTTTCATACTTCAGACTTAGTGCTTTGCTTGAATTTGTAATAAAATCCCCTGCTAAGGGATTTCCTTTAGCTTTCATTTATGTATATTGAACTCCCTTGATTTTGCCCTTGTTAGTTTATACAACAGTTACCTTTCGTAATGTTATGAAATTTACTACTAATTAGATGTATGTTAGTCCACTTCATGACGTAACCCTCGGGTTCTCGTACTCGAGCGATTATCCTCAGGTTATGAGAATCAGGGTGTTACACATACATTAACTAAATCATGCATCATTGTGATCATATGAAAAACATAAGCATAACAAGATAAATGTACTCAAAGCAATCAAAAACACAATCATGTATAGTAGTTCGGCTACTTGCTAACTTCACTCCCGATGGACGCGCTCCCTCCTAGAGTGTACCGGATTTCACTATCCGATGGTTTTAAATCAAGTTAACCATGAACCTTCACAACCTACACAAGGTTCCCTTAAATTCATACACAAGGCAACTCGTCCTACCTAAGGACACAACACTGGGAACCTACACAAGATAACCCAACCCTACATAAGGCTATTCGTCCTACACAATGACACACGTCCTACACAAGGACACATGTCCTGCACAAGGACACAACGTATTCTCCCTTCGGAGGCCTACAACTAGGACTTGGAGAGTTTGATACTCAAACTCTGAATCTCAATCCTACACAAGGAAAAGGCTTCAGACACATTAGACTCTGAGTACTTACAAATAAGTGGATGAGTCTCTTTCTCGCACAATATGAAGATCTTCAATGATGATGAAGAGTCTTCAGCTCCCTTTAAACCGCAACCTGCTTGTTGATGCTTTTGATGAACACTCTGAGGTTATAAGGTTTAGGGTTTTAGTTCTTCTCTATAGATATGATATGATCTTCAATGAACATAGAGAAGGTTCCCATGAGCTATGCATTTAAGAGTTCCAAAGATAGGTTTATTTAGTTAGGAAATTCTCTGAATGTTAGAGTTCATAACTCAATTTAAGCATATAAGATGATGAGTTGATGCTTGAGCAAAGGATTGAATAATGAACTCTAATGGGAAAAACATAGTGAGTAAGAGGGTATGTAGATCGTCGAATAACAGGCTCAAACTCTCTTAGATTCTAGCTCATTTTACCAAGAGTAACACTAGTGCATTTATAGGGTAAAATTTTAACGGTAAAAAAATGGATCGAATTTTGAAATCATCGATGCTATCGAAGGGTGTTCGATGTTATCGAAATTTGAATTTCGATATCATCGAACCATCTTCAATTGCATCGACTCTCTACTCAATATATTCATTTTAGAGTATAATAGACTCTGACTGTTTTTAATCGAGCATATTTCGATGATATTGACGTGCACTTCAATTCATCGAGGGACACTCGATTCCATCAAGATTTCTTTTGTTAAAATACACAAAGGTTGCTGGACAGTTTTGTCCTCCGTTTGATTCTATCGAAGAGTCCTTCGATCCATCGAATTTTGAATTTTGATGATATCCAATGGTCTTCGATGAACTCGAAGAAAATAGATTTTCTTCGAAAGATTGCTGGACAAAACTGAGTAAGTTTCGATGCTATCTAATAGACTTCGATGCTATTGATAACTCACTCGAGGAGCACTTAGAGTATTTTCTTAGAGTATTTAGAGTATTTTCTTATTTCTTTGGAAGCTTCGATGTCATCGAGGAGCACTTAGAGTATTTTCTTATTTCTTTGGAAGAACTTCAAGGTCAAAGTAATGGAGGGCCATTCGATGTTATCGAAGAATGGACTTCGATGATATCGAATAGCTATCGATGCTATCGAGGTTTCTAGCATATCTTCATTCTATTGCTAGACAAAATGTGTATCCATTCAATACCATCGAACGATGTTCGATGTTATCGAAGTTTCCCTCAATTGTAGTTCGATGTACTCGACCAAGACTTGTGATTTTTTAGTTTTGTTTCTTTCTTCCACTTTTGCTCACTATGCATTATATACCAACTTGACCAGAAGATGTTTTAATTCTTTTTATAGAGTAAGTTGGGATTATATGGGGGCATATACCTGCTAAGGTTTTTTGTGGTATGATGAGGCTATGGTTTACCAAATTTAAGCTTGATCATGGCCTTCATCTTTGTTGAGGCTTGGTCTTGATGTCTTCAAATAAGATCACACTTGAACTGACAGACTCAACACTCACGTATATTGACAAACAAGGGCACTTTCAGTACCTACTTGGTCTGTTGTATCCGACCTACCTACTTGGTCTAATGTGTCCAACCCACTACGCTACATCCAATCCACCAAAAGCAAAAATTAAATAAACATGCACGGCAAGAATGACAAAATATTATATTTCATTAATCATATACAAAGTACATAAAAGATAAAAGGCTATAAGTAAAGGGGGAATGACAAGACTAGTCTGCCTGAGCAAGGTCCTCAGATTTAGCAGCGTCTGGGGCCGGATCTTGATAAAATGCTTCCTTTAAGTCACTTAGGTCAAGTTCGGGATACTTTCCCTTCACATCTTCGAGGTACTTCTTGTACCCGTAGTTATCGCAGGTCTCTGCCTCGTCTGCTCGTTTCTCGAGGCCTTGATTCCTCTACCACCGCAGCCCTAATCGACAGAAGGGACGCCTCGATCTCGGCCAACTTGGTAACCGAGGTAGTGTAAAACCCGTATCCTAAACCGTATCGTTCCTTAGACTTCCGCGGTCTTTCCGGTCGAATATCGGCAAGCTTCGACCCTTAAACGGTATTTGCACGCGACCCTGAGTTACATGCCGTCAACCTGAGTCGACTCAACTCGAGACTTGTACCATAGAGACCGCGCCGTCGCCGCGGTTCCGATGCTACGTCTCGCGCGCAGAGGAGATACCCAGACCAGGAGAAGTGAGCCCGCATTCAGTTCAAGGAAAACACCGCGCGTATGAATTCCGAGGGAATCTCTACAACTTGTCACATCCATCAACCCATCAACCAATCACCTCAACCAAGTACACCATCACCTCACACCCTTCCCCAAGTAACTCCAAAGTCAAAAAGGTTCTTACACACCTATACTTTTCTTACACCATCTACCACAAAAGTCAAAAAGTCTCTTACACATCCATCACCCATCTCTCTCTTTACAACCCTCACTCTCTCATTTTTTAAACTCATTTCCAAGCAACCAAGATACCATACGTCCAAGCCCTTTCTAAACTCCAAGAGAACTTTGTGTGTGGCCCACTTCCTACCCTCTCATCTCCCATCTCAACCATCCAAACTCCATCTCCTCCATTAGGATCGAAGCTAAGGAGCAAAGGAAGCCTAGGGAGCAAGAAGGAACGGTGGGTGATCTTGGATCTCCACTTATTTATTTATTTTATGATTTAAGGGCCCACTTGTGGTGGGACCCACCTTGATGTAGGCTTTGTATCAAAGAGGGGCCCATAGTGGCGGGGCCCCTCCATCCTCGCCAATCTCTCTCTCTCATGTATTGTGGACCCCACTATGATGTATGATCCACGCCGTCCCATCCGTAGGGCCCACCATGCTGTCCGTCTTTAGGTGGGCCTGGATGTAGGAGAACACAAATATCAGATTGATCCAAATTTGGTGGGCCACGTCCAAGTGGGACCCACCATGATGCCTGTGTTGTATTCACTGTCCAGCGTCCAGGGACGCTAGACGTGGCTAGCAGTGAAGCGTGCTGACAGTGGAGGTGTGAGACGGTGGGTGTGGACTGACAGTGGGTGCACTGACGTGGGGTGTGGGCTACAGTGAAGTGTGGACTGACGTGGGTGCATCAACAGTGAAGTGTGGCTGACAGTAGGTGTGGCTAACGGTGTGTGTGCTGACGGTGGGATCCATGGGACCCATCCACGCCGTCCATCCTTTTAGATGGGCCACACCATGGTGTGTGCTTTATCTAGACCGTCCGCCACCCCTGGACGGTGGGACCCACATCCGTGTGGGGCCCTCCCTGACACACCTAGATCCATAGCTCAACTGGCAAATGGAGTGAAAGATATCTCGTTTCAACACTGAGGTCTTGGGATTGATTCCCTAGTGCGGTGGCTAACAGTGAAGTGTGTACGTACGGTGGGGTCCATGGGACCCACCTACGCCGTCCATCCATTCTGATGGGCCACACCATTAGGCGTGTGTGGTCTCCACCAACCCTGGACGGTGGGACCCACCCCACGTGTGGGGCTTCCCTTATATGTACATGAACGTCCAGGGCCTAGACGTTGCATGTTATTAATATAATATATATGATATAATATATTATATATAATATTATAATATTATATAATTCATTCATGAGGGTGGGCCCTACGTGGGACCCACCTGTCTCTTTTAGTGCATAAAGGTGCACTAGCAACAGATATATATAATATATTAGAATATATTATATCATATATGCTTTATGTATATATAAGGGTGGGCCCTACATGGGACCCACCTCTGTCATTTGGAGTGCAGCAAGCTGCATGCACAGTAGCTATGTAGTTGCTCCTCTTGTCAGCAACCAGCCCGTAGGCCCCACATGATGTATGTGTCTTATCTACACCGTCCACGGTTTGGATGGTGGGGCCCACCATGATGCATGTGTTCCATCCATACCGTCCAACCATTATGAGATCATTTTATGACATGGGAGAATGAGTGAATCAGATCTAAAGTTCAAGTAGACCCCACCATTTAAATAGTGGACCGTGACATCCACCATTCAAACTTCTAAGGGCCACAGTAGTTCCAATTAAACTGATGATTATTTTCACTTCATTTATCTCTATGTTAACTTATGAATAGATCGGATCTCAAATATTCATAAGGGTGGGCCCGATTTGATATACATGAGGCCCATCGGTGCGGCCTATTTGATGTACATAAAGCCCGTTGGCGCGGCTCATATAATGCGGCCCATGTGATGTGGCCTGCTTAACATAAGAGGCCCATTGAGATGTATTCGATGCCCAGGTGTGAGGCCCACTTGTTGTGTATTCGAGGCCCGATGAGATGTATGTTGGCCTAATATGACAAGGCCTATGTGACGTAAATGAGGCCCATCGTGATTGTACTTGAGGCCATGGGCCCACTATATGTTTGGCCCTATGTAGGCCACTCCTTGGGAGCAATGTTGGTTAGATGTCCACATTGATAGGCAATAATGGTTGGATGTCCACATTGTGACCTTCCCTTAGGCCTTGGTAGGCCCATTCTCATCATTCCCTTAGTGGGTTAGCCCAAATAAGTGGGCACCATTCACCGTAGATGGATGACTCCATGCTATCGGATTCGATATAACCAAGGCCTAGTGCCGATCTTTATACTATGGTTGATCGGCTGATCATTTATGGACCCCACTTTATTTATCTGTTGATTATCGGTGTCATTGTCGTGACCGATTACCAATTTCGATTGTCGTGACTGATTTGTTGATTCCGATTATCGATTGATTCCGATTGTCGTGGCTGACTACCGATTTCGATTGCCGTGACTGATTTGTCGATTTCAATTATCGATCGATTCCAATTATCGTGGCCGATTGCTAATTCTGACTGACGTGACCGATTTACCGATTTCGATTATCGATCGATTCCGATTGTCATGGCTGATTGTCGATTCCGATTGACGTGACCGATTTGCTAATTTCGATTATCGATTTATCCTGATTGACGTGGCCGATTGCCGATTCCGATTGTCGTGACCGATTTGCCCATTCTGATTATCGATCGATTCCGATTATCGTGGCCGATTGCCGATTCCGATTGACGTGATCGTTTTGCCGATTTCGATTATCGATCGATTCCGATTGTCGTGGCCGATTGTCGATTTCGATTGACGTGACCGATTTGCCGATTCTGATTATTGATCGATTCCGATTGTCGTGGCCGATTGCCGATTTCAATCGACGTGACCGATTTACCGATTCTGATTATTGATCGATTCCGATTGTCGTGGCCGATTGCCGATTAGTGATCGAGGTCGTTTATCATGACCGATTGCCGATTCCGATTGACGTGACCGATTTGCCGATTCTGATTATTGACTAATTCCGATTGTCGTGGCTGATTGCCGATTAGCGATCGAGGCTGTTTATCATGACCGATTACCGATTCTGATTGACGTGACCGATTTGTCGATTCCGATTATTGACCGATCCTGATTGTCGTGGTCGATTGCTGATTTCGATTGACTTGGCCGATTTATCGATTCCGATTGTCGAGGCCGATTATCGATGTCGATGCCGATTATTGATTCTGACTCCGATTGTCGAGGCCGATTTCGATTCTGATTATCGAGGCCGATTCTGATTTGTCAAGGTCGATTCCGATTGTCGAGGCCAATTCTGAGTGTCGATTCTGATTGTTGAGGCTAACATCGATTGTCGAGGCCGATTTCGATTGCCAAGGCCGATTGTCGTGACCTATATGATGTACGTGCGACCCGTAGTTAAGGCCCATTGTGACACGTATTATGCCCATGATTCACGGCCCATTTGATGTATTCAAGACCCATGTGTAGGGCTCACATGTCATGTATTTGAGGCCCATGGGTAAGGCTCATTGTAATGTATTCATGGCCCATGGGTAAGGCTCATTATGATGTATTCATGGCCAATGGGCAAGGCCCATTGTGATATGTATTTGGCCCATGAGCAAGGTCCACCTGTTGTGTATATGTGGCCCTTGAGTAAGGCCCATCGTGTTGTATATTAGGCCTTTGTGTGAGGTCGTGGGCCCATTATATGTTTGGCTCTATGTGGTCATTCCTTGGGGGCAATGTTGGTTAAATGTCCACATTATCGAGGCCGATTGTTGATGCCGGTTATTGATACCGATTATGAGTATGTGACAACATAGTATCATAATACATGCCCATACGCATCATCTGCATGTTTGTTATGAGATGTGATTGACCATTGCATATGTCATAGGGCAGGTTGTTCATAGGGCTCCCTGATAGGCGGAGTTGCCCCACATGAGATCATGACATGCACAGGATTGATGCATGATTGGACTGTGTGACTCATGCATCCCGCATTTATGTGACATGACTACCATACGCCCTAGCGACATCAGGGCCGTAGCCTCCACAGGTATTTCATGGATGGCCAGATGGGACACCTGAAATCTGTTCTACATGGGGTGCTATAGATATCCTTAGGTAAAAGTCCCAGAACCCTCTTGGTTCTAGAGGTTGCTCCAACGTCTAGATCGAGTGGATGCATGAGTGCATGAGGGCCGTATACCGTTAGGCCGCGTCTCCCACTATGTCATGGTCGGTTGGAAGGGGGTACGACCTTACTTGCCTGAGAGGAGGGGGCAACGCTAGGTTGAGTCTGACCAGCTGAGGAATGGGTCCGTTATCGACGAACCGGGCCCGATATTGGCAGGCGGATAGTGAGGTCTCTTCCATTCACCTTTTTGCACGCGATGGGGTAACAATCTAATTTGGAGTGTAATAAACCCCGATGATTTTCCAGAGAGGAACCATACTGATATGTGGACTTATTGAGTAGGAGTGCATACTCATGCATTTGTTTCATTCACTATCCACTCAGGCTAGTGGTGCGCAACTAATTGTTGTGTACCTTCGCATGGCCAGGATTTCGGTTGGGCGCGCGACTGACCTGAGATCAGGAGTTTACCACATTGAGTCTGACTATCCAAATTTAGGTATGAGACTGGTTTGGATAGAAGTCCCTTGTGATGGACCCCATAGCCTGCGATATTACGTACTATTATCCTGACTTCACTCCAGCTTGGTCATTTCATTCACACCGCATATCACATTGCATCCACAGTACTTAGCATTTTGGGTTGTAATGTTTCTGCATGGATATGGTCGTTAGTACTCATGCCTTGCATCGCATAGCCTTGGTACGACTGATGGCACTCATAGACTTATCACTATATTTCTGCTTATTTCGATATTATATGATTTATGGCATTGTATCCTCGGCCTCTAATATTTGCCTCGCTCTGACACCTCATTTGCCTAGCTGATTTGCATTGTGTACCCTGATATTGTATGACTCATGGACTTGTCAGTACTTCCGCTTACTCTGATTACTCTGATATTGCTTACTTGGTACTTACCTTGTGCACACACTTTCACTGCCACTAAGCTTTCTATAAGCTTATGCACGATAGATGCGTGTAGGTGGCATTAGGTTGCAGCAGCATTAAGCATGGAGCGTGCAGCGGACTTATAGAGCTTTAATTTTTGACATATGTATTTTCCTTTCAGCATTGTATTCAATTGTTTATATTATTGGATATGTGATGATGATGTTACCATTATGATTTGGGTAAACTTGTGGTTATGCTTATTATGAGTTAAATGTATATTGGAAAATCCTCCTTGTAGGATCCCAGGATTGGAATCCGGCGTATGGATGCTGGGAGCCAAGAATGGGGTACTACGGAGGCTGTCGGCGCCGGATTCGGCGATTGGGAATTTTGTGAGCCCAGTTTTTGAGTTCGGGGCATGACAGGTAGCCTCGATCTCAACTAGCTTAACGGCTGAGGAAGCCTTCACCTCTGCCAGCTTGGCCTCTAGTCTTGCGGCTCTGGCTTCTAAACCGACAAGGCGTGACCTCGTCCCCTCTAGCTCCACTACTACCAAGCTCTTCTTCCACCGGGCCTCTTCCAGTCGGATCTTCAGAGCAGCCTGCTCCTCAGACTTCTCCAAAGCCTCCCGGAAGGCTTCAGCTTAGGTCATCTTCTCCTGAAGGGCTGCCTCAGCCTCTTCACACTCCCTGCCTACCCGCCTCACTGACGTACAAGCAGACAGAAGAGTGGGGATGAGATGAAACAAAGAAGAATGAGTTAGAAAGAATTAATAGTTCATGAAAGAATGATCATGGATGAGGTAAAGGAGATTACCTTGTAGCAGTAAGCAACAACGTCTGCCAATAAGGTCATCGGGTGGGTATCTACTAGCTTGATGATCTGCTCATCAGAAACATGTCAAGCCGTCCACCCGGTGACACTATTCATGTGATATCCAGGAGGCATAAGACCTGGCTCCTCGGCCTCATCAGCCCGCCAGCCAGAGGTATCACCCTTCTCAGCCTGCACCTGTGTTATGGGGGGTGGAAGCTCCTCAGGGGATGGAAGCTCCTCGGAGGGAGAAACTTCATGGGCCGGGGGAGACTCCCCCAGATTTAGCACCTCCACAATAGGCGGTTGAGGAAAAGAAGGAGCCCCCTGAACTCCTTTGCCAGTAGTGCGTTGTGGGGGTTACTCTGCAAAGGGCCCCGACCTCACCCCTGCAATCGAGGAGCCTGTCAACCTCACTAAAGGTACGACAATCCTCTTCCTCTTCGTTTTCTTTTGGGGCATCTTAGACATGGATGAGGGTCGGGATCTCTTTGAGCTCTTGTCGGCCATATCTACACAACATGACACTTAAACTTAATGAAAATTCTAAGAGAATTTTTTATTTGAACGTTTCTGCGATTTGCTACATATGAGAAGGGGTAGGTTAGAAGAGTCCGGATTGATAAAGAAGGTTATGTGTGATTAGCACACTTCAGGCTCTCTGAGTGATGTTCGTCGCCTTTGCCTTGTTCACCTAGGTGAGCTGAAGATCGGAGAGAAGAGGCAAAGTTTAGGAAAAGCTTGCAAAAGTGATCAGTAGTGAGTGAATGTAACTACGAAAGTATAAGAAAAATTCTCAAGTCTAATGGCTCGACGATATCCAACCTATAGTGGCGAATTTGGTGGGGACCCGAGCTTGCAGCTAGGCCAGTTCAGCAGCTAGTGCCTGAAAGTGCACCTATTAGTGCCCTGGTTTGTCAAGTTACGTGAATGGTGAGTCAGACTGGCTACGGAGCTCGATAGGAAGATTAATTCAAGCGTCTGCCTCAACCGGATGTGTGAAATCTCGTAATAGGTAAATCATAGCCTCACATCCCATGTCCCAAAACACCAGGTAATTAAAATCCTTAAAACAAGATAGACATCTTAGGGTCTTTGTGGTGAGAAAACTTTTTCAAAATAGGAAAATCTCTATGTTTTTCTCGCCTTGTCGATCTTATCGAAACACCCTCGATATGATCGACCTGCTCTGTCGATGTCCTCGATACCTTAACGATATTATCGATAAGAGGACCAAATATGTCCAACAACTAAATATTCATCTGGATGGATTTATCGATGTATCGATTCACATATCAATATCATCGATATAAACACAAATATGTCCAGCAACTTCATAACATATCTGCACGAATTATCGATGCATCGATACATCTATCGATATCATCGATATTCAAATCTCGAGTCCATCGGGAGTGGCTCGATAAGATCGACAGACAGTTTTTCGGCGCCCCTGTTTTTTAAAGAAAATCTCAAAATTCTTTGATAGCATCGATGCTCTTCCGATATGATCTGAATTCAAATATCGATAACATCGAAAGTCCATCGATTTTATTGAACGTGGGTGCGCATATCTTACAGCAAATATTTCAGGTTGTTCTTAACTATGATCGGGGGCCCTTCGATAGAATCGATATTTAAATATCGATGATATCGACACCAGGTCGATTGCATCGATCAAAGCTACAATCTGTCCAACAGCTTAAAGAAAAAATCCGCTGGAATTATCGATGTCTCGACTCTGATCTTGATATCATCGACATTCAAATTCTGATGATCTCGATGGTTCCCCGATCAATCTTGAAATCCTGAAATATTTCAAAGTCAAGTCTCTCTCATTTTTCAAATGTCAATAGATCGATCCTGTCCTCGATGGAATCGGAGTTCGAAATCCGATGACATCGACCATGGTCTCGATTCATCGACCAATTGGCAAGAAGTTTCCAAAGTGTATGACATCGAGTCCAAGTCATCGAGCAGACCATCGATGCTATCGAGAGTATACGCTCGATGATACCGAACTCTGTGATAAATGTGACTGTTTTATATTCGTTGGAACTTTTTACCTATACATAGAGGACTTGTCTTTTGTTGCTGTAAGAGAGAAAAGAGAGAGCTTTTGTGTGTTTTAACTCACATCTTATACCCTAAGCCCTTTCTCTAGAGGGAGTTCATCCTTTAATCCACCCTCACCATTGATATTCAATAGAGTGGATTGGGGAATGAACTTCCGCATTCAAGGATCCTCCGGCTACCATCTTAATGGCAAATCATTAAGCTAGGGTGCCTTGAATGCATAAGAAAGGAACTACTCTATTTCCTTATAGGAAAATCTTTAGAGAGTAGGATTCCATCTCACCCTTGACCCAACCTGAAGTTAAGCATTGGTATATCATCTTGTGTTGCGGATCAAGGGAGCTGAAGACTCTTCGTCAACAAGGAGGAGGAGATCTTCGGCATTGTGCTAAACGGGATCATCAACTTTTCTGTAAATATCTAGAGTCCAGAGGACACTTGTGATCATTCCTTTCTAGGTCTTGGTCTTAAGTGGTTCTCACCCTTTGAAGTCCTCAAGGAGGCCTCCGGCGGGAGTGTACGTGGTGGGTGCATTGTGTGAACTTTTACCCTGTGGAGAGCATAAACATCTGGTTAGGAGTGAATCAGTAAAACTCCCGGGTGCGTTGTGTGGACCCTTGCTCTATGAAGAGCATAAACATCTGGTTAGGAGTGAACCAGTAAAACTCCAGGGTTAGAGGTGAATCGAGTAGAAACCTCCGTGTAAAGGTTGAAGGTGAACCTGATTTAAAACCTTAGGTTAGAGGTGAACCATGAGAAACCTCCTGAGTGAAATCCAGTACACTCAAGGGTTGAGTGCGGCAGCCGGGAGTGGAGTAGACTTATCGTCGAACCACTATAAAATGACTATGTTTAAGAATGTTATTTTTTATGATTGTGTGATTTGCTTTAATATTTTCTCATCCGAATATCTGATCACACCACACACACCTACACAGTCATATCCATCATAGACTATAACTGCCTCATGCTTATCATTTGAATAGTTCTGTAATTGGATCCTCTACTGTGCTTGGAAGCCAGTTAAAGTTACATTTGAGTAAATCCTGAAAATTGTATACATGATAGGATAGAGTGATAGGATTTTAAATAACTTATAAATCTTTAAAAAGTCCTATTCACCCCCCTCTAGGACATATTGACATATTCTGACTTCAACTCAAGCGGTCTTCACCGCTATTTCAGTGCTTCTCATTCTTCAGATGCTTAAAACCATTTATTCTTTCAGTTTTTGTTGGAAGTCGGGTTGCCGGTGATAAGGGCATGGCCATTGTTCACCCAGGCGGGAAGTAATACAGCTCATATAATTTGGGTTAGCCTTAGGCTGGTATTAAATTCATGAACTCTTCAGTCGTCGGCTCGGCATTCCCAAGATGGAACCAGAGGATGAAGGTCCCCCACAAAGCTCTCCATGCGTTCGGGATAATCTAGCCTGGGGCCACCTCAAGCGAGAGGTGAACCTCTCGCACAATCCGATAAAGGGGGAGGCAGAGACTGCACTGCAGGTGACCAAGTAGATGGTTGCCTCGCCCTCGCAGGGGTCGCAGGGACTTCACCAGACTGGGAGTTCGGAGTCCCACTGAGTTTAGGATTTGGTACTCAGATATGATTCGAACCAGGTCGATCTCCTCAACATCGACCCAAGGGACTGACATTGATTGGCTGCTCAGTAGAGGTCTGAGCTGCCACTCTTCTATTGAGGCAGACTCCATCGCCTGGTTGTAGCCTAGTGATATCGGAGATGGTGGATCGGAGGGAGCCCCAAGTCGAGAATCTATGCTTTCTAGATCAGAATCTCCCTAGAATGCTCTAATTTAAGCTCTTCTTCCAAATATCGGACATATCAGGTCAAGAGCAAAGGAAAAGAGAAGAAAAATGGAGGAAGAAGAACAGAAGCTTGCCGGAGTAAAGAGTTTAGATTTACTGAAAATCACCTAGTGCGGGAAGTCTAAAGAAGCGGAAGCAACGAAAGGGAGCAAACACTGGGATGCTGCTAGGGCTTCTCCCCCTTTATAGGGATCCTTGGCTGCGGGCAGTTATTGCTGTATTTAATGTCGTAGCTAAGGAAAGTTATGGCGCGCACGTTACTTTCCACGTGGCAGCCTCTCATTTGCACTTCTGACCCATCTCTGAGGCCATGTCACATGCTTGTGTGTATTGGTTGAAAGTCGAAACAGCATCGTGTCAGCGCATGCCGCCTCGATCATTCGGGTCTGCTTTGACTTCCGTGTCCATGTCCCATCTTACTTCCGCAATGATAAGGATTCGACTCGACCTCCCAGGCAATAGATAGTGCAGGTCGATACCCCACCGCCTTACTTCCTGAACTTGTGGGACAATTTCGGAAGCAGGAGGGCTATTGTTATGGGTAAAGAGGGACCGACCAAAACGGACCGACCAAGGATGATCTGCGCGAGAGAATTTGCAATATCCTTAAAAGGAGAGTACAACTCCGGCCACCAAAACCGATCCCAAGGTACAACCTGATGCATCGAATATCATTAGAGAGAGCCGACCTCCGGACGAGCTTGAACCAACCGATTGACTATTATGGTGGCAATATGTATCGAGGTCGACCTCAATTGTGACCCGACCGATATCCACCTTGGGATAGCCTCAGACCTTCGGCCTCAAGGTCGGCATTGTCTGGTTGAACTCGGATATCTGGTGCCACCTCTCCCCCGAGATTCCAACATGTTGATCTTTTCGCTAAAGTTGTTCTAAGATATGCGTCGAGGATCTTAGAAGACAACTGCTTGCCTAGTAAAGGAGCTTTTTGTCTAAGGAAGGCATCCCATGGCTATAAATAGAGGTCTAGCCTACAGAGAAAGGTACGCAGAATAATAATAATAATAATATTTAAAAAAAAAAAAACAGTCATGAACCCGAATTCCCTATTTAACTTAGGCATCGGAGGGTCCCCTATCTTAGCCAGGGTCTCCGTTGTTGTCCTCCTTGTGCAGGTTCTCCACGACGCGGCTAGGATGACTAGATTTCAGCATCAACCCTAATAAAACTCTTCTAAAGCTTAATTTCTAAAAATAAAAAAATCGTAAATAAACTTTTGCTGGAAAAGTCCTGACATGATTACAAGTTATCTAAAATAGAAAAAAATAAAATCTAAAACTTTAAAATAATGAAATACTAAACAAATCAGAATTACTGAAAATAGAAATTTTTTGTAAAATTTAATTTTTTTAGTTAAAGCGCGTGTTTTCATACGAAACGGACAAACACGACCCACTCGTGGGTCGGTTCACCCTGGATGGCCACGTCGTACATCAAGACCACATGGTTTCCGATGTTACAGCCCACTTGAGTTCCAGATACAGCTAATTTTTGGGATTTTTCAAGACCTAGAGGAGACTCACAAAATGGGGCACACAGAGTGATGATGGGCTGGATGGAGCATACATATAATATATGATACTAATTAAGAAATGCTAACTTTTCAATCAAATCTATCAAATGAAGGGCTAAAGTTAAATAGTAAGGGGTCCAAGTTGGAAGAAAAATCAGACATATCAACTTCTCAGTAAAATTTCCAGTCATGCTATGCCATGTACACGTTTGGCCACTTTTCTAAACTGTGGAAAAAATAAGTACGTAAAAACGTGGAATGATCTGGTGTGCCAGTCAACATCAAAACCGTCCAATTTGTTAGTGCGGGGACACCCTTTGACAAGCCACCCAAATCATGGGTCCCATACCCAACAACTGGTTGGACGATTATGACAACCACACGTAACCAGATGTTGCGTGATGAACTAATACCTACTAAAACAGGGAATAAAATGGCATATGCGCCGGCTCAGATTATCTGTCAAATACATGGCTTCAAGCGTCTGAAATATCTATCCACACATGCTTTTGGTTTGGAGTTTTCTCTTTTATTTAAGAGGGAGGTTCATATACAAGTACCTGGAGAATAAACTTATGTGGGACCCACCGTTTTACGTATATTCCATCCAACCCGTGCATTAATGCACCCCATGCACCATTATGATGAATTGCTCCAAAAATATGCCTTTCCAATTAGTAGGTGGGCTATACCTTTGAAAACAATTGACAACCGCTCATAAACCTCCAAATTCATGTGTGGCCCACCTGATGGTTGGATTTACTTGATTTTTGGGTGTCCAATTTTTAAAGTAAGACAACTCCTTTTGGACAGGTTGGACACCATATACACACCATAATTGTCCCACCCGCTACCCTTGTAAAATAATTTTATTCTATAAGGAACTGCAGCGGAACCATCCTCTTTATTTAATCTCATAATAGCTGATAAACCCACTAAAGAAAAGAAAGTAGAAAGAAAACAAGCCAAACAACTAGGAAATGCTGGAATCTAAGCAAACGCGTTGAAAAGTAAAGTCTTGATACTTGAATAGATAATCTACCAGAAGATGATGAAATATTTGCATTAGATGGCAATGCATGTTGGGAAAACCCCAACGGCCCATCAATTTTTCGGGGAATATTAAGAGAAGACTAACATCACCAAGACGTACTTAAAGAAGGCCACTAAGCAAATGCAAAGGTAAACAGATGAAAAGAGATTACTAGTTAAAGAGAATGAACATATGTGGCATATATATATATATATATATGTGTGTGTGTGTGTGTGTGTGTGTGTGCTGGAATGTGAACCTCCCAAAGTAGTAGGCTCACTGTAAATAGCTTCTTTTTTTTTTTAAGGAATCTAAAGATACAATCAATAATTTATATAAACTATTATCTCTAATATGTGCATAGTTCATATTAATTAAAATGAGATGAAGTTATTTTTAAGTAGCAACCAAATAGACCTTAACGGTTGATATTCTATTGGGTGAATCATGTTGCAATAGATGTCTTGAATCGAATCTGTTACAGGCTCGTTGATGTCATCGGTAGACT
The DNA here is from genome assembly GCA_021015155.1 of Magnolia officinalis. Classification (NCBI taxonomy): domain Eukaryota; kingdom Viridiplantae; phylum Streptophyta; class Magnoliopsida; order Magnoliales; family Magnoliaceae; genus Magnolia; species Magnolia officinalis. The sequence continues at coordinate 73,165,661 of JAJHSJ010000005.1, forward strand.
GTTCGATATCACTTTTGATGGCATCGAACAGTACTCGATCCCATCGAGAATTTTTAGTTTTTCTCCAGTTGGTCACTAGACTAACTGGACATCTTTTCAATGCCATTGGTAGTTGTTCGATGCCATTGAAGATCTATTCGATGCTATCGAACATGGCTCGATGGAATTAGAGAAAATCAGATTTTTCAGTTTTGTCTCTGAACAGTTTGGGTGTTAGTTCGATGTCATCAACATGACTTTGATGCCATCAAAGAATAAGTTTCGATGACATCGAAGTGTGTTTGATGCCATCGAACTATTCAGCTCAAATTTACGTAGAACCGCGATTTTGCTGGATATGTTTCAAGTTTGCTTGTAATCCTTCTATAGGCTATATATTTGGGTGTAAGCAGGAATGAGAAGATAATCTAAGGTTTCAAAATCATCCAAGGGTTTCAAAGGGGGTAGCAAGGGTGAGATTCGAAATTGTTCGGATCGGGTAATCCCTTTCTCTTTGTAATTTCTGCTTTCATAGTGATACTGTCACTTTGTGCCGTAGCTTTTTCGTACAAGGGTTTTTCCACATTAAAATCACTGTGTTCTTTTTGTGTTTTCTTGGTGCTATTGGATTACTATCCTAGATTCATCTATGTGCTTCCGTAGTCCCCCCAACAAATCAGATGGTTAGGAGCCATCAATCCATGTGATTATCTAGCCATGCACAATAAATTGTGGAGCCTAGTCTTGGTACACTACATTAACAAATCAGATCAGTTGAACAATCCTAACCTTTGATTTATGAGAACTTGTTTGTTGAAATAGGACCATGGGGTATTATTTTTAACCGTCCAATAAAATGTCAACCAATCTGGTAGCCTCAGGTAATCAAATAAGCGTTGTTATTGGTCTTGAGACTTCTAGACTGAGACCCATAGTTTAGAAGGTTTAATTAAAATTTTGTATATGCCATGCATGTAATTTGAGAGTAATTTCCATGTGCTGCCTATCATCCATTGCACCTACCAGAGTATCTGATATTTCTCTTGTTAAGTAAAGGAAAGTGGAAAAGGCAAGGAGATAGGTGTTGGTAGAAAATCCTTTTTATCCAAAGCAATAATCTGTCTTTCTTTATTGAGATTGAGATACTTGAAGTGGAACTTCATCTCTATCCAATGCTACTTTGAAAGGTAAAGATCCCTTAAGAGCATCAAAGCAAGCATATATCATCTTTACCTGAGGAATAATATGATATTGACTTTAGGAATTCCTCTTTACGTATTGTTTCCAGTTTATACGAGTGGGGCCCATCACACAGTGATCTAGACTGTTGGTTTGATGTGTCCTTTTGGTGGACGCGACAAACCCCAAAGGTATCTTCGGAAGATCGTCATTATGTGCCGGAGTTATTTAATTAATATGCAGGCATTATAAAGTGATCCAAACCATCAAAGTAGTGGGGCCCATGTAGATTGCTTGCTGTGAGATATGAAGTGAAAATGTTGGAAGAATAGAAGTTAATAGTTATTTTCTCATTTATCAGAGATACAATTAGCTGATTGATATAATGTAGAGATCATACACAATATACATTGGGGCCCATGACTTGGACGGTTCAGATTGATGTAAATGTATGCAAAATCTACAGTGGTTTTGTGCAAATGGATGGATAGTGATAGGTTCCACAAGCATGGATTTTATTTTATTTTATTATTTTATTATTTTTATTTTCGTATGTAGCATCGTCAATACAATTATACAAACGCGAATTTCCTGCCGCAGCTCTTCCAAGGAGCCTGCGCAAGAAAAATTCGGTGGGGCCCACTGCAAAATCACTGTACCGTCCACTCGGTCCATCAATTTCGCCGGCTCATGTGGGGATGGAAAAGCTGAAGTGGGACACGCCACGGTATACAGTGGGGATGGAAACGCCCACCGTTGAAACCTTCCGGGGCCCACCATGATATTAACATGCCATCCAACCCGTTCATAAGATGATTCTCAACCGGATAAAGGGTAAAAATTAATATTAGCCTGATTTATGGGGTCACCCAATTCATCCCATAGCTTCTTGTGTGTACGGCGCATGTGAGTTATGAATCTGGCTGATTTATTGGGCCACGTCTTAACATCAGCTGTGGCAGCAGATGGACGGAGTAGATGCCACTCGAACACGACAGTGGACCCCACAAAGCTTTCTGTTGCAAGGGATCGTGTAACACGCTGCAGAAATTCTCATCAATTGAGATGGCCTGGAAGAGCAAGTGGACTCATTTGTGAAATTGGCTGTCACATATGGAATGTAAACACGTGAGAAAGATCCAAGCCGCTCGTTGGCTGGTTCACCTGTCAGGTACATTTTCTGAAAAATGAGGCTGATTTAAGTGTCAGTTGGACCACGCTTATGAGGACTCCGGACCATTGGTCAATTTCTCTCAACTTTTTACTTATTCTGTACCCTTGTACCCAACCTGATGATCTATTCACAGTGTAAAGATAGTAATAAGCGGTTGGATCTCTCACAGGTACCACGGTGCTACTTGTAAGAGGGAAGCACCGATGAAACCTTCTCGCTAGACCTCACTTGGCATTCAAAGGAAACCGTGTGGTTCTTGATCAATGGTTAAGATGATCTGGCCGTGCACTTTTGGTGTGCAATCAGTCCAGCATGGGACCCACCAAATGAGTGGACCCGATCTCATACGTGTGTGCAACGTGTAGGGCATCCCGGTGAACAACTAAGCAAAACTGAAAGTGTGCAACACGGTGGTACCCCTCGCGTTCTGTAACGGCAATACCGACTTCCGTTCATTACTACAGTCGGACGGATGTAGGGTGAGAAATTTACCGCTGTAGATGCCACCTTTTATCCAGAGGTTTTTATGAAAGAAACGAAACTTAACTTACCAACTTAAACCTCCATGTACGGACAACGGATTGAGGACGAAAATACCCCTCCTTTTCACTGCCGTTGTTTTTCACTTTCCGCTAAGAAAGACAAAAACATTTACCTCCAAGCACGAAAAAACTGGCAATTCATCCCAGCACGAAAATCCTCCTCCTGGATCGCACCATTCTCCCATGGATTGCATCCTCTCCGTATATCAGCATTTCCTCATCTTCTAAAAATGGCTGGTCCACTGAAGAAAGAAAGCACGCACACAAGCATTTTCATATATTGCCTGTTGGATAAATCTTGCATCTGGGCCGTTGGTTCATCTATATATACATCATCCGATGAACATGATGGATTACAAATAAAACATCATTGTGGAGTGTAGCAAGCGAAATCAGATTTTGGGCTAAAACCCTTAATATAGATAGAAAAACAGATGAATGTTGTGGATAGTCCACATACATTCAAGTTGAATCTTGGGCCCAAATCAGTTAACTCAGCACGATAAAAGCATACTGATCAAAATTATTTCAAATTTCAAGAGTTCTTGGTTTATTTGACCTACTTCTCGGCAATATACTCGAGTTGTCGCTGACATTCCGGTTCAAGATTAGTAGAATTCCCGAGTAATGACCTTAGAATTTGATGTTTGGCTACTTCAATCACATTTCAAGTTCATTAAAATTCATGTTAGGGTAGTTTAATTGCATTTCAATTATGTGTTAGGCTAGTTTTAATTGCATTCAAGTTCATTGAAATTCATGTTACCCTCACTAAATTTTCAGTTTCCCCCGCTAAATTTCTTGATTGCCCCACTCAATTTCATACTTACCCCGCTCAATTTCATGTTTGCCCCGCTCAATTTCTAGTTTGCCCTGCTGAATTTCATGTTTGCCCCACTCAATTTTTAGTTTGCCCCGCTGAATTCCTTGTTTGCCCCACTGAATTTTATCTTTGCCCCGCTCAATTTTCAGTTTGCCCCGCTCAATTTCTAGTTTGCCCGCTCAATTTCATGTTTCCCTCGCTGAATTTCATGTTTGCCCCGCTCGATTTTCCAGTTTGCCCTGCTGAAATCCTAGTTTGCCCCCCGCTGAATTTCATGTTTGCCCGCTCAATTTCACATTACCCCGCTCAATTTCATGTTTACCTACTAAATTTCTAGTCTGCCCCACTCAATTTCATTTTCCCGCCAAAATTCATGTTTGCCCTGCTCAATTTCCAGTTTGCCCCGCTCAATTTCATGCTTGCCCCGCTCAATTTCATGTTTGCCCTGCTCAATTTCTAACTTGCCCCGCTGAATTTCATGTTTGCCCCACTCAATTTCATGTTTTCCCTGCTAAATTTCTAGCTTGCCCCACTCAATTTCATGCTTCCTCCACTGAATTTCTTATTTTCCCCACTAAATTTCTTGTTTGCCCCGCTCAATTTCACGTTTACCCCACTGAATTTCTAGTTTGCCCTGCTGATTTATATTACCCTGCTCAATTTCCAATTTGCCCCACTCAATTTCATGTTTCACCACTGATTTTAATGTTTGCTCCGTTAAATTTCTAGTTTGCCCCGCTCAATTTCCACTTTGCCCGCTGAAACTTATGTTTTCCCCGCTCAATTTCCACTTTGCCCCGCTTAAATACTAGTGAACAAACTGCCTGTAAGGTTTGCAATGTCTCAAAGCTTTAGTGTGTGAGAAGTAACTTGTCTGCTACTATGATGCAAATTGATATATAGGCTTCGGATATTGTAAGCATTTACTTGGAACTTCTAACAGAAAAGAAATAAAGTCAACAATTGTCATTCTCTGCACTTAGGGAAGAGAAAATAACATGTAGCATGTTACAAACTATAATATATATTAGTTTGATACGGTCATCATTAAGTTCTCTTTGAGAATATGGCTTTCATAAGATATCTTTCACATTATCAGACACCAAATATTAATAATAAATTTCGTGATTTGAGAAATTAAGGATGGCATACGTTTAATAAATTATGTCAATGCAAACCAACTAAAATTTTCAAATGCATATCATAGCGTCATATAGTAGTTGGATTCACAAACCTCCCATGATTGTTGGTTTCTTCATTTGCATGAACTTCATTTTCATCTCTACTACATTTGTTGGTACTGCTTGTATCGCTAATGCTATTCCTTTGCATCGCACTTCAAGCTAAATGAAACAAACTATCTCAGATACATAGTCTCATTCTAATATCCAACTGCAGAAGAACCATTTAACTTAGGGATAAATCAGTTTCCCAGTTCATATGCTTTAATCATGAAAGGGTTACTTAGTGTAACTGGATGTTTACCTTTCCTATGGCATCTTGAAGCTAATCAAATATGGTTCCTCTAACGAGTGTTCATTGGCCAACATTGAGATCCAACGGTTTTTATGAAGCAAACGAAACTTAACT
>JAJHSJ010000005.1:73171047-73516867 GCA_021015155.1 Magnolia officinalis
TGCTGGTCATGGTCGGCCCGACCCCTAGTTACGTGTGGTGCCCACCAAATTTTGTGGGAACCCCTATCTTTGCTCCAATTTTGCCCCCTCCTCTCATACACCCTCCAAGCTCTCCCTTTCCCTCAAATTTCAGTTTTTCTCTCCCAAACATCTCTTCCAATCACCCAATCTGCCATTTTCGGCCACAACCTATACCCCTCCATCAGTTATAGCAATCCCTACCTCCCTACCCTCTCTGTTGTCTCACATTTTAGCTCTTACACTCCCATTTGTGGCTCAAGATCGTACACACCTCTTAACCCAACCCATCTCCCATTTTCCTTCTCAAATCACTGTCCTTTGGGCCTCCACAATATTCTGTTGAGGCTCCATCCGTGGGAAACCAAACCTCCAACCTTTTCTCTCTCTCTCTCTCTATCACTTTTTCTTCACTTTTCCATGGCTCTGTCTGAGCTTAGTATGGCCCACTTTCTCGGATGTCTAGCTATCATACTGTTGTCTTGTTTGTTTGCATGCGCTACCGTCTTTGGATATTTTTGTTTTTCATGCTGATGGGTGTTGTAGTAGGTTGGTAGAATGTTTTAGATGTTTGAGGACGTTTAGGGCCCGTTCAGCCAACTGCATTAGGTGAGTTAGGTGGATAGAATTGTATAAGTAACAATAAATGTATGTGTAAGATAGATATGGTCCCTAGATTGGGTGTATCCCATGTTTTCTAATGCCATGTTTGGAATGTATGCAATGAAAAGTATTCCTGGGTTTTCTTTTCCAATTTACACTTAGAAATCCTCATCATGGGATATGGAAATCCATCTCATTACTTTCCAACATAATGCCTATTTTCCAAAGCCTATAAAATTAATCCCAACCCACCTCCTACCAACCATGCCACTCCCAATCCCGAGGAGGGATTAAGAATGCAAGTCCATTAAATACAATTTAAGAGACACTAGCCAAATAGGCCCTTGGAGTTTTGGACCTAGAGCGGTGCTCCTAACTTTCGACAGACCTGACTTATAGGAAATCCAACAAAATTATAATGTGAACCTTAAGACCCTCTTAATTGGAATGGCATATGTGAAATGCGCGAGCGTCAAGTAAAGGACAGACAATCAGTTCCAATTAGACAACTTTGACCCTAAGTGATAAAACCCTCCTGTATTAGAAATGATGTGAAATCATTTAGCGTATGAGCATAGACTTTGGACTACACCTATGGATTTCACTACTCCTAAATTAAGACTAGACTACGGTTACATTAGAGAATGCCAGAGACTGATAGATGTAGTTAGGTCAAATCAATACACCTCTTTGATCTGGGTGGCGCAGCGAAAGCGTTGTGGACCCTTGCCTCACTGGCCCAGGATCGAATGGAGTTGATCCAGACTATATGTAAAGACAAGTCACTAAGTAGGATGAGCTACCCTATCTCGGACATAGAATGAGACGAGGATTTTCTTAGACCAAGACCTAAAGGGCAACCCGAGAAATAGGACATTTGAACCTTTCTGTGTTGGGCATTCCCTAAGTTTTTAGAGTGATCGGTCTACAGAGTTACTGAAATATACAACTGCGAAGCATTCGCTGCTTGACCCAATTCTCAATCCTGGGCGACTACCAATGGACTCACTGCTTGGCCGAGCAGAAGACCAGGATTCGGAAGGGATACGATGAGCTTTCTACCCTGGCCCGATAGATGATCAATGTATCGGGATCAAGCCCACTATAACTGTCTTTCCGTGTTGGTCAAACATTGAAAACAGCTTACTCTAAATTGTTAGGAATTATCGTCAAGACTCCAAATAGGTAAAGAAATAAATTGTAGAAAACCATCAGGATATGGGAAATGGATAAAGAAATAAGTTTTAAGGGGGGTAGACTAAAATGAACCAGGCTAGTATATACCCTACGCAATAAAACTTAGGCAAAGAAATAATTAAATCTTTCCGTATTACCCTTTGGCAATTTCGGAGACGAAATTTTGTTTTAAGGGGGGTAGATTGTAACATCCCGGATTTTTGTCAACCTGGAATTAGACGTTCTTAGGCAATGGGTTGATCCGAACACCTTATTAACTTGTCAGAACTCAATCCCAAAGTCTAAAACCACGTTTGAACCCATTTCCTTCACAAATCCCACCCTTCACCACCTTGTTCTTTCAATTTTTCTAAGTACTTTCACCCTAGACACTATCTTAAACTAGTTAAGTATTATAACTTGGATCACTTTATATACAAACTACAAAGGACCAGGTACCACCTTAGACAGAAATTACTCAGGACTAAATCCTTTAGAAATTAGGCGAGAATTAGCCAGTGTTAAACTAGAGTACCTGTGAAATTAGCACCAATACTTTAAATACGATCTGTAAGACCCAAAACCTGTAGAATCATTGACGCTACATTACCCTAAAATCTAGGATCAATCTCATTACCCAGTTGCTCTCGGGAGCACATTGAAACTCCATATCAGATCTGAACCGCACGTCGGAAGTCCAATTAACACGAAGTTAAGGAATTAGGACCACCTTGCTGGGCTTGACAACCATCTCGAAAATCAAATCCAGATAGTGTCCCAGCGCTATTCGCTTGAGCTCGGAGTGGGGAGTGTGAGAAATGTGAAAATAATTCTAAATTAAATTTAAAATGAATAAATCTGAGACGTTTCGCTTGCGGGTCAGTATTAAGCAACCAGACCATCAGAATCAGAGAAAATTGCACCCCCGGATCAGGGATATTTTCCCAAACATATTCACGTACTCGGAATCTCCGATCGAGATCCACTGACCGTTGAACTGAAACTGGTCCGCCATTTACGATCTGGAATCCCGACTGAAACGAAAACTTAGCCATACCTAGATTCAGTGTTAGTGAGCTTAAGTCCGACCGCACACAGAAAAGGGGTCGTCAGAAGTGCTCCGTTGAGACGGAACAGACCATATTTGGACATAACCTAAGTATACTTTGTTCCTGAGTCTAGTTTCATGAGTTTTGGGCCTATACAAGGATCTTAAACTCTCTCATTTCCAGCCCATACGAATTTGAGAAAACCCTAGGAGAGAAAGAGAGAAAAGATAGAGAAAGTGTGAGAGTTGTGGGAGGTTTCTTCCTGCCCTTTTTCCCTGCCGCTACACGAGCTTAACCACTTCCTTCTAATCGCTTTCCTGGCGATTCCGGCGTCATTTCTAGGTAAGAAACCCTAACCCTAATCTGATCTAGGGTTGTAAACATTGCAAATGATGAAATAGCTAATCTATCTCATTCTCTAGGTCGCCAAATCATCGTAGGCGAAAGCCTAACAAATCTATCGAGCTTACTACGGTCCTACGGCGTAAGGTGCGGACTTTAAGTGTATAGGTTATGGTTTTCAATGTTTTCAATGTCAGATAATGATAGAGTCATGATCTGCATGCAATTGCACATGTACAAAGTGCTGTCTGTTTTCCGTTTCGATTAAATACGAAGAATATGGAATTTTGTGTAAACTAGGTATTTGTAGAAAGTACCGTATACGTATAAATTTTGAAAATGTGTTTGCCATGATTATTTGCTGTATGAACATATTATATATGTGTATAACACTTACTTGGCGAGAGGGTACGCCCTAATACATGTTTTTGCTAATATACACTATGTATGTTAAAATAGTGTATTCTAAGTGTTTGTGAAAATGCTTGTAAGAGTAAGTGCTTAGATAATCATGCTTCAGGTAGGAGTTGAGATGGGATTGTCAACTACCTTAGAAATGTATATGATTTCCTCCATGATGGTTGTTCAATTTAATCGCTTACGATGAAATATATGTGTTTGTATTCCTTGTTTACATTGTGCTTTGTAACATGCTTTATGACATGCTTGTTAATATGCTTGAATTACCTTGTTTATTATGCTTTACTCCACATGCTCTGAATGAAGATTGATTGCGATTGGGACTATGATTATAGTCCAGAGAATCGGTACCAGACTTGAGTTCTGGTTGAGATTCATTTCGCCACATAAGATGTGTTTGACGAACCCGAGTCGTACTTCCGTTGGCGACAGTGGTTAGGCCACGCGAAGTGCTTATGCACTTCATGTCGTTCAGTTGATTGTGCGCTCGAGCTAGTCAGGCTCGTCAAGTAATCCGATGTGTCTAATGTATGTTCACCATGTTTGGATGCTACTGCTTGAACCTAGGGTACCAAACTTACCAGTGAAATCCCGTTAACCATGGTACCTCGATCCGCTAAGACTCATGAGCCGGACATGGTGGTATGGGACACCGTGGTCGATCTGTCGGCCTATGCTAGGGCCACGTGCCTCCCCGTAGTGTCCATTGAGCAACCAGACTCGTGAACCGAATACGGTGGTATGGGACATTGCATTCGAGCTGTCGGCCTACACTGATTGGTGACGAGCCCTTTGTAGTGACCTCGAGCATACTCTGAATTTGCGGTGAGGCGACGAGTTTTGCCGTGGTGTATAGAGTATGAACTAGGCCTGTATCAATTTAGTGATGAACCGTTAAAAAGGTGATGGGGGAGTGGTGTAACGATTGTGTGTAACAGCCCTGACAGCCTTTGCAGCGCCCTAGAACTACACTATCATATGAGATTATCTAGGTTTGACGACCCTATAATGGATCATGTTTGGGAATGATACAAGGGAGGTACGTTAGTTCCCAATCCTGCTGTTTGAAATGGACTAATAACAACTCGGTAATCATGCTCATCATCGCACTGCATGTGCCTGAAAGATGTGGAGCACTGAAGAATGAACGCATGCCGCGAACGTAAGATGGTGTCGCATGAGGGAGTATGTCGGTGAGGGCATGCATCATGACAGCATTTCATACTTGCATTAACAAGAGTACTTAGGATTGTTGACTGTACTGTTTTATCATTACTGCTTAACTGTTTTGATAACATGTTAACCTATACTTTATTGTTCCACTGAGTTGATCACTCACTCCCACGTTACGGGACGGTGCTTGCAACACCAACCAGACTTTGTAGCTGCAGGTGTCGACGATGCTTATGAGGCGGAGCTGGACCTTTGCAATGACAATGATGCTTGCTCGTATTTGCAGTATTCTGGCGGATTTATGTGAGCCGTGTCTTGATCGTCGGGGTTATAGGGATGTTGACTAGAGGACCTTACACATTTGGTATATTTTAGAATTGTACTTGTAATTATTTAACCTGGTAACGTTATCACACTCTGGAGGCTCACCATAGTTATATATTTTATTTATATATCACAATCTTCCGCTTGCTATCTCACTTGTCTCTGGAGTATGATATGCTATTTTGGCTTAATCTCACTCATGTTCAATGCACTAATACTGACAACATTCAATCATCATTCATTATGTTGCATAAGTGATGCATTGGAATTCGGGAGTTGAGTTTATGCTCGACCCCCGATTTTCAGGGCGTTACATCTTATCTCTTTTCGTGTAGCTTACACTCTTTTCCTTAAAGCTCTCTCACCTATCTTCTTTCCCTGAATCTAACATTGTTAGTTATATTGTCATCATTTGGTACGTACAGTGCCATTAAAGTATGACTTGTTCTAGAAGTAGAGTTTTAAACTCTACCATTATCAAACATTGAGTTTAGATTTCATACTTAAATCATTAATAATTAAGTCGAGCCCAAATCAGAAATAAGTCAAATTAAATCAACAACATTTATAAAAATGAATACAGTATTTGGTCAAAAATAGCTCAACCCATACCATTTATCTAATGCGATATTCATATAAACATTTTTGCTTGTCAACATTGAAAGTCAAGGGTTCAAGTTCCCACATGGGGTGTGTTTAAAAAAATGTAAAAGACACTATAAAGATGAATTAAAGACAAATCAAATAAAATATTTGTTGAGATTAATTCCAATTTCAGTCTACTTCAAAACTTATAACAAGATATTCAGATAAACACTGTTGCAAAGATGTATTTTGGATATGGAACAAGAGAAACATCATGTTAATGACATAAATATTAATCATAAAATAATGTCCATAAACGTAGATTGTGAAAACGAACTGTAAAGTATGACAGTGATAAAAGTTGTTTCTAAATGACTTTGATCGAGTGCATTGACCATGTAAACCTGGCTCATTTAAAGGAAGGTAAATTTGAAGGGGTTTAAGATCCAATCAACAATTGTTGCAATCTATTGGAACTAAATCCATTCCAACAAAACAAGTTCAAACTCACAATAAGACTGGTCTAGTCCGGAGTTAGATACGAACATGTTTAGGTTGACCCACGTCATTTTCAACCCTATGTGGATTGAGGCTAACGCTGATAGGACTTTAACATCGTTTATATTGGTGCAAGGGAAATGATAAAAAGGAACCACATGCATGAACTTTAGTAAGTTTAATGAGGCACGTGGTTATGTGCATGTAGCTAGATCTAATGACTAGTAAGGTGACAAGTGGCAGATCTAATCATGCCAATTCTGATGACTAGTAAGCCAACGTACGTGTGGCAACACCAATGTATGGAAGATTAAGATGAGATTCTTATAGTCGATGTGATTGGTGGAAGGAGATCATGGAGCACAAAGAAAGTTATTGCTACAAGACATGTCACACGCCCGAGTAAAAGGTTGTTACAACCTTAATGGAAAAACTAGAGAGGCCATAGGCTCCATAATGGACTTAAGAGGGCGTTCACATTATACCAAAATCATAAATTGGGAATGGCGAAGTCTTTGATTTAGGAATGGCTGCAGACTGTTCCAAATTTAGAACGGTTTAAACCATTTCAAATATAAAAGAGAGAGAACCAATTGAGGCCCTCTTTATTCTTACTCTCTCTCTCTCTCTCTCTCTCTCTCTCTCTCTCTCTCTCAATATCCCTCTCCCTCTCTCTTGATTTAACTCTCCCTCTCCCTCTTCAACTCTTGATCTACAAACCTTACACCGCATCCACCAGCCGCTGAAACCCTGCTGCATCTTCGGTCATCAACAACAATAGAACATTTTTTTTATCTCCCACCTGTTACCAATATGAAGAGGTGATGTTGCGTTTTGATTTTTACTCTTCATTTTGGTTATGAATCTATGTTTGGATGACTGGACCATGGAAAGTAGTTTTGAGTATTTTTGCACGTAAGGTGTATATTGTTACGCTTGTGAGAATAACATTCCAAATCATGTTTGTGATCCGATCTCCTTATTCAATAGTTAGATCACAACTGAATTGCCAAATAAATTAGCAGTCCTCTCTAATTTAGAAGTAACTCAATCATTTATTTCCCTAACCATTTATCAAATGGTTAGAGTCATCCCAAAAAAAAGCACTTAGTGAAATGTATTTGGGTTGGGTTCAGGGTGGGTTGGAAATAAACAAATCATATATAGGCCGGGGGTATAGTTAGTTTAGGGTCCAATACAGAGGAATTCTTTTTCCACTGCTTTTCTTGAGCTTTTGGATAACTCTTTGGATGAGGTATTTGCAATTCTCTATGTTTGATCAAGCATTGCTAGATAACTCTTTGGATATATGGAAAACGTCACAATGGGCCTCATCATAGGGCCTCATTATACATCACTTTGGGCCTCACTCAAGGGCCTCACATACATCATATTGGGCCTCATATACATCATAATTGGTCTCATCACATGGGCCTCATATACATCACATTGGGCCTCACCAAATGGGCCTCATGTACGTCATAATGGGTCTCATCACATGGGCCTCATATACATCACATTGGACCTCACCACATGGGCCTCATATACATCATAATGGGTCTCATCACATGGGCCTCATATGCATTACAATGGGCCTCATTACATGGGCCTAATGGGACAGCCCATGCTTCAGTAAAATGGATGGGTAGCATGTACTTCATACACATCAAGGTGGGCCCTACACATGCAGCAGGTGGGCCCTGCACATGTCAGATGGGCCCCCTCAGGTGGATAACATGGATATACAACGAATACATTTCGGTGGGCTACCTGCCCTGAACAGCATGGATAAAATACATTAGGGTGGGTTGCTGCCCTGGATGGTGCAGATCAAACACATCATGGTGGATCCCATCGTCCCAAACAGCTAGACGGTGTGGATAATTCTCATACAGTAAGGTAGGTCCCACGTTCAGGGATGGACGATGTGGATTTCACACGTACATTATAGCAGGTCTCACCGTTCGGGGTCTGGACGATGTGGATATAATACATAAATCATAGTGGGGTCCACGTCCCAATAAACTGGACGACGTGGATGAAACACTTACATTATGGTGGCCCCATGTCCCACATGGATGGTGTGGAGGACACACATCAGGTGAATCCCACCGTCCAGGGTCTGGACGGTGTGGATATACAACACATACATCACAGTGGCCTCCACCATCCATGGCTGGATGGTGGATGGCATGGATGAAACACTTACATCTAGTGGGTCCATACATGTGGCCCACTAGCTTGTATCAAGCTGACATTTGTGTTTTCACTTCGTCCAGGTGTGCTGGACGCCCAGTAGATGGATGGCCTGGATGGGGCAAGTCATCAAGGTGGCCTCACGTCCACCAAATGGACGGACGACCTAGATGAAACGCTCGCATCTGGTGGGTCCCACATGTACGTGGCCCACCAGAGTTTTGATCAAGCTGGTATTTGTATTTTCCTTCTTTCAGGCTGGCTCGAAAACGGGTAGCAAGGTGTGCTCCATTAACTGGATGTCTAGAAAATTCTGGACAGTCTGGATTCGTTGAACACATCAGGTGGCCACACACATCATCATCACCATAAAGAGAGAGAGAGAGAGAGAGAGGAGAGAGAGAGAGAGAGAGAGAGAGAGAGAGAGAGAGAGACGTGTGATGGTGGGGCTCCGCCACTTTGAGCCCCTCAATTCATGCATTATACATCATACATTCATCAAGAAGGGTCCCATGATTGGGTGGGCCCTTAAATCAGTAAATCAAGGTGGGGATGTCATCCCCACCACAATCAAGGGTCTAGATGACCCATCAATAGCATGGATTCAAATAAAAGATCATGACGGGGTCCATGAAGAATGGCCCCATCGTGGCTCATGCATGCAACAAGGGTGGGCCATTGGCCACACCCAAGGGGTCAAGTAGGATCTCCACCATTGATTGGTGGGTCCTACATGCCCCTAAGTAAGAAAATCAAAATTCTAAAGAAGAAAATACAAGATTTATTCTTAAGAATGACACCCACCTCAAATCTCCTTTTTTTTTTTTTCCCACCTCTAGGTTCTGGAGCTCTAAGGGAAAGGATTTAATGGTTAAGATGGGGTTTAGAGGGTTGGATTGATGGGGAACTAGAGCTTGGAGTGGCTTGATTTTTCTCTCCAAGGTGGGACGTCCATGTCTTCTCTCTTGCTAGGGAAGGAAATGAGAGAGAGAATGGGAGGGAGAGAGGGATGTAGAGATGTAATCATTGCTTTGTAAGCTAATAATGGTGGTTGTAAGAAGGCATGGCTAGCTTGCCATCATTACATGTAAGAGAGGCATGGGGCTAGCAATCATAGCTTGGGTAGGTGCTAGGGTAGGGTGATGTCACCCCTAGGGTGACATCATCTTAATGATGGGATTCTCTAGGGAAAAGTGATATCTGGGATAGGTGGGTCCTGCAATGTGCAGTCCACGACCGAAATAGAGCGCGGGCCACATCTCACAATCTAAGTGTCGGATTGGTGCACGAGATGCGGCGTTAGAACCGCGTCGACGGTAAGGTCGCAATGGCATAGGTCTCGGGTTAAGTCAGCTTGGGTTCAAAGGACGCAACTCAAGGTCGCTCACAATTGCTATATACAGGTCACAGGTCACCAGAATTTGACGGAGAGGATCGTGGAATCTAAAGGAACGAAATGGTCACTAGGACATAGGCCTGACAAAGATGATTCATGAAAAGAGAACAATCTACTATCTGAGCCAAGTATTACTCGATGCAGAAACACAGTATTCAGCCATGGAAAAATTGTGTCTATCTCTTTACTTCGCAGCTACCAAGTTAATGCATTATTTGTTAGTCAAAAGAGTTAATATAGTTTTAATTACTGATCTAATCAAATACATGTTAAATCGGCCTATTCTAAGGGGCCAAATTTGTAAATAGATATTGGCATTATCTAAATTTGATTTGCATTACGTCCCACAGAAAGCGGTAAATGGTAAGGCCATAACAAACTTTTTGGCTAGCCACCCGTCAGACCTAGAGGAACATATTCCCACAGGTGCTATGGATTCATATGTTGTGCAAATAATGCCTTGGAAACTAATCTTTGATGGGTAAATGACTCACGAGACATCTGGGGCCGGTATAGTGTTGGTCGCCCCTAACGAAAATTGACAAGAAATTGAATTTCAGTTGGAATCTGAGTGAATAACAATTAGGCTGAATATGAGGCTAAGATAATCGACCTGAAAATATTGTTAGAATTATGGGTGAAGGACGTGATAATCATCGGGTATTCTCAACTGGTGATAAATCAGATGGCTAGTTTGTTTAGGTGCACTAGCCATTCCTTACTACCATATTATGTGGTAGCCATCCAATTGCTAGAGTGATTCAATGACATCCAACTGATGCATGTCACTCGAAAATACAAGGTGGATGCCAATGAAATCAAATAAATGGCAGTTAGATTGGAAATGTGGAAAGGATCAGTCGGTCGGTCGATTACAGTTCAAAAAAGGTCGCTGCTCTCCGTCTAGCGGAAGTTTGTTTGATCGATTTAGAGGAAAATGATTGGAGAGCCCCCCTTATGGGATATTTGCAAAACTCTCGGGCTAAAGCTGACAGAAGCATGAGAAGGTCGGCTGTAAATTATGTCATGACCAATGATGAGTTATACCATAAAGGGGCCGATGAGGTCTTGCTCCATTGTCTGTCAAAGAATGAAACAATGTCGGTCATGGAAGGGGTCTATGAGGATGTTTGCGGGGCTCACCAAGTATGGAGAAAAATCAAACTTATGCTTAGGTGTTACGGATACTTTTGGCCGGAAATGATGGCCGACTGTGTTCGATATGTAAAAGGTGAAATTGGGGTGGGACCGCTAGTATAGAAGTATGGATATATGTTCAAGTGTCCTATAGGGGGTGAATAGGACTTTTCAAAAATATTTACTTATAATAACATACAATGCCTAACTTTAACCAAGATAAGTAAGGTAAGGTAACTTTATGGCTTCCAAGCCAATAAAGAGTCCAAACACATAGGCTACACAAGATTTATATATAAATCAACTAGCCTATGAAGATGGTGAATGTGAGAGAGTGGAATGTGATTCCTATCAATGCTTAGATATTCATTTAATCATACATCATAAATAAACATTCAAAGAACATAAGCATAATTAGATCAATGAACAAATAATCATTCCTGTAACATCCTGAAATTTTTACTGCCCGAGTAAATACTCGTGCTCGAGAATTCCAGTTGTTAATAATGTAAAAATTGGATACTTCAAAATCACACCTGGTTTTTTTCCTTTCCATTTAGATCACATCCAGTTACATTAACAAAGGTAACCATTCACGAGAGTAAAATCGACTGTATTTATCTTTCCATTAGAGTAAAAGAATTCAACAAATTATCAAATGCCCTCTCAAAGGGAGCTGATTATATTATCAAAGCTTACAAAAGAAATAAATAAAACTAAACATAAAGCCATCTCTTTATTTATTCAGAATAATCTTCCGTAGGAGAATTGTCATCCGTGTCTTCAATCTGTACATCACCTGCATCATCTGTACGATTGGAGAGGGTGAATGCCCTAATCATAGTGATGGTTATCCTCTAAGATTAACAATAATTCGAGAGATTAATAAAAGTAATGTAAGGGTTCTGATACGTCTCATACTCCATCACTACGAGAGGTATCAGCATACACAACCAATATATATGATTACATGCCTAACAAAGTGTCTGTGGCTCATCATACATAGTGATAATCACAATGTGGAATATAATTCATAGAAAACCCGACTCACCCGGCATCCCATAACTACGAAAATTCGCCGGCTTGTCTAACGCAACCGTGGATTTACATGAATACCTCGAGGTGGCACAACACATGAGTAAGATGAATTACATAACACGATTTGTTCATGAAGCGACTATTTGTGACATCCAATCTTGGAAGTGATGTAACACGCATTACAAATTATTTACATTGATTTGTGCACCACTACCCAAACCCATGGAATTACATGTCGACCAAGAGGGTCACTACCCAGAGCGCATTACATCCACGATAAATATTTGAATCACTAGTTGTGAGACCTCTAACACATCACTTGCACCAAAGGGAAAGTAAACCGAATAATGGGAGTCTTGAAATTCCAAGACACATGCCCAAGCCATAAAGGGAGGTAGTGTCCCAAGCCATAAAGGGAGGTAGTACAAGACTAACTTAATAAAGGAGAAAAGTAGCATTAATCTATCTCAATAAAAGAGGAGAATAGAAATAGGCTAACTCAAAAAGAATAAGGGGAGAGGAGCAAAAGGTCAGCACGCGTCACTCTCAAAATTGGCAAAAGGGCAAGACTTGTATCCATCAACCCACATATATTTATAAAGATCACGAATAATTAAAATCATACCTTAACCATAATTTCCAAATGATAAATAATTGATAATGGTAACTAAACAATTACATGGAGGATTCACATTAATATGAAAAATATGTAAAAACAAGATAAATCATACCAACTCCAATTAATGTAAGCTTAAAGGAATCCTTCACCTTAGCCTTAGATCTAAACCCTATATATATATATATATATATATATATATATAATATATATATATATATATATATATATATATATATATATAGGAGAATTCTACATGAAAAGCTTCCACATGAATCATGACATCGCTTGTGCAAGAGGGAGACACTATACATATGGAGAAGGAAGAGGGCGTCTAGGCTTCTCCTTCTCTTTCTCTCTCCCTTTCTCTTTCTCTTTCTCTCTCTCTCTCTCTCTCTCTCTCTCTCTCTCTCTCTCTCTCTTTCTCTCTCTTTCTCTCTCTCCTTCTTAGACATTAGGGGTATTGGCTTCTGATTGGAGAAGGGCACGCACACCACTTTTTAGAAGAAGTGGGTGTGTGAGAGGGGTGTGTTTCACATCCCACTTGGATTGGATTTCTTCAATTTTCCCTTTTCTGATGATCTTTCTTCAAATCTAATTCATCCATTGGGTCAGGGAGGTCGAATAGAGCCTAGGTATATGATTTTCTTGGTGATCTGAAATTTAGATTGACCTGTCTTGAAAGTTCTCCTAACGGGTGACAAAGCGAACTTGATCTCAATTAACGATCCACACTTAATGATCAGGGCCCAATTTTGGAAGAAATGTGCAGTCAGAATAAACAAATGGTCGGACAAAATTTGATGGTTGATCGATGGTGCAAAAAGCTTAAATCTAAAATTTCACATTTTGTACCAAAAAGAAAGAGCTGACTTTAACATTCAACGGTGTAGGATCGTAAATTGACGTCTAAATTTTGTATAACCTCATATTCATATGAGACCAAAGCGTAGTCCAAATTTGAGTTGTGATGGACGGTAAGAAGTGGTTAAATCAAAAAATCCTGATTTATAAGGAGTTGGTAAGCCTTGAAAGGAAAACTTCGTGCCTAAGGAAAAGCCTACCAAAGTGGGGTCTTCATATTTTACACTTGGTCTATATTATGGGCAATCCAAGTCATTCATATGAGGGAAAATATCCTACTACGACTACCCACAGGGTTTCTTCACTCGATGGACACCAAAATCAATGGTTAAGGGGCTGATTTGTCAATTGGGCCACTTTTACAATGATCTAAGGGCTAAAATTTGACATGTATGGTTAAGTTATAATACATAGGCATGGTATAAAATTTTACATCAAACGGATCGTGAGAATCATGTTATCTAGAATTCAAGGGTCCAGGTTAATGTCATTTTCATAATTATTGCTGATATGAGAGTTTTGAGAAATCTAATGATTCTACATGGTTATAGGTACATTTGTAAGTAATTCTTATAAAATAACTTATATGCAAATCATTATGAATAAAGAATTATTTACCAAATTAATTAAATGAATGTACATATATCAATCAACAAAATGGATGGTCAGATGACATGTTAAGAATAGAAAAACTTGATGGTTAGTACTCTGATCATGTATGTAAATGGGTGTACGGTCGGTTTTGTAACCGGATGATCACAAGTGAGTTTTTGGAGTGATCAAGAGACAGAACATGTATACCGTTAGATTTAAATGACTTGTTCACATGTATAAGTTTCTCATATTGTAGTTTTGATGGTGGGTTAAACATATTCATAGGTGGTGAACAAGATGAACGAATCAGAATCTCAATTCGATATGTGTACGAGTAGATGCAGAGATCAAGTAGCTAGTTTACTATAATCAGGTGGTCCAAACTCACATTGGACGGTTAGATATCTTTACCTAGCGGTGAATAGTTGACTGAATAGTCGGTTATTATGGACAAGTGAGAATACTTGGGTATATGATGATCCTATCTCAAAATCAGCGATCAAATGACTTGATCTATGAATGAAGATTATTCACAATGGTCAGATTCTACATCGTCCCTTATTTGAACGGTGGGGCCCACCATGATGCAAGTGTTGTATCCATGTCGTTCAACCATTTATGAGATTGTTTCAATACATGGGAAAATGAGTAAATTAGATCTAAAGTTCAAATGGACCTCACCATTTAAATAGTGGACCGTGGCATCCACCGCTCAACTGCTAATGGCAGCATTAGTTTCCAATTGAGTCGATATTTGTTTTCATTTCATCTATCTCTATGTTAATTTGTGAATAGGTCGGATCTCAAAAATATATGAGGGTGGGCCCAATTTGATATACTTGAGGCCCATTTGACTCGGCCCATTTGACTTGGCCCGATTGATTTAGTCCATTCAATTGAGGCCCATTTGATTAGGCCCATCTTGATGTAGTTATGGCCCATCCGTTGAGGCCCACATTAATATATATGAAGCCCATGTTATGGGGCCCATTTGATGTAACTAAGGCCCATGGGTCGAGGCCCAATAAGATGTACACAAGTCCATTACAATGTGCAACCCTACCATGGTTTGAGTAATGATGTTTATGGCAGCCGTGTTTTGGGAGCAATGATGGTTTGACGTCCACGTTGTAAGAATAATGTTGGTTAAATATCCGCATTATAAATCCTCCCTAGGGCCCGTTGTTAGGCCCATACTTGTAGCCGTCTAGGCCCATCTTTGTTATGAACAACATCCATCACCATATAACATGTTTAATATAGTTCCTGATTCATGATCATACGCATCATATGTATGCTTGATATGAGAAGTGACTGATCATAGCATATGCCTTTGGGCAGATTGATTAGGGGCTCCCGGATAGGCGGTGTTACCTACATGAGCGCATGATACGCGCAGGATTGTTGCATGACTGGATAGTGTGATTCATGCATTCACATTGTGTGATATGTTTACTATACGCTCTAGCGACATTAGGGCCATAGCCGCCAGAGGCATATCGTGGTTGGTAGGATTGGATACCAGAAATCGTGTTCTACATGGGATGTTATAGATATCCCTAGGTGAAAGTCCCTAAATTCTTATGGTACCAAGAGGTTGCTCCAATGTCTAGACCGAGTGGGTGCATGAGCGCCGAGTGCCGATTACCAGACAGCAGCGTTTTCCACTGTGTCGTGGTCGGTTGGAAGGGGGTGCGGCCTTACCCGCCCTAGTGGATGGGGCAAAGCTAGGCTGAGTTTGACCAGCTCGAGGAATGGGTCCGCTATCGACGAGCCACGCCCGATATTGGCAGGCGAATAGTGAGGTCTCTTCCACTTACCTTATTGCGCGTGATGAGGCGGCAATCTGGTTTAGAGTGTACTAGACCCCAGTGATATCCCAGAGTTGAGTTGTATTGATATGTAGACTTAAATGAGAATTTGTATACTTGAGTTGTACCTTACATCGCATGGCCTTGGTACGGCCGACATCATTCATGTCTTGTATCGCATAGCCTTGGTACGGTTAACGGTATTCATGGATTCATCAGCATGTTTCGCATTACTCTGATACTTCATTACTACGTTGCGCACACACTTTCAACGCCCTCTAAACTTTCTATAAGTTTATGCACGACCGTTGTGTTCAGGTGACGTTGAACCGCAGCAGCGTTGAGGATAGAGTGCGTGGCAGATTGTTTTGGAGCTTTTGTCCTTTATCATTGTATTTCCATTTATGCTCATTGTACTTTTAAAGTTTTTTTATCATAGTGGAAATGTGATAGAGTTTTTAGTTGTTGTTTGTGGGTTATACATTTGGTTATGCTTATTGTGAATTAAACTGATATTAGAAATCCTCCTCGTAGCATCTTAGGATCGGAACCTGGCGAATGGGCACTGAGAGCCGAGAATGGGGTTCTGCGGAGGCTGTCGGCGCCGAATTCTGCGATCGGGAATTTTGTGAGCCCGGTTTCCGAATTTGAGGCATGACAGAAGTTGGTATCAGAGCATAACTCGGGAATAACTAAGAACAACATTACATGTCTGCTATGAGTTCAGGATGATTGAGTTCCAAGTCCGGATAGCTTAGTGATTTGCTGTTACAGACCCTTAACGTGCATGCCTTCAAGTGCTTTTCAAAGTTGATAGGCGCCTTTGCTCTTTCCTATAGGACAAGATGCTCAGGAGAGTGACCCGATCGACTCCCGCAATACCACCTGAGACTCCCGCACCACCACCTAAGACTCCCGCACTACCACCGACGGTTTTCACTCCACCGCCAAAGATTCCTACTACCCAGCCTATGGATGCAGCTCCTTTAATGGAGATCGGTGCGGATCCGACCGTGTCCGTGAGTGTCTCCCAGTTATAGCAGATGTTACAGACTGTGACGGCCGCACTTCAGGGGCAGGGCAGACACTCCATTGTTTTACCAGATCAGGCTGAACAGGATCACGCGAGTACCCTTCTTTGGGAGTTCCGACGACTCGATCTCCCACGTTTCCAGGGCTAGCCAGACCCGACGACAGCTGAGAGATGACGCTCTAATGTGGAGAAGATATTTGATACGATAGGATGCACGACCAATCGGCGGGTCCGATTAGCCGTATTTCTTCTCCATGGTGAGGCTGAGCATTGGTGGACGTTAGTTTCCCGAGCAGAGGGTACCGATTTTGTGTGGACTTGGGAGGACTTTGTTGATCGGTTTGACCGGCAGTACTTTCCTGATCACATCCGACAACAGTGAGCGTTCGAGTTCAAGGCCCTGGTACAGGGTGATATGACGGTGGCTCAGTATGCCGCTCATTTTGTGGTGCTATCCAGATTTACGCCATAATTGGTAGATGACGAGGAGCGGAGAGCCTGCCGATTTGAGGATGGCTTGTGTTACGGTCTTTGAGGCCATGTTATTGGGCATGAGCTCCCGACTTTCGAGGGAGTGGTACGGAAGGCCCAGATTTTTTAGGCTGAGTGGGCCGGTTCTCAGTATGATCGTGGTCAGAGGAGAGACCAGAAGAGGTACGATCCTTCCGATGAATCGCAGCAGCAGAGGCGCACAGGTCGCCCAGCCTTCCGAGCGCCAGTAGTACATGCAGCACCACCTCCGAGGCAGTTCACCGGCACCTATTTTGGGTGCGGTGTGACGGGACACCATATGTGGGAGTGTCCTCGCCCCCAGCAGCAGCCGAGGCCGTAGCAGCAGCAGAGACCTCCACCACAACAGCAGCAGAGACCCGCACAGCAGCAGCGACATCAGCCCCCACCACCGAGGCCACCTCAGCAGTAGCATCAGCACCAGCCTCCGAGACCGCTGCAGCAAAGGCAGCATTTTCGACCGCCTCAGCGACCCCAGTAGTAGTAGCAGCACGCTCAGAGGGTACAGGCACCCCCCCAGCCAGCTCAGGCTATATTTTACGCAGCCCAGCACGATCCTTAGTCGTCTGGAGGAGTCGTTGAGGGTATACTTCCAGTCTCTGCATGCATCACTCGGTTTCTATTTGATTTCGATGCTTTGCACTCGTTTATGTCCGAGGGATTCTGCCGTTTGACTGGATTGCTGACAGAGTCTGCTCGAGAGGGATTGACCGTATCGACGCCCTTGGGGAAGACTACAGTATTAGGCCGCTTCTGTTCGTCTTGCCCCGTGCTAGTGGGAGAGATTTCTTGCCTGCCGACTTGTACGTACTGCCGATGTCGGATTTTGACGTTATCTTGGGGATGGATTGGCTTGCCGAGTATCACGCCATCTTGGACTGCTCCGTGAGGACCGTCACATTCTGTATACCAGCCTTGCCGCAGTTTTAGTTCGTTGCAGAGCCTCGGGGAGAGTCATTGTCTTGTTTGATGTCCTGCGCCGATGAGGAGCCTATTGCCGCTTGTATTAATCAGATGCCGATTGTTTGTGATTTTCCTGATGTGATTCAGAAGATTCTGGGATTACCGTCTCGCCGACTCACCAAGTTTCAGATTGATCTCGTGCCCAGTACCGCGCTTATTTCGAAGGCCCCATATCATATGGCACCGTTGGAGTTACGGGAACTGCAGAAGTAGTTAGATGAGTTGCGCCAGTTGGGCTTTATCCGTCCGAGCAGTTCGCCGTGGGGAGTGTCGGTACTCTTCGTGAAGAAGGATGGCTCATTGAGGCTCTGCGTAGACTACCGCAAGCTCAACAAGGTCACGATCAAGAATAAGTACCCGCTCCCAAGGATTGATGATTTGTTTGATCAGCTACAGGGTGCACAGTTCTTTTCGAAGATTGACTTGCGTTTCGGTTATCATCAGATTCGGGTCCGAGAGGAGGACATTCCGAAGACGGCTTTCAGGACGTGTTATGGTCATTTTGAGTTTCAGGTCATGTCCTTCGGACTGACCAATGCGCCCACGGTCTTCAAGCAGTTGATGAACGAGGTCTTTCGCCTTTATCTCGATCAGTTTGTCGTAGTCTTCATTAATGACATTCTGATCTATTCGAGGACCCGTGAGGAGTACGAGCAGCATTTAGAGGTTACATTGCAGACCCTCCACGCACACCATTTGTATGCGAAGCTGGAGAAGCATGAGTTCTGACAGGAGGAGGTGAAGTTCCTCGGTCACGTGGTGACGAGGGAGGGCGTCGTAGTGGACCCCTCGAAGGTTGAGGCAGTGCGTCAGTGGGGCCAGCCCTCGACTCCGTCTGAGATCCGCAGTTTCCTTGGTTTAACGGACTATTACCGACGTTTCATTGAGGGCTTCTCTCGTATTGAAGCCCCGCTGACCAGGTTGACTCGGAAAGACGCAGAGTTTATTTGGAGCGCCACTTGTGAGCGAGCATTTATGGAGTTGAAGGACCGCGTCACGACCGTTCTTGTCCTCACTCTTCCCTATGGGAGTGACGGATTTATTGTATTTACCGATGCTTCGCATATTGGCTTGGGTGTTGTCCTGATGCAGCACGGGAGACCAGTGGCCTTCACGTCTCACCAGCTCAAGATCCATGAGTTGAACTACCCCACGCATGATTTAAAGCTGGCTACAGTTGTCTTCGCACTGAAGGTGTGGAGGCACTATCTCTATGGGGTTAGGTTCGAGCTCTTCTCCGACCACAAGAGCTTGAAGTATCTCTTCTCGCAGTCTGAGTTGAACATGAGATAGAGGCGTTAGATGGAGTTCCTGAAGGACTATAACTTCGATCTTCAGTACCACCCGGCCAAGGCGAACGTGGTGGCAGATGCCCTCAGCTGTCAGCCATGAGGCCTGGTGGCGCATATGATGGTTCAGGAGTAGCGGATACTTGAGGACGTGGCAAAGTATGATTTTGAGTTCGGCCTGCAGTCTTCTATCGTGCAGTTATCGAGCCTGTCGATTCAACCCTCTCTTGTCGCAAGGCTAATCGAGGCTCAGCAGACTGATGAGTCGTTGCAGAGTTATATGGCTAAGGCGGCATCCGAGAGTCAGGTAGATTGGCAGATTGGTACAGATGGTGGACTTCGCTTCAGAGGCCGATTATGTGTCCCGGATATTCATGAGTTACGCAGAGATCTTATGATCGAGGCACATCGATCGCGATTTTCTATCCACCCTGGCTCGACGAAGATGTACCGTAACATGAGGCGACAGTATTTTTGGGCGGGGATGAAGCGTCAGATCGTCAGTTTTGTGGCCAAGTGTGACACGTACCAGCGTGTCAAGGCCGATCATCAGAGACCCCCTGGTCTATTGCAGCCGTTGAGCGTCCCGATGTGGAAGTGGGAGCACGTGTCGACCGATTTCATTATGGGTTTGCCAAGGACTTAGCGCGGTCATGACGCCATCTGGGTTGTTGTGGATTGTCTAATGAAGTCGGTACATTTTCTTGTGATTCGTGTGACTTGGCCTTTGGACCGGCTTGCGAGGTTATTCGTCGAGGAGATTGTGAGACTGCATGGCGTTCTAGTCTCGATAGTTTCTGACCGAGACCGGAGGTTCACGACTCAGTTTTAGGGGAGCTTATAGAGAGCGATGGGGACTGATTTGCAGCTTAGTACCGCGTGCCATCCGCAGACCGATGGCCAGACCGAGAGGGTCAACCAGATCCTTGAGGATATACTTCAGGCCTGCATGATTGATTTCAGGGGTATCTGGGATGAGCATCTGTGATTAGCTGAGTTCGCGTACAACAATAGCTATCAGGCGACCATTGGCATTGTTCCTTTCGAGGCACCATATGGCAGACCATGAAGATCACCGAGTTGTTGGACCGAAGTTGGAGAGCGTCGTTTCCTAGGTCCCGAGCTTATGCAGGAGACGTCAGAGGCTATTGATATCATCAGGAAGAGGATGCGGATAGCTCAGAGCCGGCAGAAGAGTTTTGTTGATCGTCTGTGTCGTCCCTTGGAGTTTGATATAAGGGACCATGTGCATCTCAAGGTTTTGCCCATGAAGGGTGTAGTTTAATTTGGAGCGAAGGGCAAGCTTGCCCCGAGATTCATAGGACCTTATGAGATCACTGGGCGCGTTGGCGCCGTGGCTTATCGGCTTGCCTTACCATCTCAGTTGTCTGGCGTCCACAACATTTTTCATGTCTCTATGTTGAGGAAGTGTGGGTTAGACATTGTTTCTGTTATTGATTGGCAACCGTTAGAGGTTCTTCAGGACGCTTCCTATATTGAGTAGCTTGTCCGTATCCTTGACCGGAAGGAGCAGGTCCTTCGGACTAAGGTCATTCCGTTGGTGAAGGTTTAGTGGGGTCACCATTCTGTTGAGGAGGCTTCCTGTGAGCGTGAGGCTGAGATTCGAGAGCGCTATCCCCACCTCTTTGATGATTGATCATGTTTGTATTTTGTATGTTATCTCTAATTTTATATAGTGATGTTATGTTTCTTCTCTCTCGTGAGTCATTACTAGTTGCGATGATTGTGTAAATTTTGAGGATGATTTTTTTTTTAGAAAGGGAAGAGCTGTAAGCCCCGTATCCTAGACTGTACCGTTCCGTAGGCTTCCGTGGTCTTCCCGGTCGAATTCCGGCAACCTTCGACCCTTAACCGGCATATGTGGGCGACCCTGATTCACATGCCGTCAACCTGAATCGATTCAACGTAAAACTAGTACCTTAGTGACCGCGCCGTTACCCCGGTTCCGATGCCACGTCTCGCGCGCTGATTCGATACTCTGGCCAGGAGAAGTGGGCTAGTGTTCGGTGCGAGGAAAATGTCATGCGTGCGAATTCCGAGAGAATCTCTACGAGATGTCATCTCAATCAATCAATCAATCAATCCCATCATGTCAAGTACACGTCAAGTACACATCACCTTTCACCCATTCCCAAGCAACCCCAAAGTCAAAAAAGTTCTTACACAAGCCCATACTTTTCTTACACCAAGCAACCCCAAAGTCAAAAAATGGCTCTTACACCCATCACTCACCACATCAACACATCCATCACTCCAACACCCATCTATCCCTCTCTCTTTAAAACCTCTCTCTCTTCATTTTCAAAACACATTCCAAGCAACCCAAAAACCTTCATACGTCCAAGCTCTTCCACTCCAAGAGAGCCACAAGTGTGGCCCACCTTTCCTACCCTTTCATCTCTCATCTCAACCATCCAAACCTCGTCTCCTCCATTGGAATCGAAACTAAGGAGCTAAGGAAGCCTAGGGTGCAAGTAGAAGTCGGTGGGTGATCTTGGACCTCCACTCCTTTACCTTCTTTATAATGTAAGGGCCCACTTATGGTGGGACCCACCTTGATGTAAGCTTTGTATCAAAGAGGGGCCCATAGTGGTGGGGCCCCTCCATCTTTCCCGGTGTTTATTTTTCTCTCTCTTCCTCTCTTTCTCCTTCCCTATGATCATGGCCCACCTATGATGTGTGTATCTCATCTAGGTCATCCAAGTAATGGGCCACCTTGACCCTTTTTTTTGGTATGGGCCATCCAAATAGTGGGCCACCCGGATGGAAGGGAAACACATATATTAGCCTGATCCAAAACAGGTGGGCCAGGTGGGACCCACCTTGATGAGGCATGCCACCGTCCGTCAGTGGAGGTGGATAAACAGTGAAGTGTTAACTGACAGGGGGGGGGGGGGGGGGGGGGGGGGGTGCACTGACGTGGGTGTGCTAACATGGAGTGGGTACTAACATGGGTGTGGATTGACCCACTCCCTCCATCCGTCCAGATGGGCCACACCATGGTGTATGGATCTTATCCAAACCGTCCACCGTTCTGGACGATGGACCATGTCCGTGTGGGGCCCATTTCCACGCCCAAATCCATGGCTCGAGATACCTTGTTTCAACGGTGGGTCCCCATGGCTCACGTGGTAGATAGAGTGAAAGATACCTCGTTTAATGCTTAGGTCTTGGCAGAGGTGGCTGCCAGTGAAGTGTGAACTCCAGGGGACCTACCCACACCGTCCATCCAGTTGGCAAGCCCCACTTTGGTGTATGTGTTTGATCCAAACCGTGCACCATCACTGGACGGTGGGACCCAACCCCCACGTGTGGGGCCCTCCCTGATTCGTGCGACCGTCTAGGCCCTGGACGGCCTGGACGTTAAACATATATTATATTATATCCTATATATGATATATTATATTATATAATATATATATTATATATCATATATGATACTGTGGTGGGCCCTACGTGGGACCCACCTTTGGATGTGTCAGAGACGAAAAAGAAGGAAAAAAAAAAAAGAGAAAAAGGAAAAAGCAAAAAGAGAGGCAGCCACGTGTTGCTCTCTCTCTCTCTCTATCTCTCTCTCTCTCTCTCTCTCTATCTCTCTCTCTCTGTCTCTCTCCCTCCCTCAACGTCAGCAAAGTTGTAGGTCCCGCATGATGTATGTGTTTTACACATGCCGTCCATCCGATGGTGGGACCCACTCCCTATGTATATGCGTTATCTACACCGTCCCTTATTTGAACGGTGGGGCCCACCATGATGCATGTGTTGTATCCATGTCGTTCAACCATTTATGAGATCATTTTAATACATGAGAAAATGAGTAAATTAGATCTAAAGTTCAAATGGACCCCACCATTTAAATAGTGGACCGTGGCATCCACCGCTCAACTGCTAATGGCAGCATTAGTTTCCAATTGAGTCGATATTTGTTTTCATTTCATTTATCTCTATGTTAACTTGTGAATAGGTCGGATCTCAAAAATATATGAGGGTGGGCCCAATTTGATATACCTGAGGCCCATTTGACTCAGCCCATTTGACTTGGCCCGATTGATTTAGTCCATTCAACTGAGGCCCATTTGATCAGTCCATTTGATTAGGCCCATCTTGATGTAGTTATGGCCCATCCGTTGTGGCCCACATTGATATATATATGAAGCCCATGTTATGGGGCCCATTTGATGTTACTAAGGCCCATGGGTCGAGGCCCAATAGGATGTACACAAGTCCATTACAATGTGTAACCCTACCATGGTTTGAGTAATGATGTTTATGGCAGCCGTGTTTTGGGAGCAATGATGGTTTGACGTCCACATTGTAAGAATAATGTTGGTTAAATATCCGCATTATAAATTCTTCCTATGGCCCGTTGTTAGGCCCATACTTGTAGTCGTCTAGGCCCATCTTTGTTATGAACAACATCCATCACCATATAACATGTTTAGTATAGTTCATGATTTATGATCATACGCATCATATGTATGCTTGATATGAAAAGTGACTGATTATAGCATATTGTCACGCCTCAGACTCAGTAATCGGACTCACAAGGAACCCCATGGCCGGTTCTGGCCGCAACAGCCTCCGTAGTACCCCATTCTCGGCTCCTGAGACAGGTTTTGATCTTAGGATCCTACAAGGAGGATTTCCATAATAGTATAATCATTCTAATACGAGCATATCCAAGATTACAGCAAGTATATCTGAGAATAACGAAGGCACACATCACAAAATTCACTATAAATTTAAACTTTTACAATCATCCATAAGGTCCAAAAGGACATACATGAGACAAAAGGAAAGGAGAGAAAGGTCGGCAACACTGGAGTCCTCAAATGCTCAGCTCTACTCTACGCTCTGCTGCTACGTCGCCTGCTCAGAGTCTCCTGCACGCATCAATCGTGCATAAGCTTATAGAAGCTTAGAGGGTGGTGTAAGTGTGTGACAATGGTGCATAGAAGAATTGTAGGAGGTGCAAGAAGGGAAACATGTTCAATGAGGATATAACTAGCCTTACCTAGGCTTATCATGAATACAATGCGATGAGTACTGGACGCCATACCAAGGCAGTGCATGAAAGGGCTTATACAGCCAATGCTAATACGATGCAAGTAATGTCAGTGCTCATATCTAAACCACAAGTCAAGTACATTTTCAATCATAAGGAAATCACCGGGGTCCAATACACTGCTGAATGATTGCCGCTCTACAGACCCCACATAGTCAAACGAGCGTAAGAGACCTCACTACCCGCCTGTGGACAGCTAATCACCAGCAAGGCCTGACGGTAGCGGACCCATTCAGGAGCTGGTCAGACTCAGCCTAGTAATGCCCCACTACACACCAGGCAGGTAAGGCCACACCCCTATCCAACCGACTGCACGACAGTGGGAGTCGCGGCCTAACGGTATAAGGCCCTCGTGCGCTCATGTATTTCACCCGGTCATAACGTTGGAGCAGATCCTTGGTACCATGGAAGTTTTGGGAATTTCACCCATGGGCATCCTATGCACCCGGTATGCTCAACTAGAATTTATGATGTCCACACATATGGCCATCCACGAATATTCCTATGGAGGCAAGGCCCTGATGAAGCAAGGGCGGATACCCACATGCTATGCAAATGCCAGATGCATGAATCACACAATCACTCAAGCATCCATCATGTTCCAGAGGGGAAAACTCCACCCCTCCGGGAGATACCAACATACCCTACACAATGGCACAACCATAGCCAATCATACCTCAACCAAGCATACATATGATGCGTATGGAAGTGGGCCATGAAGATGAATAGGGATGTCAATGATGTAAAGATGAACTCTCTACCTAACTATGAAAGGTTTAGGTACTTAACCAATTTCCTCATAAGGATTACAACCTCTAGTGGAGGCCCATTTACCTGGGGTAGCCCACGAGACTAAGGAGAATAGTGATATGGACCTAAATAGATGAGACGGGCCTAGTAAGGGTCTATGGTGGGCCTTTAACCACCCATAGAAGCCCATGGGCCTACCTTTAGGCCACCAATGTGGACATCCAACCACAATTGGTCCTCAAGAGGTAGCCCATCTCTAATTGATTACGGATCAAGGCCCAAGGCCCACACAACATTAGAAATAAGAAATGGGCAGCCATAAATATACCACATAAACTCATGTTGGGCTTAAAAAAGGCGGCCCAAGGCATATCCAAAACATGGGTCCAAGGAAAACGCACATAGCCCAACCCATACATACCACTATGGGCCCATAAGGGAAGGGTTAGGGCCCAACATAAAGGTCACTATTCCCATATATTGTAGTGGCCTAGTGGGCAGCCCATTGGTCAAACCACATAGGCAAATGTCATGCTCTTAGTCAAGTAAGGTTGGGCCTACAACCTGGCCCAAGTATAAAGTTGATTTGGTGGGCAACCAAAGGCCCATCTATTTGTGTAACCCGGCCCACTAGCCCAACATAATAGTATGGTAAAAGAAAATGGCCCAAGAGTATTCTAAAATATAAGGGAGCAATAAATGCCCAATTTCCTCAATATGGTGGGCCCCATAATCATGGCCCCAATGAACCCTAGAACATTAGGGATGGGTCCCCAACTAATCATACATAAAGCCCAATGGGCTGGGGCCCAAAAGTTCTGAAATAACAAAGGGGACAGTAATGTACAGAAAATTTCTGCAATGCATGTTGCTGTCCTAAATTTGGGCACTCCATTAGAGTGGGTTTAGGGCCTCTAAAACTCTGAGAATTGAGGGCCAAGGTCCCTCATCATGCATACAATAAGAGGAAACCCAAAAAGGTGGCCCACCATTAGAGAAAACATTTTTGAATTATGGTTTTTATCAAGGCATATTGCTGGATTGCACGGCAGAAAAATCTGGCAGTCCAACCATCTTGGCCCATTCTTTTGGATGCCCAAATTGGGTCAGTTGGGGTTGAAATTTTACAGAGTGACACTTCCATAGGTGGGTCATACCCCCACAAAATTTCAGAATTTTTGGATATTCTTAAGTATTTTAATTAATATAAATAAAACAGCCTGCTCAAAAAATCGGACAGACCTGGACTTCCCAACATGGTGGGCCAGTCCGGCCCTCACCACGGTGTGTACAGGGGTCTATTGACCCTGAAATTTTGTAGGTAAGTCCCACCATGGCTGGATCACAAACTCAAAAAATTTTAGAATTTTTGGACATATAAAAATATTTTAATTTATTTAAAGAAATCAATTAGTCCTGAAAATTAGACTGATCTAGACACCATATTGTAATGGGCCGGTCCAGCCACCACCATGGTGTGTACAGGTGTCCATTGGCATCAAAATTTGTAGGTGGGTCCTAACATGAGTATTCAATCTCCCTGTAAATTTTCATAATTTTTAGAAACTCAAAAGTATTTTAATAAATTTCAGAATTCCAACCTATCCAGGGTGGAATGTTGTTGGAACAATGCAGAAAATCCAGACTGTCCACCTCACTTGGACCAAACCTTTGGGACCCTAATGAAGGTCATATGGGGCTGAAATTTGGGGGGCATCAAGATGAGATTCCCAAATTTTAGAAAAGTATATTTGATGGGTGCAAAAGGTCCCCCAATCAGTCCCAAATTCAAGCCCAAAGTCCAACAAAATCTGTCCAGAAAATTTCTGGGCAGCAACATGCACATGAAATAAAATGAGCATAGGAACCAAAATAAGAGAAAATCACCCTATGAAATTTGAGTTGTGGTCCACCTCAGTGGGCTCCACAAATATCCAGATCTGATCCATACCATAAAATCTATTGCATGTGTCCAAAAAGGAGCAAATGGGGCACTTATGTTCATAGAGTGGACAGATATGGGTTTCCACTCTCTTTGGATGGTCTGGATACTTCCAAGCCACAAGGTGGGCCACACACATCTGAGAATAATAGATCAACAAAAGAATAGTAAGAATCGGCCACAAGGGAAGGGGCTCCGCTACATTGAGGCCCTTCCCTTCATCACAAACCACACATATCACTATATTGATGGGATTACAAGATCTACCCATGCATGCATCTTCTAATAAAAAATTCAATGGTAGATATGCCATCTCCACCAAGGATCAAGGGTCTAGATGACCCACAAACCTATAAATCAAAGGAAAATCTCATGATGGGGTCCATGGAGAATGGCCCCATCATGGCAATATGCATGCATAAAGTGGGTTATTGGCCACACTCATGGAGCCATGTAGGACCTCCACCATTGATTGGTGGGTCTTACACACTCCCAATCAAATGAAAAAGGTTCATGCAAGAGGAAAGGAAAGAGACTAATCCCATGAATCACCCACATTGAATCTTCAAGATTCTCCTATCCCCAAGCTCCTTAAGCTCCAAGAGTTATAGATCTATGGTTGAGATCATGTTCTAAGGGCTAGATGAAGGGGGATTAAGGAAGAAAATGGTTGGAAAATGGGTGAAAAATTGCTGGAGAAGAAGAGAAGAGAGAAAGAGAGAGAGAGAGAGGGAGTGAAAAAAAATGAGGGAGGAGAGAGAGGAAGGAGGGTGTATACCAATGCCATGATTGCTCTCTTGGCTAGGGAAGAGCAAAAGTAAGGCCATGATGGCCATGTAAGAGACTTGGGAAGAAAAAACAATAATGGCTCATTAGTTAGAGGAGGAAATGATGAATTTTTATAAGAAATCTCATAATTGCTTGCTAGATCCTAGGAAGCTAGTAGCTTTATGGGAGAAAGTTCTCATAGGGTAGGCCCCACTTTAAAAGTGCACAAGGGTAAAGTGGGCCCTATATCATGATTAAGAGTCCAAAAATAGTGCAGGCCACAACTTTTGATGGACATACCGGATTTATGTACGAGACGCGGTGTTGGAACCACGACGACGATGCGGTCGCAATGACATAGGTCTCGGGTCAATCCGAGTCGGGTCTACGTGACCGAACTCAAATATGACCGCAAACACTATTCGAAAGTCGCGGGTCGTCGGAATTTGACTGGTAGGACCGCGGGACCAAAATAAATGAAATGCATACTCACACACACATGCACACATGCGAACCCGGGTCGGGTCTCACACATATGCCTTCGGGCAGATTGATTAGGGGCTCCCGGATAGGCGGTGTTGCCCTACATGAGTGCATGATACGCGTAGGATTGCTGCATGACTGGATAGTGTGATTCATGCATTCATATTGTGTGATATGGTTACTATACGCCCTAGCGACATTAGGGCCATAGCCGCCACAGGCATATCGTGGTTGCAGGATTGGATACCGGAAATCGTGTTCTACATGGGGTGCTATAGATATCCCTGACTAAAAGTCCCTAAACCCTTATGGTACCAAGAGGTTGCTCCAACGTCTAGACCAAGTGGGTGCATGAGCACCTAGTGCCGATTACCAGACAGCAGCGTTTTCCACTTTGTCGTGGTCGGTTGGAAGGGGGTGCGGCCTTACCCGCCCGAGTGGAGGGGGCAAAGCTATGCTGAGTTTAACCAGCTCGAGGAATGAGTCTGCTATCAACGAGCCGCGCCCGATAGTGACAAACGAATAGTGAGGTCTCTTTCACTTACCTTATTGCGTGCGATGGGGCGGCAATCTGGTTTAGAGTGTACTAAACCCCTGTGATATCCCAGAGTTGAGCCGTATTGATATGTAAACTTAGATGAGGATTTGTATGCTTGAGTTGCACCTTGCATCGCATGGCCTTGGTACAGCCGACATCATTTATGCCTTGCATCGCATAGCCTTGGTACGATTAACGGTATTCATGGATTCATCAGCATGTTCCGCATTATTCTGATACTTTATTACTACCTTGCGCACATTCTTTCACTGCCATCTAAGATTTCTATAAGCTTATGCACGACCGTTACGTGCAGGTGACATTGGACTGCAGCAGCGTTGAGGATAAAGCGCGTGGCAGATCGTCTTAGAGCTTTTGTCCTTTATCATTGTATTTTCCTTTATGCTCATTGTACTTGTAAAGTTTTTTATCATAGTGAAAATGTGATGGAGTTTTTGGTTGTTGTTTGTGAGTTATGTCTTTGGTTATGCTTGTTACGAATTAAATTGATATTGAAAATCCTCCTCGTAGCATCTCAGGATCGGAACCTGGCGAATGGGCGCCGGGAGCCGAGAATGAGGTTCTACGGAGGCTGTCGGTGCCGGATTCGGCGATCGAAAATTTTGTGAGCCTGATTTTTGAGTTTGGGGCGTGACACTTCTTCTCTGTATGCTTAAGGAAAACCCTAACTAGCTACCCATTTAAAACTTTAAAGATGATTGGAGATCTAATACAACTAGCTTCCCTGAAATAATAACACTCGAGAAAAACACAAGGCCTCAACAATAAAAGCTTCTTGAGTCTACAAAAAAACACATTCCCCTATTGTTAATCTCGTATGGCTCACTGTGATAAACATTCCGTGTGATTTTGAGACTAATCATGACATCACCTATCTCTCTGTACTAGTGTTACTTTCCGATAAGTCATCACACGGTGCATGTAGTCACAACATCCATAGCAACTACCACACCACTCTAGCTAGTCTTACTCCTTTGCATCGTGTGAGAGTCTAAGATGACTCTACCACTTCCATTAGCACTTATTCTATGCTAATCAAGCCTTCCCAGAACTTTTAAGAATTTTTTAAAATGTAACTTTATGGTCTTTTCTCCTGTGTTTATGGGTAATAGTTTAATTTCTTCAGTTGAATCAAATCCAAGTGATTAAATATCAAGTACTATATTAACATGCTCAGAACCAAGGACTCTTTAATTGCAACCTCAACCTAAATGGGCACGGAGAAATCTTCTTTCATAGATTATATGTTATACTATGAACAAGTCTCGTTAAAATCTATGGGTTATTAGATCCTCATGTGTGAAGGAACCCAATGGCTAAGCCCATTGGAATAGGGTCATGGGCCTTCTAAGATTTCACACGTAGGGTCCACTTAATTAGCCAACACATGATAGGCCAGTATAATGTGGATCGCTGCGAATAGGCCATTATAATATGGACCCACCATTCTACTAATAAAAAGATATAATCATATTAACTAAAGCCCAATTTGATATGAAATGAAATTGGGCCACAAGTCGGTCAATCAAGGCAAGGACCCTTCGGCCCAACAGGCCCACTAAAGAAACCCAATAAGATGGTCATCTTCTACACCCTATAATAAGAAAGAATGTTGATGTCCAACACACCTTAAGATCAGTCATAAAATAAATAGCTGTAAACGATATTCCTATGAATGGCAATGGGACGAGTTGAGGCTGGACCTATCCGTCCGTGGCCCTAATTGAGCCGTTGGTGCCCTAGTCCTTGACCTATAAGGACAGAGAATAAAAAGGTGGGTCCCATATGGATGCACCCTCATTGTTATTCATTAGGTGGGTCCTATAATGTAGATGCTGTGGTAAAATATTATGCCGATTCACAAATTAACTGAGCCATAATAAGAAGATGGCTAGTTAAAATTGACCAGAATTTTTCTTTACTTTCCATTCGATTCGAACAGTTCGACCCACCATTTAAGTGGGCAGGTCTGACTTTCGGGCCAAGGTAAGTTTATGGACAGACCCTCAAGATGGACGGGCTAGATTTCAGGCTTGTGTGCAACTAGGACTGGATTCCACATGCACTTTACTGCAACATGGAGCATGCCAAGGGGCCCAGGCCAGGCCATTCATCATTTTAATTCCCAGTTTCGGGTCAGGCTGGCCACTTCCCTGGGGCCATGTTTAGGGGCCTATGCCCCGACTCTCCAGGTTTGAGCCGCTTGGGTGGCTTTTCTTTTTGCACACGGAGATGTATTTGGCTAACGCTCATCCCCTTAAGTTTACAATTTCTGCTCTCTTACCTTATTTCTATATTACCATCCATATGACATATGTTCAAGTTGATCTTGGCCGTTGATCTTGTTGGTCACCACGTTGATGAACGATAGCTTAAAAAAAGGTGACGTGGATGCTTCTTGTTATCTGATATGAGCAATTTTCATCCACCGAAGTTGGACTCTAGTCTGTTTTCTTGCTGATGCATGACTAACACATAAGATAGTCCTGTGACTTTTGGCAGTGCTGCTTAAGTACATGGTGGCCCACTAGATTAATGATTCCTATCATCAATAACTTGTGACACGTGTCCGGTGCAGAAGGGACTCAGGATTCGGTAGTGATCCCTCCACTACCCACCTCATTACTTGTGGAATGATGTAAAAGCTCCGTGGATCTTACCATGATGTGTGTGTTTTATCCACGCCATCCATCCATTTTGCCGATTAAGATAATGAGCACAGAAATGAGAAGGAAGCAACAGTGATTGAACGCCCACCACTGTAAACTTCTGTGTGCCACTGTAATGTTTATTTGCCATCCAACCGGTTGGTTATGTCACGTAGACCTGGATGAAGGGAAAACAAAAATATAAGCTTGATATTGTGATATCGGCATGAGATTTGAGTCCGCCTCATTTTTGAGCCCATGCCGTAAGATGTGCTTACACGCATTTTTGTGGCACACTTATGTGAACTAACAAGATGGCGGGCATGTGTTCCACCACGTGTTTAATAATGATGAAATCTTGCAACCACTTGAAGATATCTTATGCCCCACCTCATTTGGAGACACGTCACCTATCAAAAGAAAAGTAACACCCAACTATAGGCATGTTTGTATGTAAGACAAAGTGATGAATGACAAAGCTCTAATTCATGTGGCATGTGTGACTGCGGAGCATACTCGACAAGGATATAAAAGACCCGTCAAGACAAGAATCTTACCACAAATCTGAATATGCTCAGCAAGGCCATCTCACACAATCATTCTGAAATGGGAGATCAAGGCCATCTCACACAATCATTCTGAAATGGGAGATCTTCCTAGAGATGATTGGTGCTCTCTCGACTATTACAAAGATTGAAGAATTAGATTATTATCAGCGTGGATTGTCACACCCCAAACTCAAAAAATGGGCTCACAAAATTCTCGATCATCGTATCCAGTGCCAACAGCCTCCGTAGTACCCCATTCTCAGCTCCCAGCGCCCATACGCCATATTCCGATCCTGGGATCCTACAATGAGGATTTTCAGTATAAATTTTTTTTTAATGGAGCATAACCACAAGCATAACCAAGTCACAAAACAACATCACCACATATCCACTATATCGAAAACTTTTAAGAACAATGCGGAAAGAGAAATACAAGGTGATCAAGAACTCCGAAATAGTCAGATGCGCACTCTTGCCTCAGCGCTTCTACTGTCCAACGCTACCTGCACGCAACGGTCGTGCATAAGCTTACAAAAGCTTAGAGGGTGGTGTACGTGTGTGAGCAAGACGAGTGTCAAGTATACAATATCAGAGTAATGCAAAAATATGTGGTAAGTCCATGAATACAACCAGCCGTACCAAGGCTATGTGATACAAGGCATGAATGTTATCAGCCATACCAAGGTCATGCGATGTGAGGCCTATGTATCCAAATGTCATACGCAAAATGCAATACAAACATGTCAGTACTCATGAAGTATACATATCAGTACAGTTCCTCTCTGGATATCACCGGGGTCTAATACACCTCACACTGACTGCCTCCTCCCTAGCTGCACAGTCAAACAAGTGGAAGAGACCACACTATCCTCCTGACAGTAGTCTGTCAATACCTACCCGGCTCGTCGATAGAAGACTCATTTGCGAGCTGGTCAAACTCAGCCTAGCTTATAGCCCCCTCACTCGAGCAGATAAGGCAACACCCCCTTCCAACCGACCACGACACAGTGGGAGATGCGGCCTACTGGTATTCGGCACTTGGGCGCTCGTGTATCCACTCTATGTAGACGTTGAAGCATCTCCTGCTACAAAAAAGGTTCTGCAATTTTCACCCAAGGACATCCTAAGTGCCCACAATGCTACAGCCAATATTTTCGGTATCCGATACGACCATCCACGATGTACTTGTGGAGGCCACGGCCCCGATGTCGCTAGGGCGTGCAGTGAATCACGACATACAATGCGAAATGCATGAGTCACACCGTCAGTCATGCAGCAATCTCGCGCGTCCTACACGCTCATGTGGGGCACTCCGTCTCATAAGGAGTCTCGTAAATGTCTCAGCCCAACCGCTTATGATATGATCAAACATTTCTCATATCAAGCATACATATGATGCGTATGCGCATGAATCATGGAAGTGTACTAAGCATGTTATAAAGTAATAAACTATCCTTACACCGAAGATGGGCCTAGACGGCCTACACATAATTAGTATAGGCCTATCAATGGGCTCTAGGGAGATTTATAATGTGGACATTAAACCAACATTATTCTTACAATGTGGACATCAAACCAACATTGCTCCCAAGGCATGGCTCACCATAAAATATCATTACATAAACCATGGGGAATCACACATTACAATGGACTTATATACATCTCGTTGGGCCTCGATCCATAGTCCTTAGATACATCAAATGGGCCGCCTCATATGGGCCTTATATAAATCAAGTGGGCCGCATCAATGGACCTTATGCACATTGCAATGGACCATATCCCATGGGCCTTTGAAAACATCACAATGGGCCTCGTAACATGGGCCTCATATACATCAAAGTGGGCCTCAACAACGGGCCACAAATACATCGAATGGGCCCAATCATATGGGCCTTATGTATATCAGATAGGCCACACCAATTGGGCCCCATATGTACATCAAATGGGCCACAACCAAATAAGAGTGGTGATAATGATTTCCACCATTTAAAGTTCCTAAAGCCCACCATAGCATATGTTTCCCATCTAACCTGTTCATAAATTAACATAGTGATAGATGAAGTGGAAACAAATATCAGC
Organism: Magnolia officinalis; assembly: GCA_021015155.1. Taxonomy (NCBI): domain Eukaryota; kingdom Viridiplantae; phylum Streptophyta; class Magnoliopsida; order Magnoliales; family Magnoliaceae; genus Magnolia; species Magnolia officinalis. The sequence continues at coordinate 73,205,546 of JAJHSJ010000005.1, forward strand.
TTAATAGGGAACTACTATGGCCCTTAGAAATTTTGAACGGTGGACGTCATTGTCCACTACTTAAAATGGTGGGGTCCACTTGAACTATGGATCTGACTCATTCTTTAGCCCATGCCATAAAATGAGCCTTCAAAGTGGCTGGACAGATTGGATGCAACACCTGCATCATGGTGGGGTTTCACATGAAGGCCCATTATCATGTATATTATATAAAATATAATATATAATTTATATATAGTATATATATATATATATATATATATATATATATATATATATATATATATATATATATATAAAATTATATATAATATAATCTATATATAGTATATATAATATTATATTATATATACACACACACACACACATACACCGTCCCACACGTGGGGGTGGGTCCCACCATCCAGTGTGGACGATGTGGATAGAACACATAAATCAGGAGGGAGGGGTTCCACCGTCATTGGACGGTGAGAATGAAACACATACATCACTGTGGGTCCTACGTGGGCCCACCATAATGTTTATTTGACATCCAACTGTTGATAAGGTCGCACGGACTTGGCTGAATAGGAAAAATAAATTTCATCTTGATCCAAAACTTTTGTGGCCCAGAAAAGGGTTTTAAGGGCAGACGTTCAATCCCACTGTTTCCTCTGATGTAGGCCACCTGAGCTTTGGATGTGGCTGATTTTTGGAGGGGGCCCACTTCAAGCAGGGGCCCACCTAATGAACGGTTGGATGACATACACACATCATGGTGGGGCCGACGGCTGGGGGCCGTGGGTCCCTGTGTCCGCACGCTACATGTCGCAGGCAACCTCTGGCAGCAACAGCGTTTGCTGCATATAGTTTTTTTTTTTTTTTGAAAACCTTATTTTTTCATGGTTTTTCGCACGTGGGGCCCACATCAAGTGAATCTACCCCAGCCACTGGATTCTACTGTCCATAACCCATCCATCAAGCCCAATATTGGGCATCATTCGACGTGTAGAAAAATTAAGATGAATTTAAACGGTGAAAATCACTATTTTCAACGTTATGGCCCACCCGATACTTGGATCAACCTCATTTTTTGGTTCAACGCCTAAAATGAAGTGGGGAAAGGAATGGACGGCGTGGATTAAGCCCATACATCAAGGTGGGGCCTGCATGAGTGCCCCACCCAATAAGCTTTGAAACAAGCTCATATTTGTGTTTTCCATTTAATCGGACACTAGACGGTTGTGCATTTCAAGTGGGTTGCACACGTGGGCCACCAAATGATGGGTGATGTGGGTATAATGCTTATAAAGTGGGCCCCACCTATAAATGACTTGGATCAAATACATGCCTTATGGTGGGGTCCATTCGGGTGGGTCACACAGCCAAATCATCACACGAAAACATGAAAAAGAGGGGGAGAGAGATTGAGGGATACACGTGCATGGAGGGTTTCGCCACTATGAGCCCTCCCTTCCATACATCCAATCATACATCAAGCGGGTCCCATTGCATGTGGGCCTACCAAATCAAAAATTAATGGTGGAGATACCTTCTCCACCAAAATGAAAGGTCTAGATGACCTCATTCAACTAAGAAAGTAAACATCACGATGGGGTCCATGGAGAATGGCCCCATCATGGAATGATCATGAGGATCAAGGTAGGCCATCGGCCACATCTTAGGGTTCAAAGTGAGATCCATACCATTGATCGGTAGGCCTCACTTGGCCCCTCATAAAAATATAAAAAATCTAGCCTAATAAGCACCCACCGTTCGATCTTCTCTGTCCGTTGGAACGTCGGTCTCCTTATGTCTCACTTTGATAGAAGGTGATGAGAGTTTAAGGGTTAGGATGAAGGATTTTGGGAGAAGAAAGTGAGCCACACAACACTCATTTCTCACACGGAAAAGCTTGGATGTGGGATTTTTCCTTTCTTCGGAATGTGGGTTTGAGAAATAAAGGAGAGAGGGAGAGATAAGGGAGAGGGAGAATAGCTTAAGTAGGCCATGATTACTTGTAAGAGAGGTATGGGTGGCTAGCAATAAATGCTTGTAAGAAGGGCTAGGGGTAGGGTGGCTATAGATAGGGTAATATCATTACTCTCATGATTTCTTAGGGATTGGTGCCATATGGGATGGGTGGTTCCCACAATATACGGTCGACGGTCATTATAATGCACGGTCCACATCTTATGATCTAAGCGTAGGATTGGTGCATGAGACGCGACGTTGAAACCGCGGTGACGGCGCGGTCACTAAGATACAAGTCTCGGGTTAAGCTGACTCAAATATACAGGATATGACTTAGCATCGTGTGCAAACGTCGATTATAGGTCGCAGGTTGCCAAAATTCGATGGGAAGGATCACGGGAGTTGACGGAACAGTACGGATTAGGATACGGGTCTTACATGGATAGAAACCAATGGATTCAAGATCGATCTAGGTTTAGTGAGACTAATCTTATAAGATCTAAGGATCTACACGGTCACATTGGCAAGAGATCTAAAAATGGTTTTTAATCTCCAAAGATGTCTTAAGCTAGGTAGGGATGATAAGAAAACAATTGCGCTTGGTAATTTTCAAGAATCCTGAATTTGCAAAGAAACCCGACGAGGGTATCGCCACCTCTTTAAGCTATAAAAGGAGAAAGCGTTAAAGAGCTCTAGGCCCATGCTAAACACAATCTATCTATACAGCGCAACATGACATTTATCTCGATTTTTAGTTCCTCCACTTCTATGTGGCCAGCTAAAGGAGTATGAGGTTTAGGTTTGCTTAGATCTCTAATATTAAGCGCCATCATTGTAGTACGCTTAATAGTAGCGTAAATATCCACGACTTTTTGTCGTTAGATCCCAATCAACCGAATCCTTAGAAGATCAATCATTGGTTATACCTTGCTGACCAATCCGCCTTGATTGTTTGTCCAATAGGCATTCGAAAGTATTTACCCTTCGTTTATTTCTCTACTTTATTTAGTTTATTTGTCGATTGTACTAAGCATCAAATATACATCAATAAAATCAGAATTTTTAGCCCCTTTAGTTTTAAATATATCCATCTCCATTCCAATGAGAAATACAAAGGTTGCAACCATTGGTAAAACAAAAGTCCTTAACGTAAGCAAAAAAAGAATCCATTTGGAAGGACTAATCCCTACCCTTCCCAAATCGCCTAAGTATTGTAACCATCAATGGTTGAGACGGCGGTTGTGTCCTTGAATTCGATGTTAATCAATCTATCTCAGCATGGGGGACACCAAAGTTCAATTAAACTTGAGTAAAGTACAACTATGGCACACTCGCACTAACCAGTATCGAGGCGGGCACTAGAGGGGTCACTACTAAATCTGAATCCTTGGTGAAAATAAAATGTCAGTAATATTAATGTCGGAGCTGTGGGTGATTTCAGTCATCAATCTATTTAGTGGGGCTCACGTGGGCACAGGATGGCAAAAAAAATCACAACTGATATAACAAAATCAATGTTTGCTAAAGGAATGCTTACAATGAGTTTTAGGACCACATGGATTTTTGAATTTAAACCATTAGCATGTTGGCCCATAAATCAACATGTTAAATGATGATTACCTAATTTCGAAGGATCTCATATATCTGACAATGAGAATTTTCATCTTCAATCACATGCCTAGATGATCTGCCATGATGTCGACTTATGAATTGAAAATAAATGTATCATATTTATTCTAATTGAAAAGGTTTTATCAATGATCTAGTCTGTACGTCTAGTAGTCATACCGTCCCACTTTAGATTATCAGTTCCATACAAATATCACTTTCATTAGATGTTCTTTACTATCCAACCAATGGCTAGGAAAATGGATGGTTGATATTGATTGCTATTACTACCAATTCAGTCGAATTGGACCGCTTGTGTGATTGAGGGCCTAGATTGGGTTTTCCTGTGTGAGTAAACCTACCCGACATCCATGTCTTCTTCAATATATGTTAATGGAACTTTATTACTATTTCGACAAGAAAACAAATGCGTTTGGTTTAGGAGATTATCTTATTTGAATATAACAAAGAGAACAATTATGGATCAATCATCATATTATTATTGTTGAATTCATTTACATCCCTTTAATATCCCTTGATTCTAAGATAGATCAAAATAACAAATTATAATTAACAGCTTTTATATGTCCAATCTAAATCCGACAGCATCTCGATGCTATTTTAGCCATCTCCTAATACGTAGGAGGAATTGCTGAATTGATCGGCCAATCTTCAATAAGATAGAAATTTCGGCAGCATTCTGAAGCTATTTCGATCATCTCTTAGTACTTAGGAGGAGCTTCTTCTTTCCAAAGAAGGGCTTGGAGAGATGAAGGCTGAACTTGAATGTTTCCTGCAATTCTAATATCATACTTGGCTAAATCATGATTTAGTTGCGCGACCCGCACAACCAATAGACACATTGCGCGATCCGCGCAACCAATGAACTCCTTACGCGATCCGCGCAACCAATAGACCCCCGCAGCCAACCCTTTCTCTACCTTCAGTCGCTTTATTCTGCTCTCCGAAATCTTCGATCCTCAAATGAGAGGGGGAATAGGGTATTTATAGGTACTTCACACATGCCAATCCTCGATTCTTGTGCTTTCTTACTATCTTTCTTTTGTTGATTGCGCGATCCGTGTAACAGTGTTTACTGGTTGCGCGAACCACACAACGGACTTCTTTAGTTACGTGACCAGCGCAATCATGCATTCTTGTTGCGCGATCAACGCAATAGACTTCCGTAAATGCACAACCCACGCAATCATGCTTTCTGGTTGCGCAATCCGGGCAACGAAGCTTCTTTGTTACGCGATCCGCGCAACTAACCAAACCGTTCTTCCATGCTTTCTCTTCATTTTATGTCCAGTTTTCATTCTTGAAACTTTCTCCCTTTCATGATTTTAATGCTCCAACAGATGCCCCCTTGATCCGTTCTTTGTTCCAAAGAATTAGGATCAATCCCTTTTTTCTTCCAACATATGCCCCTTGACTGTTGCGCGACCCGCGCAATGCGTACCCGAGTGCAGTACTCGGCCCAAACCTCTATAAATATTCGGACTTTGTTCATTTCCTCATCCTTCCATTCTGTAGCGGAGCTCTTGCGAAAAAAATTCTTCCTCGCGCAACTGATACTTGTTGCGTGACCCGCGCAATGACTCCTTCGTCGCGCAAGGTTTTCTAACAGTTATGCTGCCCGCGCAACACCCGGTTCATTGCGCGATCTACGCAACTGCCACTTTAGTAATTCTGTTCAATCTTAGCACAATTTCCCTTCATTTAATTATGGCTCGAACCAAAAGAACTTTTACTGCCGTCGCTCCTTCTTCCGACCAACCCTCACACCGAGAGCTGCCAAACACTGAAGCTTATCAAATGAAAACTCCTCAATCAACAGAATTACCATCATCTCCAGTTCAAACCCCACGCAAGCAATTTAAGACGACTGCCAGACAGCCTGCTTATATAAAAGAGCCAGTACTCCCCACATTTGACTTTTCTGCACGTATTGAATTGTTATCATCTCCTATCCACAGGGCTATCGCCAAGGGCGATCTGAAAATGCCTCCAAGGCACGATCGTGAGTACGACTGGGATGAATGTTTGAAGACCACAACACATTATCAGACAATTAGTCAATAGCCACCTGCTAGAGAAGATACCTCGCCTCCTTACAAACCCAAGAAGCATCGTCGAAACAAAGCCCAAGAATTTCAAGAGAAGATTAAGAAACACAATAGAAAGAAACTCCACAATTCTTGGGAGTCTGTCCAGGCTGTTCAGGGTGTCATTCAATTTGACAACCCCTATAAACAAAGCATCATCAAAATTTTGATCAACCTTCACCGCCATCATTCTATGTTGGTATGCGAACCCAGGGATCACCTCATTGTGGAAAGATTAGCCTACATAAAGTCTTTGTCGTTCAAGGAGCCAAGACTATTAGAAGGCATTTTGCAACCACCAAGACCTCGAAAGAAAATAGGCGATATTCATCCCATGATCTTCCTTGTTCCCTCCTATGATGTTCATAGCCTCTATCCAACTTGTTTTTATGAGACACTCAGGCAACGTTTCAGTCTTCGCCCTTTTATTTGGAGTCCGGAGGAATTTAGGACAAGGGGTCTTTTGACTCCTCACAACTATTATTCTGAGTGGGCTACAGTGGTTTTGGCGAAGCATGCTGCGACGTTGTCGAAGATTGGCATCTTCAATGCGATAGAAGCTACGTCACATTCCTTCTGCAAAGAACCTTCTATCTTGAAGGCATTCTTCAACTATTGGTGTCCTTCCACCAATTCCTTCCATCTTCTTGAGGGTGAAATGAGTATCACACTCTGGGATATTCACAGGATTTGTGGCTTACCAATAGCCGGCAAGTTCCTTGATGAAATTTTTCCCCCTAATGAGGAATTCGCTTTCATCTCCTCTCCTGATCGTATCCCCTCCATTTCGGAGTCGACTACCGAACTCTTCATGGAGATGTCAAAATTCCTGAGTATCCACAAGATTCCCCCCATGCAGTGGCTAGGTCACTTCAACAAAGCCTTCAGGTAATTCCTTTCTTCTCCAATCTCTCTTTATGGTGACTTGACATATTTGTACATAATTATAATTTCATTTACCTATCTCTTCAGGTTTACTGGAAGTCATTCGCGAGAACTCGAACGTCTCCGAAAGAGCATAAGAGGTCGTGTTGAATACTTTATCTATGGGGAATTGGCAGCATTCATCTCATACTGGCTAAGTATGGTGGTCTTCCCCAGTTCTAAATTGACAGATGTTATTCGTCCTTCATGATTTGCTATTGTAGGTGCCATGACTGAAGGAACCAAGTATTCTCTTGTCCCGCCCGTTCTTTGTTCAATCTATAGAGGTTTTGGAGAGATTGTGTGCCACATAAAAAGTCCCTCTGTCGGTTTCGCTTCAACTTACATGTTGTGACATTACTTCCTGGGTTGGCTTGACGTCTACTTCCTGTGGACTTTTGAAGCACCAGAAAAAGCTTATGTTCGCCCTTCCAAAGTTCCTCTCCACTTTTTTCAGAAGAGATCTATGGCAAAGAGATCTTATGACCAGGCAAAAGATGTTATTTCCTCGGATGACAAGATAAACTATTTCCACATTGGCCTACCTTGTTACATTGTTGATATGGAGAAGGCAGACACATAATCGCTTTCTCCAGTAGAGAGAGGATTCTTTATATCGATCAGATCGTGCAGTCTTTCGCTAAGAGAAGGGATCGAATTCTGGCGAGAGCCATATTACCCTAGTCGCTTTGCCCGTCAATTTGGTTTTGATCAGGCTGTGCCAGAAGATTGCGGACTAGTGACTAAAAGAATGCAAAGTTACGGGACCGGCCCTTTTTACTGGACGATGATTTGGAAACAATTATTGGGTCGAGCCAATTCTTCATTCATCATTCCAGGGTGTCATCGTATCCCGAGAGCATCATACAATCACATGAGATGGTGGGTACACCAGTCATACCTGGTTAGAAAAAGTCTGCCAGTGTCCAGACCCGTATGGCTTCCACCTCCCGTGCTTAAAGTTCGCATCATCGAAACGGGAGTTGGTTTTATCACAGAGACCAGTCATGCCCCCACTGCCGGTCATCACAATATTTAGATTTCCGTGGATGAACCCATTCGTGAAATAAAACCCGACAATACCCTTGAAGAATGGACGACATACGGTGATATTCACGAATTTGAACAAATCCCTCTCCATCGTCCACAACAAAGAACTGCAGAAGAGGCTTTCCTTCAACCAGATGATATCGCCAATCCTCAGGATTGACCCTCTTTGTAACACCCTGAAAATCGGGGGTCGAGCATAAACTCAACTCCCGAGTTCCAACGCATCACTTATGCAACAAAATGAATGATGATTGAATGTTGTCTGTATTAGAGCATTGAACATGAGTGAGATTAAGCCAAAACAGCATATCATACTCTAGAGACAATTAAATTGCGAGCGGAAGACTGTGATAGATATATAAAATATAAAAACAAACTATGACAAGTCTCCAGAGTGTGATAAGGTTACCAAGTTAATGAATTACAGGTACAATTCAAATTATATCAAATGTGTAGTGTCATTTAGTCAACATCCATGTAATCCCATCGATCAAGACATGACTTGCATGAAGCCGTCAGCACACAGCAAATACAAACAACCATCATTGTTGACATAAAGGTCTGGCTCCGCCTCATGAGTAGCGTCGCCATCTGCAATCAGACAAAGTCTGGTGGGTGTTCGGAACACCGTCCCGTAGCGTGGGAGTGAGTAGCTAACTCAGTGGAATAATCAAGCATAGGTTAACATGTTATCAATTCAGTCAAGCAGTAATGATAAAGCAGTACAATCAAACAATCCTAACTACTTTTATTAAATGCAAGTATGAAATGACATGATGAATGCCCTTGCCAAACCACCCTCATGCGACACCATCTTACGTTCGCGAATGCGTTCATCCCTCAGTGCTCCACATCTACCAGGCACATGCAGTGCGATGATGAGCATGATTACCGAGTAATTATTAGTCCATTTCAAACAGCAGTATTGGGAAATTAAGGTACCTCCCTTGTATCATTCCCAAACATGATCCATTCTAGGGTCGTCAATCCTAGTTAATCTCATACGATGGTGTGTTTCTAGGTCGCTGCAAAGGCTGTCAGGGCTGTTACGTACAAGGTTATACCACACCCCATCACCTTTTTAACGGTTCATCACTATACAGATACAGGCCTAGTTCAAACTCTATACACTGCGGCAACACTCGTCGCCTCATCGTAAATTCAGAGTATGCTCAAGGTCACTACAAAGGGCTGTCAGTGCTGTTACGCACAAAGGTTACACCGCTCCCCCATCACCTTATCAATGTAGGCCGACAGCACGAATATAGTGTCCCATACCACCATAATCGGCTCACGAGTCTGGTTGCTCACTGGTCACTACGGGGAGGCACGTGGCCCCAACGTAGGCCGACAGCTCGAGCACGGTGCCCCATACCACCATGGCCGGCTCATGAGTCTTAGCGGATCGAGGTACCATGGTTAGAGGGGATTTCACTGGTAAGTTTGGTACCTTAGGTTCAAGCACTAGCGTCCAAACATGGTGAACATACATAAGACAGATCGGGTTGCTTGACGAGCTCGGCTGGCTCGAGCGCACAACAAGTTGAACGATATGAAGCGTATAAGCACTTCGTGTGGCCAACCACTATCGTCAACCGAGGTATGACTCGGGTTCGTCGAACACATCTCACGTGGCAAATGAAACTCAGCCACGAATTCGATCCCGTTACCGACTGCCTGGACTATACAATAGCCCCAATCACATTCAATTTCAGATATTTAAAGCAGTAATGGATCAAAACTCAAATCATACAATCAAAGACTGATATTATCCGTTTAGGGCTGCAAGGGCTGTTGCACGCACTCGTTGCTCCACTCCCCCATCACCCATGACGGATCATGCAACGTAAATATGAATTTAAACATATGCATTACATAGATAAAATCAAAAAAGCAGTTGAGCATGTTATGAAGCACACACAAGCATGAGTTTGTACATATTCAATTCCTAATCACAACAACTATCCAGGAAAACATACACAGTCAAAAGAAGTTGAGAATCATATCTCAACACCCTTATACATTACAATTTGCTAACTACTACTCATTCAGACATTTCAACAAACACTTTAAAAGAGATACATCAACATACATGACATATTTGATCACATAGGCATTAGGCCAAATCCTTTCACTAGGGAGTTGCCCCAATCATAACACGCGTACACCCACGACGGATGGTCATGGAAAGTAGGAATCCATCCAAGTTCCATATTCATTTGAACATTTTCACAAACACTTGGGCTACCCATTTCAACATATATAGCGTATAGTAGCCGTGGCGTGATTCAGGGTAATTCCTTTCGTCAAAGGGGTATCACCTATACAACGATCATATATCAATGACAATTAGTCATGGTGAGCATGAATGAGAATTCTATACTCATTCAGTCATTTTCACAAACACTTAGAATACACTATTTCAACATACATAGTGTATATTAGCAAAACATGTATTAGGGCGAGCCCTTTCGCCAAACAAGTATTTTATCCATATATAATATATTCATACAGCAAATTATCATGACAAATACATTTTCAAAATTTATACGTATACGGTACTTTCTACAAATACCTAGAGTATGTAAAATTCCATATTCTTTATCTTTAATCGAAACGAAAAATCGACAGTACTTTGTACATGTGCAATTGCATGCAGATCATGAATCTATCATTATCTGACATTGAAAGCATTGAAAACTATAACCTATACACCTAAAGTCCGCACCTTTTGTCGTAGAATCGTAACAGAGTTGATAGAATTGTTAAGCTTCTGTATACGGCAGTTTGGCCACCTATAGATCGAAATAGGTTAGCTATTTCATAACCTACAACTTATACAACCCCAAAACAGATTAGGGTTAGGGTTTCTTACCTAGAAATGAAGTTGGAATCGCCGGAAAAGCGATGAGAATGGGGTGGTGCAGCTTGTGTAGTGGCAGGGAATAGTAGTTGGGAGATTCTCCCACTTCTCTCACTCTTTCTCTCTCTCTTTTCTCTCTTCTCTCTTTAGGGTTTCTCTCAAAATCGTATGGCTGTGAGAGAGAGGGTTTTAAGGTCCTTATATAGCCTAAAAACTCTCTAAAACAGATTATGGTCAAGGTATACTTAGGTTATAACCAAAGCGCCACTTTTCCAGCTCAACGGAGGACTTCTGGCGGGCCTCCTTGAGCCAAAGGTCGGACTTAAGCTCACCGAGTCAATCATGTTAATGTCATGGATATCGTCATCATCCTCTGAGTTGTTACCATTATTGAAAAAGATGTTTGATTCCAATGTCAATTTCCAAAAGACAGTCATACACCATTCCTACAATTGATGATTGCATTTGACTGGCAAGGAATGGGCGACTAGAATGACGAGAATCTGAGTGCTTATGTTATTGATGGGTTCGGTGTCCAGACGATAAAATCTGCTGCAGGTAGTAAAATCTATCGACTTGGACTACACATCCTCAATAATCCTTTTTGGTACACGAACAACAAGCGATTGGCAAGTTGTAGTGTGGTTAGAGTGGGTTTAACTCACCCAAACCTAACTGTTTGTATACCGAGTAGGGAATCAGATTGACGCTAGCTCCTAAGTCAAGAAGTGCGTGATCAATTCGATGGTTCCCGATTACACATGATATGGTTGGGCTACCGGGATCCTTGAATTTTTGCGGCACGTCTTGCTTCAGGATGGCACTCACTTTCTCAATCAAGAAAATCTTCTTTTGAATACTCTGCCGTCTTTTGGTTGTGCATAGGTCTTTCAGAAATTTTGCATATGAAGGAATCTGTTTTACGACATCAAGTAGAGGAATGTTGACTTTCACTTGTTTCAACACCTCAGAATATCCTGGGAGTTAGAGAGACGTTTTGGTGCAACCAACCTTTGGGGGAATGGGGCAACTGGCTTCTCTAGAAGTTTCGGTCCAAATTTTTTTGGGGCATCACTAGATCCATCCTTATTGTCCTCTTCTGGTTCTTGAGGCTTTTCAGGCCTAACCGGAAGGGTTTTATCAATGATCTTCCCACTCCTAAGAGTGGTGATGGATTTAGCGTGCCCCATTTGATTTGAAGAGCTGGGATCACTTATCTCGTACTGTGGTTTAGGATTGGGGAGAGGTTGTGCAGGAAGCATCCCCTTTTCTAAAACCGTCATACGAGAATCTATCTTTTGCATAAAATCTGTAAATCCGCACATCGCCTGAGCCAGCTCTTGTATGGAATTTTGAACCGGTTCTTCTTGAGGTTTTCCTTGATTTGGATTTTGATTGAAAAAACCTTGGGGGGTAGCCGTTTGTCCATTTCTCCAACTAAAGTTTGGATGATTTTTCCAACCAGGATTGTACGTATTGGAGTTAGGTCCAGTAAAAGGTCTTTGATAGTTGTTTACGGCATTGGCTTGTTCATTCAACACTCCTTGAAAGGCAGGTATTGTAGGACAGTTTTCAGTTGTGTGAATGTTGCTATCACAGATGCCGCAAACAATTTCATTGACCTTATCCTTCTTTCCTTCCATGGCCTCAAATTTTCTTATGAGATTAGTCACTTTATAATTGAGATCATCCTCTTCTTTCAGGAGATACAATCCACCTTTCTCCTTAGATTGAGTTTGCCTAGACGTGGTATTTGATTTTGGGTAATAGTCCCAAGATTGTGCTTTTTCAGCTAGACTGTCGAGGTAGTCCCATACCTCGTCGACATCTTTATTGATGAACTCTCCATTGCACATTGTCTCGACCATTTGGCGCATGGAAGATGTCAGTCCATCATAGAAAAAATTTGTAATGCGCCACGTTTCAAAGCCGTGTTGTGGGCATGAACTGACCAAATCTTTGAACCTTTCCCAACATTGGAAGAATGTTTCATCTTCCTTTTGGGTGAAGTTCATGATTGCTTTCCTGAGGGTAATCATTTTATGGTGTGGGAAAAATTTCTTTATGAATTCCCTGTGCATATCATTCCATGTGCCAATGGATCTAGGACGCAGTGAATGTAACCACGTCTTAGCCTTCTCTTTCAAGGAAAAAGGAAAGAGTTTCAGCCTGATTGTATCCTCGGATACATTGGGAAAGTATAAGGTGACTATAATCTCATCGAACTCTTTCAAATGTAAGTATGGACTTTCTGATTCAAGCCCATGGAATTTAGGAAGGAGTTGGATAACTCCTGGCTTGATGTCCATCTGTCCTGTGTTTTCAGGAAAAATCATACATGAGGACGTACTCACCCCCGCCGGTTGTAAATAATCTCATAAAGTACGAAGCAGAGGTGCTTGATACACCTCATTCTCATCATGTACTTCCTCATCCCTGTGGTGAGGTAGTGCTTGAGGTTGATTTGCAACCATAACCTCAATTAACTCAAGGGAATTCGAGCGATGTCTAGTCCTGCGATGGACAGTTAACCCCTCGACTAATCCTCCTTCAGTCAAGAGACGTCGAGTGTTGTCACGAGCCCACTTGGGCATGAAACACTCGCAGCCCTTAGTCAAATTCTAAATCTAATCCTAAGAAAGAAAATGAGAATCTAGAAAGAAAGAGAGAGTTGGAAGGAAGTTACCAATTTGGAGTCCCTAAGTTAAAGACCTACAAAACAAAACAAAATAATTAGTTTCAAAAAATAATATCCTAAAAAAGAAATAGAAATAGAGGAAACAAGGAAGAATTCCTAATTTAGAAAGCAGAAAATTTCTAAAGCAAATTAGGAAAGTCTTAAACTAGGAAGTAAGTGGGTAATGAAAGAAATTTGAAAAATAGAAAGTAGAAGTTTAGGAAAGGCTTACTAAATTAGAAATTTCTACCTTAAAAGCCTACAAAACAGGAAAGTTAGTCTCTAAACAGAATGCCTACAAATAGAAAATTCTAAAAAGGAAATAGGAATCAAAATTAGAATTGAAAAAGTGTTTAGAATTAGAAACTTGCTAAAAGGGAATCCTAAAAATATAGAAACTGAAAATCTAGAAAGAATTTTACCAGATTAGAAACCTATCTCAGAATCGCTGCAAAATAAGAAAGTTGGGTTACTTTCTAAAAATCAAAATAGAAAGAAATAATTCAAAACTAAAGTTAGTAAAATCCTAATCTTAATCTAATTCTAAAACAAATTGATTTCAGAAATCGTAGCGGTCAGTCCCCAGCAACGGCGCCAAAAACTTGTTCACTCCCCAAGTATAGGGTTGTGATGTAGTAATAATCTCGGTAAGACCGAGGTCGAATCCACAGGGACTGAAACCTATACGTTATCTGAAACTAAGTAGAACTAGAACTAGACTAAGATAAATCTAAATCTAGTGAACATGAGTGAATAATGGTGAAATAGTAATCTAAAATTTAAGAGAATTCAGAGAAAGGAAACTAGGGATTCAGAGGATCCACTTGTAGAGATCAGGGAGATCATATGCCTGCATCAAAAACCCAACTGGACTTAGAGTCCCTTCTTCATCCAGTTGAAGGGTGTAACCATGAAAATCAACTGAACATCCTTTGATATAGTTTTCAAGGTATGAAAGATATATGAATTAGAATGGATTCCATCACCAAACCATGCCCATGAGACAAAGTAAACAATAGAATTAAACTAATTACCAATCAATCCACATGCTTTGAAGGCCAGGAGGAGTACCAACATCCGACCATGCCCAGGAGACGATGGTGAACAACAGGGCTTCCTAACGTCAAAAACATAAAAGGAAGGAAACATGCTCAAAGCTATCGCAGACCCATTGTAATTTCAGTCACAACAGATCATTGAAAACTAAAAAAAAAACATTCCCTTTAATCAAACAACTATCAAATTCAGTTCAAAGATTAAATCAAATTAACGGCATAAAGTAGAGTCTCCCTTCATGCTACAAGCTTCACCTCTTAGCCCTAGCTAAGAGGTTTAGCCACACATGAATGGGCTAGATCTCATAATAAAATAGAGGGAAGAAAGAAGAAAAAAAATAAAAATAAATAATTAAACAAAACTGATCTGTACTCCCTGTCTCCCTCCCTGACGTTCACAGCTCCCTCTCGTAGATGAATCTCCTCCTCTCCCTTCTCTTTTCCTTCTTTTATAGAGGTAGGAAGTCAGTTAGATGGCTCTGGCCAGTGAGAAGGAGTTACGCACTCCTCTTTTACGCAAAAAAATCTTCCTATGCAAGCTCTATTTCTCGCAGCAAGAAATGCACCAAAAAGCTGCGATTGGACTCAAAATTAGGACGTTGATTGTCCCGCTTATTGCACCTGCCCTCATGGCTAGAGTCAATCTTGGCCGGGGCTTCAATTGGACGGTTCAGATAGCTGATCCGACGGCAGTTGTGCAAGCATGATGGCCCACAGCGGATGGATTTCTCGGACGACCGTGAAACAGGGACCGCGTAAGAGTTACGCTGGGTCCTAGTGGGGTCCTCGGGCGAGCTCTGATGAGAGATCCATGCCGTTCACTCGATTCCCAGAGAAAAGAAAGTCAGGAAAGGTAGGTTTGTTTCAGGTTCTGCGTGGCCCATTGTACCAGATCTTCTCACCGTCCGTCTTCTTTTTTTTACAAAATCGATCCCATCTTCCTTGTTTCCTCTAAAATCTTCACCTAGGTCTTGGTGAGCAGGCTTCTACAAATAAGATGGATGGTTTGGATTGTCGATGTGGACAATGGGTGGGGCCCACAACATCAATCAGCGTCCGGTTTTCGCGGACGCTGCGAAGCAGAGTCCATTCACTTGCGCTGACGAAGCTGGTGGGCTCCACTTGATGTCTTTTGAAGAAATCCAAGCCGTCCATTGGATCGACGTCAAAAAACCGTCCGGGAAAGGGTATTTTTCAAGTGAAATGGGTGTGGACCACTTGATCTTTTGCTTTGCCGTCCATCTTATGTTTGACGGCTAGGAATTTTCAGTGGCTTGCATGGTCTCGAAAGATCACCTAGGTAAGGGTCTTGGCCACCCCCTGAGACGCTTGTACGGTTCGGATCATCGAAACGGATGACAAGTGGGGCCCACAAGCGAAAAATGGTCGGACGCTGTCCGTCCGCTGTCTCCGTGTGGGAGATGGCGGGGGTCAGCGCCCGTGTTGACCGGGTCTTGGTCCGGTGCACGGCGCCTACGCGTGGGCTGTACACACGCACATGCAAGGTGGGTCCCATTTTGATGTATTTGCAAGATCCAATCCATCCATCTACTTTCTCACCTCATTTAAATAGCTGAGACCAAAATTGAAGCATATCCAGAGATTAGGTGGGCCCAGAATCATGATTCTGAGGGCTGATTTATCCGTTAGGCCACTTCCAGGGGGATCCGACGGCTGAAATTTGACGTGTATGGTTAATATAGGGAGTTCAGGCCACGTATGAAGTCTCGTGTCAATCGGATAGCGGAAACCCTGTGATCTTGCATTCTGGACGTCCTTCGGGCCACTTGAGCTTCGGTTTCTTGATTTCCTTAGATCTCGGGCGTTGATCTTGGTTCACTGGAGCCCGTCCCTTGTCTTGATGACTTCAGACCGTTAATTCTGTGCTTTTAGCACCATTTTTCAGTCCCTGCTTGTAGTTACACCCTGCATTACAAATGTGATTAAAACGGCCGTTAAACAGTTATTATGCCCATAAATCCAGGTAATACATGGGGTCTAATATGCAATATTTGACCCTCAACAACCTCGTCCAGATCAACAATCCATTATGAAGTAGAACGTTACAAACTTCTTTACTCACGCAGGAGTGGATAAACAATGAGAGAAACAAAGGAAAAACGGAGAGATCTCACCGATTACGAGGACATAGAAGTGCTGAGATATAGGTTGCACAGTAGATAACCTCCATGAGCATAATCTCCCTTCTATAAGCTTTCTCTCTCTTTCCTCTCTCTCTCTCTCACCTTTGATAGCCCTAAACCCTTTATCAAATTCCTTGTAAAGCTTTAGAAAACCCTCTTGTCATACCTAGAACTAGGAACTCCTATTTAAAGTTTTAGGAAACTCCATTCCGCATCCCAATTGTGAAAGGACTTGCGACATGAAATTCGTGCAAAATCGCGGAACGAATCTGCGTAACCTCGACTGGTCAAAACGAGTCCACGACCGGTCGAGAGCCACCTTCGACCGGTCGAGCACCCCGGAGAAAAATAGTCCACAGTCACTGGACTTTGAGTCGTGCCACGACTCGTCTTCCACGACTGGTTGACCACAGCCTTCGACCGGTCGAGTGAGGCTCACGACCGGTCGACGACGGGTTAAAAAACCCATCAAATCTCTCCCTTTTTGACCGAGGAGGGATCCACCTTCTTTAAGCCAGCCAGGTTTCTACAAACCTCAAACTTGCCCTTGAGCAAAGCCTTGGTCATCATGCCTGACCCATTATCATCCGTGTGGACCTTCTCAAGCTTGAACACCTTTTGTTCCAAAGTATCCCTGATCCAGTGATACCGAATCTCTATGTGCTTCGACTTGGAATGCTGACTTGGATTCTTGCTCAAGTGTATAGCACTCTGACTATCGCAGTAGACCACGTGCTCCTCCTACTTTAGGCTAAGTTCCTGAACCTCTTCATCCAAAGCATTTCTTTACATGCCTCTGTGACTGCAATGTATTCGGCCTCTATCGTCGACAACGCTACGACCTTCTGTAGCCTACTCTGCCAGGAAACCACTCCCCCTGCAAACGTGAACATGAACCCCGATGTAGACTTCCTGGAGTCTATGTCACCTGCCATATTTGCATCTGTGTAGCCCTCTAACAAAGGTTTACCGTCACCATAACATAGGCTCAACCTGGATGAGCCTCTTAGATACCGCAGTATCCACTTAACCGCTGCCCATTGCTTTTTACCAGGATTGGCAAGATACCGGCTGACAACACCAACCGCATATGCTATTTCTGGGCGTGTACATACCATAGCATACATGAAACTTCCTACAGCTGACGCGTAGGGTATCTTCTGCATCTCTTCCACCTCTGCCTTCGTCTTGAGACACTGTCTGTCGCTCAATCTGAAGTGACCATCCAGTGGAGTACTGGCCGGCTTCGCTGCATTCATATTAAACCACTCTAGAACTTTCTCAATGTACCGCTCTTGTGACAGCCAAAGCTTCCTATTGCTTCTATCACGGGTTATCTCCATTCCTAGAATTTGTCTAGCCGGGCCTAAGTCTTTCTTCGCAAAAGACTTGCCCAACTCCTGTTTCAGCCTGTCGATCTTCTTGATGTCTTTTCCCATGATAAACATGTCATCAACATATAATAGCAGAACTAAGAAATCACCATCTGAGAACTTGCGCGTGAACATACAGTGGTCCGACTCCGTTCTGTCATACCCATGTTTCAACATAAACGAGTCGAACTTCTTGTACCATTGCCGTGGAGCTTGTTTCAGCCCATACAAGCTCTTCCTCATCCTACACACCATATGCTCTTTGCCCTTAACTTCGAACCCCTCTGGTTGGTGCATGTAGATCTCTTCTTCCAGGTCACCATGGAGAAAGGCAGTTTTAACATCTAATTGTTCTATCTCCAGAGCCATGCTAGCTGCCAACCTAAGCAACATCCGTATGGATGTCATCTTTACCACTGGTGAGAATATCTCCTCGAAGTCTATGCCTTTCCTTTGACCAAACCCTTTCACCACAAGTCTGGCCTTGAACCTTGTCTATGAATTCTTCTGCTCAATCATCTTTCTGAACACCTACTTGTTACTCGGAGCTTTTTTGCCCTTAGACAGTTTCACCATATCATAGGTGTGGTTCTTATGGAAGGATTTCATCTCCTCTTGCATAGCTTTCAACCACTTCCCCTTATGCTCGTCGGTTAAGGCCTCAGAGTAATCTTTTGGCTCTCCCCCATCAGTCAGCATAATGTACTCATGTGGTGAGTACCACTTGGACGGATGTCTGTCCCTAAATGACCTCCTCACCTGTGGCTCAACGGGTGGATCAAGTGGGGGCTGCTCCCCTGGTCCATCTTCTGAAGGAACTCCCTCATCCTCTGCATCTTGCTGTACTCCCCTATCATCAGGCACCATGGGAGGAGTAACTAGATCCATGTCCTCTAGCTCACCTGAACTAGTCTGGTTCTTCTCTGGCTTACGAATGTCTTCTATACACTAATCTTCAAAGAAAACCACATCTCTGCTCCGGACGAGCTTCCTCTAGGTCGGATCCCACAATCTGTAACTGAATTTTTCATCACCGTACCCTAAGAACACACACTGTCTGATCTTCATATCGAGCTTGGACCTCTCGTCCTTTAGTACGTGAACAGATGCCCTGCATCCAAACACCCTGAGATGACTGTACGATGGATCATGTCTAGTCCACACCTTCTCAGGCACTTCTCCATTCAACGGGGCTGATGGAGACCTGTTTATCAAATACAGCCTGGTGTGCATTGCTTCTCCCCAGAACGTCTTGGGCAATTTCGCATGAGATAACATGCATCTGATTCTCTCAACAATGGTGCGATTCATTTGCTCAGCTACACCATTATACTGGGGGGTCTTAGGAACCGTCTGTTCATGACATATACCTAGGGACTTACAGTACTCATGAAAGTCGCCAATGTATTCACCACCATTGTCAGTGCGGATGCACTTCAATGGTCTACCTGTCTCTCTCTCGACCATAGCATGAAACAATTTAAACACACCAAAGACCTCGTCCTTGGATTTCAAAGCATAAACCCAAACCCTCCTAGATGCATCATCTATAAAAGTAATAAAATACAATGCCCCACCCAAGGTTTTGTCCTCATAGGACCACAAACATCAGAATAAACCAAATCTAATGCATGCACTTTATTAACATGAGACGCAAATTTAACAAATGAAACTCTATGTTGTTTCCCTGATAAACAATCAAGACAAGTTTTGAAAGGTGTACCTGTCACGTCTGGAAGGAGTCGCTTCCTCGCTAGTAGATGAAACCCTTTTTCACTCATGTGGCCTAGACGCCTGTGCCACATGTCAATAGTTGAATCTTCCGCTGCGTTCAACCCGCCCTTGTACATACTGACACTTGCCTTGTAAAAGATGCAACACTTCTTTCCTCTGGCCACAATCAATGAACCCTTGATGAGCTTCCATCGCCCACCAGCAAACCGGCTTTCATAGCCATCATCATCCAACCTTCCCGTCGACATCAAGTTAAGGAGAATGTCTGTGATATGTCTCACATCCTTGAGAACCAATGTGCAGCCCACATCGGTCTTCACATAAATATCACCGACTCCCACGATTTTTGATATGCCAGAATTTCCCATCTTCACAGTCCCATAGTCACCTTACTTGTAGCTTGTGAAGAAGTCCCTGCGTGGAGTCGCATGAAAAGAAGCTCTCGAGTCTATCACCCAGTCGATGTCTTGACTCGTAGCCGTGAGACATACATCATGATCTGTAGAAAGAATAACTACAACGTCGTCATCTGAAGCGATCGCGGTGGAATCTGATTCATCTTCCTTCCCTTTTTCTTTCTTGTCGTTTTTCTTACCACAACATTCATGCTTGTAGTGGCCCTTCTTGCCACAATTCTAGTAATCAACATCTTTTCTGTTACTCGACTTGCCTCTTGATTTATCTCGGGCCTTCCCGCCCTTCCTGTTCTTTCCTCTCCCCCGTTCCTGTGTCACAAGGGTCTCTTACTGAGTAGATCCCTGAGACTTCCTCCTTGTCTCCTTATTGAAGAGACAACTGGTTACCTGTTCCATGGATATCTTTCCGTCTGGCGCGGAGTTACTTAGAGACACCACCAATGTCTCCCAATTGTCAAGCAATGAACTAAGCAATAGTAAAGCCTACAATTCATCATCCAGGACCATCTTCATAGAGGTGAGTTGGTTCACTATATTGTTGACCTCATTCATGTGCTTGGCCACAGAATCACCATCTTTGAACTTGAGATTCACAAGTCATCTTATCAGAAAATTTTTATTACTGGCTGTCTTCCTCTCATACAGCCCTTATAATTTCAGCCATAGGCTAGTGGCTGAGGTTTCCGTAGACACATGGTGGAACACTGAATCATCCAACCATTGTCTAACAAACCCCACCACCTTTCGGTCCATCTTCTTTCAATCATCATCAGTCATATCCTTGGATTTTGCTGATATGCCTAAAATTGGAGAATATAGGTCCTTGCAATAAAGCAAGTCCTCCATCTTAGCCTTCCATATGGTCCAGTTAGAACCATTGAGGCTGATCATCCTTGATGAGCCACCTTCCATAATTCAAAACCAATCCTACTCGTTCAATGAACTTAGCTCTGATACCACTTTGTTGGGGGCCTTGCACAAAACCTTAGGATCTAGCCCTTCAGAACAAAACAGAATTATGGATAATAAAGCAATGAAAACAATCAATGCATCAATCACACACCACACAAGAGATTTTTACGTAGAAAACCCTCAAAGAGGTAAAAACCACGGGACCTCGTCCAGATCAACAATCCACTATGAAGTAGAACGTTACAAACTTCTTCACTCACGCAGGAGTGGATAAACAATGAGAGAAACAAAGGAAAAACAGAGAGATCTCACCGATTACGAGGACATAGAAGCGCTGAGATATA
This sequence comes from Magnolia officinalis, assembly GCA_021015155.1. Classification (NCBI taxonomy): domain Eukaryota; kingdom Viridiplantae; phylum Streptophyta; class Magnoliopsida; order Magnoliales; family Magnoliaceae; genus Magnolia; species Magnolia officinalis. Next base: position 73,226,707 of record JAJHSJ010000005.1, read on the forward strand.
GGTTGCACAGTAGATAACCTCCACGAGCATAATCTCCCTTCTATAAGCTTCCTCTCTCTCTTTTCCTCTCTCTCTCACCTTTGATAGCCATAAACGCTTTAGCAAAATCCCTTATAAAGCTTTAGGAAACCCTCTTGTCATACCTAAAAAACCCTAAGAACTCCTATTTGAAGTTTTAAGAAACTCCTTTCCGCATCCCAATTGCGAAAGGACTTGCGACACGAAATCCGCGCAAAATCGTGGAATAAGTCTGCGTAACCTCGACTAGTCGAAACGAGTCCACGACCGGTCGAGAGTCACCTTCGACCGGTCGAGCACCTCCTTCAACTGGTCGAGCACCCCAGAGAAAAATAGTCCACAGTCGCTGGACTTTGAGTCGTGCCACGACTCGTCTTCCACAACTGGTCGACCACAGCCGGTCGAGCGAGGCTCACGACCGGTCGACGACGGATCAAAAAACCCATCAACGAGTCCTTTTGAATGACCAAATGGATCCCATGTAGGACATGGTCATAATACGGTGGTGGGCTACACTCAATGCGGGTACCAACCACCTCATGTTAGCATGTTTCAACATAACCCTTTGACAATTGGGAATCAGGTAAACATGAGTTTTAATGTAGTTGACTTGCTATATTACATTTAACATTCATATCACTTATGCTTATTGGAATTTCTATTGTTATGTTTTTACTTTACTAGAGTTTGAATGTTACCGGACTCAGAATACCTGAGAGTGGCCCTAGTGGATTTATGAATGTTCCTTTGGTTACTTGTGGCTACCAACCAAACATCAACTTATACCAACAAATTCACTCAAGCAACACGCAATTATTACATTTATGTCAAGACTCATCTCAAGGAAACATCGTGGTTAGCTAGGTAAAATTGAAATTTTCTAACTCCCATGATATTGAATAAAGCTTATCAATTTAGATATTGCAAGATATCTTATTCATTTAAGTGTGAATTTTGTTATGCAGGACAATGAAATTCATTTATGAGCAATATATATATATATATATATATATATATATATATATATATATATATATATATATATGAAACTTCCGTGGCCCCAGTTTTTTTATTGGCGCGCATCGAAATCGTTGGATGGATGGCTCTTTTTGTGCAGTTTTTTTTTTTTTTTTTTTTTTTCCGTTGGATATATATGATAGGTGTGGCTCTAGTTTTTTTTTTTTTTTTTTTTCTGCATTTTCGTTCGCTAGATAACAGGCGTGGCCTCTTTTTTTTTTTTTTTTTTTTTGTTGCCCGCCTCGAATGGTTGGTATTATATATAGATAGACTAGTGTAGAAAGAACATGGATTATCATTACTATTATTGTTCAATTTTTTTCCCATGTGTCAATTGTGGAATGGAAGTGAATTTTTTGTACACGTGGATTTAATGTTGAAGAATGTAGATTGTTTATGTATCTGAGTGGGATGCAACAAAGACTTTTTTTTTTATTTTTTTATAAGGTACTATAATATAAGTTACCAAATGACCCTTGTAGGTGGTATCTTGATTCTCGATAGCAGCATATTTACGAAAATGCCACTAGTTTGGTATTTGATTCAAGATGGATCATTTCTTGTTTTAGCAATCAATCCTTCCATCATTTGCCTTGCCTCTTTTTTCCTCTTTTTTCCTCTTTTTTTTTTTTTTTTTTTTAAAAAAAAAAATTTATTCTATTTTTATTTTATTTTTTATTTTTTTCAGGTTCATTACAAATAGGGCGAACCTGATGGACAGTCCAGTTATATTATTTGGTGGGTCCACATGCTAAAATGGCATGAACAAACCAGCATCCATAAGCCCATGTGGCAGTTACTTGCACGGATTTCTCTCTAGCCATTAGGCAGATGGAGAGATTGTCCACTAAGGTGCTTTGAAAAATGTGGACAATTAAATCAACCATCCAAATGGTATTAAAATCACTTTTGCACGGGCCATCATGAAAAATACACTACTAGAGCTCTCAGATTGCAGTGATCTTCGATTTCTCATTTTTCATTGGTATCAACAAAAGTTGAGCGCACAATTAAGTTTTTTCTTATATAGGCCTTGTATATGCCTTATTATATGTTGGGTATCACAGTACCTGAAAAAAATATAGACAGTCTTGATTATTCGGGCAGTAAAAACAGAGTCATCCTAGTCTCATTTACTTGATGAGAATAGTTGAATGAGACAATCTCACTTGCAACATACCTAAACAGGAGAGAGACTGTGAGAGAGAGACTACAAGGAACATTTTTTCATGACCTTGTCGATGAAAGTTAGTAAAAACAATTTAGGCATTATTTCTTAAATATAAACAATAGCTTATAACTAATGTAAGCTAAAAGAAAACTAAGTCTAACAGAAGAAAGAACAACTGCTTTTATTTGCGCTTCTGCGATGTCTTCTTGTGCCATTGACGTGTTTGAAAGGGTTGAAATTGTTCCGTTCTCTATTGTGCAGGTCGAAAGGGCTGAAATTGCTCCCTTCTCTATTGTGTAGGTTGCGCTTGGATTTTGCAGTGTATTTTTGTGCCATTGACGTGTTTGAGAGGGCTGAAATTGGTCCCTTTTCTATTGTGCAGGTTGCACCGCAGGCATTTTGCTAGTTTCAAAGCTTCCATTGGCTTACCTTCAACCTATATCTACGTTAAGAAAAGGGCAAAAAAAAAAACCACATTGTGAATGAATGGATCCCACTTAAGAGGAACAATGTTTTTTAGTCTAGGTGCAGACATTGCATGCCCAAGATAATGTAATCTAATGCGTCCATCTTTGGTTGGCAAGGGTTGAATCATCAACATAAATGGGGTCCCCTCTCATGTATCACACACAAAACGGTAGGTGGGTGCCGTAGAGAGCCTCAATCGAAAGAAATAAAAGCAACACAGTGATAAGTGGATGGAGATTAGGATGCAAGGTGGGTGGCAAGAATATTGAGATAGAGTGAAGAAAAAAAAAAAAAAAAAAAAAACTGAAAATGGAGTTTACCGGTATGTGGCCAAGGGAAGCAGATTGCGTACGGAGTTTACCGGTATGTGGCCAAGGGAAGCAAATTGCATACTGAGTAAACTCTGTGGGGTCCACCTGAGATTTGTATCTGCTTCATTTTTGGGATTAATCCCTAAAATGACCTTTCAAAAATGATAGAAGGCATGGGCGTAATGAATATACATCAAGGTGGGCCCTACAGTCAGGATCCCACTGAAGCCTTGTGGCAATGTAGAAGGGTCTTCAACCCAGTAAGTTTGTGATCAAGGTGGGCCCCACAGTAAGGAATATACATCAAGATTAGCCCCACAGTCAGGATCCCCTCGTGGTGTCCTCACTTCGACTTATGGACGAGGCAATTTGTGCGTGTACCATTTTCCTGGCAGCAGGCATTCGCTGCACAGTTTGGACGCCACACCGTGTGAACTGAATTTATACGGTTGAAAAATTCTCGGGGGCTACAGAAGTTTTGGATCAAGATTATATTTGTTTTTCTATTACCTTCATCCATGTTTTTTGATCCTTTGAACAGTTTGGATGAAAAATAAACATCACAGTGGGCCTGGTAAGGTTTCAACGGTGGAAATCATTATTTCCACTGTTTCCTGTGGTATGGTCCACTCGAGATTTTTATAAGCTTCAATTTTAGGCTCAACGCTTAAAATTAGATGGAAAAACAGATGGAAGGTGCGGATAAATCACATAAATTCACAGTGGGCTCAACTGAATTTACTCGCTGTGACAATCCGATTTCTCGGCCGAGTGGGTGCAAAGCGGTAACGGAAAAAATTCCGTTTACGGCGGAACATGCCATTAGTATCTAACCAATGGCGTTTTGCCACATCACTTCAATAGCTTTTTGGCTACTGAAGCGTTCAGTATCCAATCCGCTCCAGTTGGGGTGCACGTACTCACATGTTGAGTAGCGACACTCGCTATTGAAGTGACGTCGACAAGTTTTGTGGGCCCCACTATGATATGTGTGTGTTGTATCCACACCGTCCATCCATTTGGGTAGATCATTTTAGTGCACAAGCCAAAGAATAAATCAGACACAAGCTCGAGTGGGCCCCACCACAGAAAACAGTGGGAAGAGTGACGCCCACCGTTATTAAAAACTTTTAGGGGCTTAGGAAGTTTTCGATCAAAATGATATTGTGATATTAATGTTTTCCCTTTGTTAACTTATTAACAGGTTATATCTCAAATAAACATCGTGGTGGACGTGGGAAGGTTTCAATGGTGGTCGTTACTCTCCCCACTGTTTTCTGTGGTGGGATTCGATCGAGCTTTGGATCTGCCTCATTCTTTAGTTTATGCCGTAAATTAATCTCTTCAAATGGATGGACGGTGTGGATACAACACATAAATCGTGGCGAGGCCCACAAGGCTTAGTGGCGTCAATTCAGTAGCTAGTGTGGTTACTCAATCTGTCAGGAGCTAATCCGTGTCCTACCACAGCGCCTTTCGAAATTATAGCCGTTAGGGACGATGATACAATAATTTAAAAAAATTGACCGTTGTATCATAACGTCGCCGTCTCTCTCTCCCCACCCCCAATCCAACCATTTCCCCAATCCAACCAGAAAAAATGGCAAGAGAAGATGAATACCAAAGCCCACAGAATCCAAAACACACAACCAAAGAATCAATCAGGATCGAAAATGTGGAAAACAAGGACAGTTTTCTCAGCCCAAGATTCCTATCTGCGGCCGCCATGGCCGGTTGGGATGAAGAAGCCCTTTTGCTTGCCACCCTCGTCGTCGAAGACACCCCAGAAAGAGAATCCAAACATAAGAAACGCCCCAGTCTGCAGTTTAAAACTCCGCCGCCTACAAATTCAAGAAGGTAAGAATCTATGACTCCTACTTCTTTGTCCTTTCATGTGATTTCCGACTGACCATTTCTGTTTCCAGAAAACGTAGATCTCCGCAACAAAATCTGCCTTCAATCCCTGTCATTGGAGTGATCAACCTCGACGATGCCGTGACCAGCCTAGAAGGCATTTTTTACCCCTTTCCTTTTTTTCCCTTGAATTTTATCTTTATTCTTCTTCTCTGATTGGGGATTTCAGATCTTTGATGATTTTCGGGAAATGGGTCTTGATTGATTTTTTATTTACTGGCTTTTGGACGGGCAGATGGTGCAGAGAAGAAGGTTGCGGAGGCTGTCATGATTGAAGAGAAGAAGAAGCAAGAAGGAGATGATGGATCTATGCCTGCAGAGGCTGGTATTTCTTGTTCAGGTTCTGCCATTCCGTGCATGGATCGATTGAGGGAAGAGCTTTCATGTGCGGTAAAGACCTCTTTCATGATTATGGGCCTGTTTGGATGTCTACACAAACCACTGATATGTTGAGGTTGCAATTGGATGCTCAATTCAACTCATTTGTAATTCATTCAAATCATTATACAGGCCAAACTGAGAGTGATGCTGTTTAAGTTCATTAAGGCAACCAAATGCCTAATCGCAATTCAGTGTGTTTCCAGTTGGACTTGAAATTATTAGTAATTGCAATTTGGGTGTTTCTCACCCATCATGAGCCAAGAAGAGCCACTCTTCTTCTTTTTTTTTGGATATTTACGCATTATTTAACTGAATTATTACAGTTCAATTGGATTGAACATCGAAAGGAGACTTTAAGTGTTTGAGTGGCTCCAGAAATGCAGTAGGCAAGTTCCCATTTTCTCATTTAGTCCGCCTGGATCTCAATTGGCTTATTCACAATATCCAGGAGTGCATATCATCCATGAGATGGAGATCGCCATAGCTCATTTACTATATCCGCCCAAAATGATCTTGGTTTCATTATTAAATCAAATTGAATTTGAGTTTGTTCTATATTTGGGTCTGTTCTGCAGATTTGTTTGGAAATTTGCTTTGAACCCAGCACTACCAGTTGTGGGCACAGGTATCTTCGGTATCCTGAGTGCTGTTCAGTTATTATTATTATTATTTTTACTTGAGTAGATCCATGGATTTTCTGATTTTCCTTTCATTTTTCTCTTTTATAATTTTGATGGCAATCTTGAAATTTTTTGTAGCTTCTGCAAGAAATGCTTGAAATCTGCTGCTGATAAATGTGGGAAGCGATGTCCGAAGTGCAGGCAGCTAATCAGGTTAAGAAAGAAGCTTAAGCCCATGATCCATATTATATCCATTAGAATTTTGAGTATTTTAAAGAGATGCTTTTATTCTTAGAATGCAATTTTATTTGTGTTCCAATGTTGATTTGCAGCAATGGGAGATCGTGCACAGTAAATACGGTGCTTTGGAACACCATACAACTTCTGTTTCCAGAGGAGGTTGAAGCAAAGAAGGTGGCAGCAGAAGCAAGACATAACCAGGAAACCAAGAACAGAAGCCCAAAAAATGGTGGCAATAACATACGGCATTCGACTCTGGATTCAAGCACTACAAACGGTAACAGCAGCAGAAGGAGAACAAGGTGGAGCACAAATCAGGAGAATGCTGCATCGACCTTTCAGAGCAACAGCGATAGGAGGAGGAGAGTGAGGTTGGGCCAGAGTGAGGAGGAGGATGCAGCCTCAGCTTTTCCAAGCAATACTGGTAGGAGGAGAATGAGGTGGGGCCCAAGTCAGGAGGAGGATGCAGCCTTGGCGTTTCAGCTGCAGAGGGAAGAGTTCATTGAAGCTTTTAGGGGGGCCCATGAGCATGAGCAGCCAACTAGCTCTTTCGTCACTGCCAGAGCCAACTTGAGGGCCATGGCATCGAGAGCAATTCACCTTCGTGTTAGAGGCCGACCCACCTAGATTAGCAATTTCATGTTTCAGACCATTGACTAAAACCCATTCCAACTTTCTGAACTTCTTGCTTGATGTATGTCTTCAACATATTATTGCTTAATCTAATGGATGTTTTTGTAGTCAGATTCAAACAAAGCTTACCTTGTTTGATCTGTTCAGTACCCCTCACAAGTAATCTATCCAAATTGTTACTAATTAATAGAGAAGAGATTGCAGATATGTGCTGGATTAGGGCAGCAGGTGATGGGTCTGTGGTAGTGATGTTGGTTTGAACAAGGTGATGGATGGTTGTGATTTCCAGTGCGGAGATCCAATGGTTGCAATCATGTGTGAAAGGAAATCTCAACCATCAGATCTTGGCATCAGCAATCACAACCATCCATTGCCCATTCATACCATCATTACTACGGCAGACCCACAACCTGGTGCCGTAATCAAACCAAATCTGCAATCTCTTCTCTATATACTAACAACTGACTTGTTAGAAACTGAAAGATGAAGAGGACATGACATAGCTTGTGTGTGTGTGGAAATGAGTCTCTTTGCATTTTGTTATGTGCCGGCACTGTGCATATTGGTGCCAATCGTGGACCCACCCAAATTGTGGGATAGAGCATGGCTAAAATTGCGACCGTTTTTGCAATCCTAGTTGTGTGAGCTTTCACTTTTTATTGGATTGCTGACCATTCTCTCGTAACAGTTCATTTGATATCACCAACTTGGATGGTTAGGATTGTCTAATCAGTTTAGTTTTTGGTGACAGACATGTGGTTTTATAGGTGCATTATGTGGAGGATCCCAATCGCCCTGCATCGTTGCCATGTGAGCAAGGTTATGAAGAATTCTCAGTGGTTCTTCTCTGTTTTTGAGAACCCATATATGTAGGCTGAAGCATTTTTAGTAAGCCTATAGGGGTGTGTTTGGATGAACCATCAAACAGGATTCTCTCATTATTCTAATGAAGTTGAAATGCTTCTAATGAAGTTGAAATGCAATTATGTTACTTTCAAGTTGGATTTACAAGGAACAAAACTGGTAGAGAGCTACTCCCAAACATCGACTTTTTGACATTCCTTTTGGATTTTACTAATGCTCACGATTCAGTTCGCTTGTGCATCCAAACACAGTCTAGATACACATTGAATTCGATTGGTTGTTCAAATACATCCCCCATCTTCAGCGGCCACTTGGATTGAATGGGGAGAAAAATATCATATTGAAAGTGATCTTATATTGGAATGGACAGAAGTGCAGCTTTGGTCATGATTGGGTTGGCATGCGAGCTCTTTGATGAACATGTATCAGTAATCTCCTTGCTATTCTTTGAAGCCGATTACTTGAGCATGTCCTCTAAACACTTGGGACGAACTAGGGTGGCTGTGTTTGCTTAGCAGGTATATCTGGAAACTACCCATCTATAATCATGATCCTCCATTGATTGTTTGCCTTTTGGGCGCGTGTATTAAGTGCTAGGTTAGTATTGGGTGGGACCATGTTGACAAGCATATGGAACCAATCTGAGCGTCTATTTCCAGATCCTACTTTAAGTTGAAGGTTGATGTGCAGTGAGCAGCTGATTCTTAAACTTTTGCCAATTTACCATTTAAAGGCTGACCCCAAATTGCTGGGAGAAGGATGGCTTGATGACAGATTGAAAGTCGTATAAATCATGATTTTCCTAATACTAACAGTCCCATTTTTTTGTAATGCGAGCAAATTGTAGATGACTTAACTAAATAAAACAATGCAAATATTTACAAAGAGCCCCAGATCTGATGAGCCCCCATTGCATAAAAATATCCCAGCTTAGAAGATACAAGCTAGCTAGTAATCAGACTTTTTCCCATTGAGAGTGAATGCTAACAGTTGTTGCAAGCACCATCACTAGAGATAATCGAATCAGATCTCATGAAAATCACATAACAAAAACTCAATGATAGTTGTTTTGCAATTTGGAGAGACAATGGGAATGCAAATGCAGACACCACTCCATCGCCCATTTCTATCATCTCAAAAGTAAGAAAATCCTAAGGACTTCCCCATGTTAAAAATTGTCCAACAAGAAAGTCATACAAGAAACATGGAAAAGAAAATTCTGTCTTCAGATATCTCAACATTCTCTTCAGATCCTTTGAGGTCCAAACAACCCCCAAATTTATAAAATTGAAAGCAAGATTCTGTCATCTTTGGCACTTCTCACTCTTCACAAGTGTAATAAGGCAAGATCTTCGGCTTCATCAACCGATTTCCATCTTTTCAATAAGGATCACTAAATCCACCACTTCCATGCATCTCATTCCATTCTAGAACATAGACATGCTTATCATTTGAAGTACATGCACAAAAAGAAACACATGCACACACACCCACGCACACATTTTCAAGCCTTGCACTTGGTTATGCCAAAAACTATTTTATAATAGTTAACTTATTTTTACTTCAACTAATTATGGGTATGTTTAATTTTCCAATTTCCTATGAAATCCAAAATAAATGAGCCATCATTATCATTTCAAGGTGTTTGTTTAAACAGGAATTAAGGCTCTTAAATAAAGAGTCCAATACACTTATAAAGAAAGTAGGTAGAGTAAATTGTAATTGTTACATTTTCGTATTATAAAAGTGTACTATTTTTACAGTTACTCCTAAGTAGAACAAGCAATGTAGTAAAATCATCATTGTAGTCAAATGTAAGTGATATCAACACACAATTACAAGAGTACACAATCATTATCCATTTGGGCTTGTTTGGTTGTTGGGGAATTCATTTCTTGGTTTTTATTTTTTCTGGAAAATCTTAAAGTTGGCCTAATATTTCTAGGGGATAATTAAAATTTGTTTGGTTGATACAGAAACTTGGAAAAAGTCTTAAAATTCTGTTTTGATTCCCTAGGTTTTCCATTCTGCAGCTATAAAGGCTGGGCCAAGTTTTATGAGGTAAAGTTAGGGAATGGAATTCCAAGTAACTTACAAAGCAACCGAAATGGTGAAGCAAACTTCTTCTTCTTGTTTATTTATTTCAACTAGGGAAATACTAAGCGAGAAATATAAAAACTGGCAACCAAACACCCTTAATTTTCAGTTGAAGGAGTTTGTTTATCCTGAAGTTCTGTTACTTGTTTCCAAAGAATGCCAATATCTTTGGAAGGAAAGCTTAGCTGGCAATTTTAATGCCAACTCAACAAGATTATTGTAATCCAATGGGTGTCCTGCATCCCTTCCCTGCTATGTATGACAAGTATCAAGTACCCATGATTTTAATTCAGATAAAATGTTGAGAATAATCCATTCGAATCAAACCGTTGGGACAGTCCAAAAACATCTAGCCATGCAGGGAAGGCAATTGGCCGGGCCTGGACCAGAAAAATCAAAACCTTGAATAGAGCCAGCCCAACTAGTTCAAAATCTAGCCTGATTTTCTGCACATTTTATCTCTACTATATACAATGACGAGCAAGTGGGCAATTTTTCCTCAGAAATTGGTTTTAGGAGGGCATATATGTTGTAGCCCCGTAACCTTTCTCCAACAATTAGTTTTAGGAGGGTCGCCACATGTATTCAACATTTTTTTTTTTAACACACGCACCCACCCACACACAACATGGGCAGTCGAACCTATGATTTCAGTGTTGAAACGCAGTGTGTCTACCGCTGGGCCATGCATTGAGACCCACGTATATTCGCCTTCTCCCTACATTTACCTGCAACTTTTCCCAATAGATCTCTCTTTCCCTTTGTTGCTCATGATGCACTCCTACTGTATCATTAGGGCTGTCAATGGGCGTGGTTGGGGCTTGTCAATGGGCCTGATTGGGGCTGGGTCAAGGTCTATTGAAGCCCAGCCCACAAAGTAAAATCTACACCCCAAGCTTGGCCCTTGCCTATGATAGACCAAAACAAACAGGCACAAACCCAAGGCCTGTGATGAGGGTAGTGTTGGACGTAGGCCAGTGGGGCCCACTAGTGAGCAATCACTAGTGGGTGGTTCCCACAAGTTTAGGCTTCTTCTGGCCTTTTTCCTTTTCTGTTATATTTCAAATTCAAACTGTTATATTTCAAATTCAAGTTTGAATTTGATTTATGATAAGAGATAGCGATAAGACCGGATGATATGGTCTCATCCAATCTCATTCGATCTCTCATTCTTTTCCTATATAAAGGATGAGACTCTCTCTCCCATGATATATCATAAGTAATACCGAGAGTATACGGAGAGAGATATAGTGTGCACAATAGTCTGTCCATTTTGGCTTGTCCTTAATACGATCTAATCCATAGATCATGATTCGGGGCCACTTATGGCGTAGGATCCGAGGTGTGAATAGATCCATCTGCTCTAGTAGCAGATAGGCGGAGTGTTGGAGCGTCAATCTTCTGCTTTGTAAGGGTTTCAAAACTCGTGTAGACCGTCAGATCTTGAGGGCTCATTTTCTGCGCTTCCCTACAATGGTATCAAAGCATTCAACGACGGATCTCCGATTATTTTCATCTAAAAAAGTAAGTGACCTAACCTTTCTTTTTAGATTGGAATCCATGTTTTTCGAATGGTATCGAATCAGCATGTATACGGTGGATTAGTTTTTGTATTCACGTATGCCATGCGCATATAAGCTCAATTATTTTTCCATACACATTATGCATACCATTTTGTTGGTTTATGGATTGGTCCACGTAATGTACCCCATGAGTATACATCACAGATATAGCTTTCGTACACGTGGAGGGTCATATTGGCTGGTGTACATCATGCCATATCTGATGCACACATGGGGATTAGTTTGGCTGATGTTGTTGTATTGAAACACATCTCACGTTATGAGAATTGTTGTAGTTATTGTATTAAACTATACCACTAAAACACATCTCACGTTATGAGAGTTGTTGTACATCTCACAAAATATCCACTGAAACTTGCATGATGCTCATCACACCAGTTATATTGACGTAAGCCACACGTGGGTTTGATATCATGGTATAAGTTGTATCCAAACCATTCATTTTGTTGGCTAGGCATAGTGTGGTCCACTACATGAACTTTTTTGGATTAAAGTATCGTGGTATCTAAACCATCTTTTCAGCAAAGATGGTTTTGATATCCCAATGGACTACACGTATATATAACTTCTGTACACCTGATGTGCATTATACCAACATTAGTTGTTGTATTAAAATACAACACTACCAGCAATAGAGGCGGATGAGGTATGAGCAAGAGTAGTTGTATTGAAATACCAACATTGTTGTGCTATATTGTTGTCCTGTACAATGGCATAAGTTGTATCCAAACCGTCCATCATGACCAATGGATACAATGGTATAAGTTGTATCAAAACTGTCAAAAGGTACACATGTTAGCTATACACGCAATAGCTACTATACACATGTTATTCTATACACGTGTTGTTTTGTACACATGTACACATGTTGGCTGTACACGTGTTGGCTTCTATACACAGATTGGCTAATGTACAACACACCATATGCTTGTTGTACACGTGTGAAACAGATTGGCTAATATACATCACACCAACTAAATAGCTTTTGTATCTACATCAGCAAGTCTTGTGAGTCTATTCATGAGACTTATTATATAGTGACGGTGAGCCCCACTTCAAAAAAAAAAAAAAAAAAAAAAGGAACAACAATATCAAACTGGGACCCACATGAGTGGGTGACGTCACTTCACAATGGGGTTTTGCAAAAATCAACATAGCTAATCTGTTGTATAGCTGACGTACACAACTATATTAATTGTTGTAAAGGTGACGTACACAACTCATATAGATGTTGTATTGACGTATATAGCTAGAACAACACAGCTATGCTTTAGTTTTGCTAATAGCCACGTGTATATCTGTTGATCTGTTGCAAAATAAGGGCACATATCTATTGCAAAACCACACGGTGCACATATCTGTTGCAAAATATGGTGTAGATCTGTTTTAGCCACATGTGCAAATCTGTTCTAACCTCATGTGTAGATCTGTTTTAGCCACATGTGTAGGATCTCTTCTTGCCACATGTCTAGATATTGTGCACTTTTCTGTTTAATTATGAGCTTCATATTTGTTGAATTCATGTTTAATCTACATAACAATTGTGTGGACCACATTCAAATATGTTGCAACTTGAATGTGTTATCCTAATTTATGGATTTGATCAAATATATTTCTACTTTATGGATTTCTTATGAGATGATGGACACATATCTCATAAGAAAAACATACAAAAACAAATGATGGACACATGTCTTGATCCTGACATATACATGAATATAAATGTTGTTTCCTTTATAACATTTTCTTCACTATTGATCAAGAGATCATTAGTGATCGAAATGATCATCTACCGTGATGATCAATATTGATGAAAGGATCCATCATCAACAATGATCAATAACGGTGATGATCAGATCCATCTCTAATGGACATGATCACTAGTGAAGATTAAACTCTCTTCATATTTAGCACTTCATTTTTCTTTCTTTCTGATGATATGTAAATAATTAAGCTGATGATGTGTTTAGATCTAAGCCCTCTTTATTTTTCATTGGAACATATGGAAAAAACTTAGTGCTAGAATCCTCCCTAAAAATAAAGGTTGTGCATAACCTAAGTGGGAGTTTATTCTCCTCCACCAAATGATGTATGCAACCAAATGATGGTAGGTTAATACAAATTCATTCTTATAAAAGCATTAAATCTCATCTTAAAAGGAGAACTTGACTGTTCTACACTGCCCATTCGGGTATGTGGACTTTCAGATCTCGTTAAAATGCGTTTACTACTTTTATACTTTAAAATTTTGAATAACAAGGAGAAATGCTGATGATTAGTGTCAATACCTTAGATCATAGCTAAGTAGTGATACTTATGCAATGTAGAGATGACTACCAAAGCATTAATCGCTGAACAGCTGCAAGGACAACATTTCGACAGTAACAACTACGAAGACTGGTCTCGCGTGGTGCGATGCTTTCTAGATGAGGACGACATATCGCATACACTCGATGAAGTTCAAGAGGAACCCATATTGGTTGAAAACGGGAATTTATAAGAACATAGGGTTGCGATAACTCGCATAACAAGTGGCAAAAACAGAATTGTTCAGCTCGTAATGTCCTTCTTAGCACTATGCATAAAGAACTCATACCTACGTATGAAATGCATGACACCGCTAAGGGAATCTAGGAAGCACTGACAAATATTTATGCCCAAAAGTCAGATGCGAGAGTTAGGACAATGGAATTAGAATTCTAGGAGTATAGGATATTAGTCTGCTGCCCCATCAAATATCATATCTGTAAGATAGAGCAAATGATAGGTGCCCTTAGGAATGTTGGGTGTAAATTGACTAAAAATCAAAAGATTATAGTCATGCATCATTCCTTGCCTGAATCTTGGGCCCAAACAAAAGAATTCTGAACCATACTGATTCTATCACTACGTTCAGAGACTTTTGTGGCCACTTGGTACATGAGGTTGAAATGAATGTAATTCAGCCAGGTTTGTCCAAGGCCTTCGTAGCAGAGACTAATAAGCGAAAAGCTAATAAGAAACGGTTCAAAGCTCGCAAGAATACGAAAAAGAATAACCAAGAACAGAACTCCACAGCACCTCCTCCAAATCTCAAGAAGGGGAATGGAAAGAAAAAGCAGAAAAAGACAAATATAGTCTACTTTGTCTACAGAAATTTCAGCCATTATGCTCGGCAGTGTGCCTATAAAAAGACGGTAATTTATCAGTCACTAGATACTTTGTATGTAGGCGTTTGTTTTGAAATCCTTTCCGTTGATACGATATCTAACGAGTGGATTTTGGATTCAGGTACAACAAAACTCGTGACACAGAGTCGTTGAGGACTAGAGGAATTCCGGCCTGTAGCCAAGGGAAGTTATAAGCTGTACATGGACAATAACGCTGTTGAAGACGTACTAGGGATTGACGTTCTCTATCTCCGTACGTACATAGGGCAAACAATAATCCTCCGTGATACTCTTTATGCACCGAGGATGCGTCAGAATTTAATTTCTGTTTCTAGGTTATTATTTAATGGTTTTGATATTCGATTTTCTGGGACAAGAGTTTCTTTGAGACTGAATAACCTCATCTTTGTATGGGAAAATTTAATTTTAGATTAATTTATTCTACACGTAGATTGTGATAATGTCTCTCTTGCTTTATCTGCTATGTCGAATGAAACTGTAGTATCTAAATCTCAAAAATGACACGTGAGGTTAGGTCACATAGGAAAGGATCGTATGACAAGACTATTACGTTCTGGTCTGTTAGACTCTTTATCCAAAGTTGATTTGTCATTTTGTGAACATTGTGTGTCCGGGAAGACTTCGAAGAAACCATTTTCCAAAGCGGCTAGGTCTAAGGGCACACTAGAGATAATCCATTCAGATATCTGTGTACCCTTCAATGTACATGCCAAAAATGGATGTTAATACTTTGTCACTTTCATTGACGATTACTCGCACTATGGATATGTGCATCTCATCTCACATAAAACTGAGGCTTTTGATTGTTTTCTTAAATATAAAGCTGAGGTGGAAAATCAGTTTGAGAAAAAGATTAAAATCCTTCAATCTGATAGAGGTAGCGAGTATACGTCTGAAATGTTTAAATCATATTACGAGACTGTTAGCATTGTTCGGCAGTAGACAATGGCTTACACTCCACAGCAAAATAGTGTTCCAGAAAGAAGGAATAGAACACTATTGGACATGGTTAGATCGATGATGGTACAAGCCAATCTCTCTACCACATTCTGGGGAGATGCACTGTTAATAGCCGTCTACGTCCTTAATAGAGTCTCATCCAAATCCATTCCTAAGACCTCATACGAGATGTGGTCTGGGAGGATTCCTTCTCTAACCAACCTACACCCTTTGGGATCTTTAGGATATGTTTTGCTACCTACTCCGCATAGAGGTAAACTTGATAGTAAAACCATTGAATGCGTCTTCATTAGGTACCCTATGCATTCAAAGGGATACGTTCTAGTTTATGAGGATTATGGACGATGGATTGAGATAGAATCCCGGGACGTGACCTTCGTTGAAAATAGATACTCAAGCCGAATGCAGCAAAAGGTTCCAACAAAATTTTTTGAAATACCAGATGTATCTCAGGAGAGTGGGAGTTCTGCTTCTCAAGATGGGGATGTTCCTATAGTTCGTCAGCATAGTGGGAGGACATCTCAGCAGGCTCCTAAGTTACCTCGAAGCGAAAGAGGATTGAATCCCCGAAGATACTTCAATATTGAGAGACAAACATTCTCTTGTGTTACAGTTGATGATGATGAACCTGATTCGTATTAGGATGCATTATTATCTTCTAACTCAGCCGATTGGGTGAATGCTATGGACGAAGAGATTGCTTCCATAGAGAAGAATAAAGTCTGAGAACTTGTTGATATGCCTTCCAATCGCCAAGCGATAAGTAACAAATGGGTACTGAAGATCAAAAGAAAGGAAAATTGTACAGTGGACAGGTATAAAGCACGATTAGTTGCTAAAGGTTTTACACAAAAAGAAGGCATTGATTACGAGGAAACCTTTTCACCTGTTGCAAAGTTCTCCTCAATGCGCATGATCTTGTCCATTGTCGTAAGTTTAAACTTAGGGTTATATCAGATGGATGTAAAGACCGCATTCTTAAATGGTGACTTGGATGAAGAGATATACATGCAACAGCCCATGGGTTATGTGGACAAAAAGCATCCAAAGAAAGTCTGCAAGTTGTTCAAATCAATCTATGGGTTGAAGCAATCTTCAAGACAGTGGTACATGAGGTTCCACTTGGCCATCACCACTTTTGGATTCACGATAAGTGAAGAAGATCATTGTATATACATGAAACGGTCTAGAAGATCTTTTTTGATACTATCTCTATATGTAGACGATATCCTGTTAGCTGGTAATGACATGCAATTGTTGATATTGACTAAAGATTGGCTATTCTCAAACTTTGAGATGAAAGACCTAGGTGAAGCCAACTTTATTCTTGGGGTAAAAATCATCAGGGATCACCCTAAGAAATTTTCAGGCTTGTCTCAAGCAACTTATATACAAAAGATCTTAGAGCGGTTCAGGATGAAAAATTCAAAAGCTGTTGAAACCCCTATGGATAAAGCTACCAAGCTAGACAGGAAATCTCTTCCCCAGACTGAAGCCGAGAAATTGGCTATGTCCTCAGTACCTTATGCAAGCGCAATAGGGAGCTTAATGTATGTTATGCTTTACACCAGACCAGATATTAGCTATGCAGTTGACATAGTCAGCCGTTATCAGAGTAACCCGAGACAGTCTCATTGGCAAGCCGTCAAATGTATATTCCACTTTCTCAGAGGAACAAAAGACCTAATGTTGTGTTATGAAGGCACAAGACTCGAGCTCAAAGGATATTCTAATGCTGCTTGGGGTAATGACGCCGACGAGGGAAAGTCTACTTCAGGATATGTATTCTTACTCGGAGGATGAGTTATCTCATGGTCGAGTAAGAAACAGACATTAACAGCTCTTTCATCTATGGAGGCCAAGTACATTGCATATTGTACTGCAGTTCAGGAGAGTGTATGAGTTCACAGATTTTTATTGAGTCTGGGTGTTGTACCGAGTGTTCATCAACCTATATCGCTGAAGATAGAGAATACTTCAACCATTGACTTGACAAAGGACCCTAAACACCACCAGAAATCTAAGCACATTGAGATCAAGTATCATTACGTCCATGATCAAGTGAAAGATAAAATGGTCGCCCTCAGATACATTCCTACTAAGGAAATGATGGCTGATCCCATGACGAAACCTATAGCTAGAGATCTATTTCAGGTTCACGTCAGGCAGATGGAATTGAGAAAAGTTTGACTGCTGTACTTGTTTTGTAATACATTCGATCTTTCATGAATAATATATTCCATTTATTCAGTATTGAATACTAATATAAACTAGGTAAGTAAATTATCAGCATTTACCTTAAGATCATGTAGAATTTCTATTTTTGTCGGCAAGCTAGTCACCCACTCGCACGGGTTGACCAACTTTAAATGTACAAGAGAGGCACATTTGGGGCCATGTTTATACATTGAGGTATGAACTTCCCTTTATTGTGAATAATAAAATATGAGGATATGAGTGAGTCGTATCCGCCTACAATCTTTTAAGATTGAAGATGAGACTGATAAAGTCAAATAACATAATCGCACCATTCTTTTTTCACGCGATCAATGTTATGGCCTGAATTTAAAGCCAGGTTATGAGGTTATGAGATGAGTCGTACCTCATGTAGAATGACCTGCGTATTGTAGACCCGACATTCAAATAGTATTGTCTACTTTACTGACGTGGATTGTAGCCACGTGCTGGGACCTTTTACCTACAGATTGCTTTGATTCGATCTAATCATTGCAATGTGCGAGTAGCCAGTCCCGTAGGTGACTCTTTGTGTCCTTAGCTACCCTCCTCTTGTGTATATGAGGATGAGATTGAGTGTCGTTACTTTAGTGTACTATGACGAAAGGTCCTTGATTGGCCAGACTCAGTTACGCTAGGAAAGTAGCTTGATTAATTCTAAATTACACATCTACGTGGGGAAGATCCCGTGACAGCTACAAATAGAACTTGAAGACTTGAAGACTTATCCGCTGGCAGTATCGAGTTATTTTTAATAGACTTTTTCAAACAATATTTTTTCTTAAAAGCATATATATAAGTATTGCTTTAAATCGATTTTAGTCGAAGTTTGTGAAAAATCAAGTTTTCAGAATAACTTGATAAGTTGGATAAGTGCGTATGTTGGCCGAGTACTCCAGATCGGGAGTTAACTCCATCCGGTGTGGTCACGAGGACTAGGACAGACATTGTAAAGCTTGCATTATTGAGTACTAGTTAGGTGGTTACTTAGTATTTAAACACCTGTGAGAAGATTACGGTGATCTATCTGGTCCCACGCCTCTTATTCTTTTGATCGCGATGTTTGGTTTTTTTATTGTTATTAGGCGAGTTAGATGGATAAATTTTTGTGTCTATCCCACAAAGTGATTGAGTGGGAGATGTTGGACTAGGCCAGTGGGGCCCACTAGTGAGCAATCACTAGTGGGTGGGTCCCACAAGTTTAGGCTTCTTCCGGCCTTTTTCCTTTTCTGTTATATTTCAAATTCAAGTTTGAATTTGATTTATGATAAGAGATAGGGATAAGATCGGATGATATGGTCTCATCCAATCTCATTCGATCTCTCATTCCTTTCCTATATAAAGGATGAGACTCTCTCTCCCGTGATATATCATAAGTAATACCGAGAGTATACGGAGAGAGATATAGTGTGCACAATAGTTTGTCCATTTTGGCTTGTCCTTGATACAATCTAATCCATAGATCGTGATCCGGGGCCACTTATGTTGTAGGATCAGAGGTGTGAATAGATCCATCTGCTCCAGTAGCAGATAGGCGGAGCGTTGGAGCGTCAATCTTCTGCTTTGTAAGGGTTCCAAAACTCGCGTAGACCGTCAGATCTTGAGGGCTCATCTTCTGCGCTTCCTTACAGGTAGCTTAAAAACATAAACACTTCACTCAATGTCAAGTCGGTTAAGCTAAACTTGAGTACTTGATGGAGTCTTTAATCAACTCAACTCAACTTGATATTTTAATAATTGAATTTTAACCTTTAATGCATTTAAAACTATTAAAACCATAAAATAATTAAAATACCAATAGCATACACTAGGGTTCATTGACAGTCCTAACCTCATCCTTGCCTCTTCGAATCTTGCACATGGTAATTTTTCGTTAAATGACTGGGCAAGTGACTACTCATCGAGTCTTGTCAAGACCCGGCCAAGTCATGCCACTCAATGAGTTTCCATGAGACTCGGCATGAAATTTTGCCGAGTCAAGCTAACTCAGATGAGTTTTGAGTCAACTTACCAAGTTTTAGAACTATTTTGCTGATTATGCATGGATTGCCCGAGTCCAGCCACCTTCTTTTGTGCAAGATATGTGTTGTTCTACCCAATTAGGGGTGCAGTGTGGGAAGGTTGGACCGTGATGAGGGTCAATCAAAACTAGACCTGTACTCAAGATGACCCAATCCGCAACATGACCTGATCCAAATCCATCCCAAGATGCCCAAACCAAATTCCTTTGTACTCAACCCAACCTGACCCAAACCCTTCCCAAATATATGTGATCATTCCCAACCTAACCTAACCCAACCCGAATTTGCTTAACTGGAACCTGACCTGATTTCGAATGGGGTTGGCATTTTCCAACCCCCCCTGTCCGAGACCTTGACAATCCAACCCGACCCACTGAGTTTGGATTGACCCAAACCTAAGTTGGATCCTTGTGCCAAATCATTCATGATATTAACAAGAATGCACTTGAAACAGTAGATGGGCTGTGCCAGTTTGGGGTCAGCACGGGCTGATATGGGCTCTGTAGGCTATTGTAGCCTTTTTACTTAGTAAAAATAACTTATAAGGGAATAGGAGAAAACTAATTTTTGTTGTAGTACTTCTTCATATATGAAAATGAAATCCATACACATATTTATAGTGTGTGTGTGTGTGTATATATATATATAAAACTAAGGGACATGACTCTTCAACAAAGAGACATGAACCTTTTCAACTAAGGGACATGTGTCTCTTCAACAAAGAGACATGAACCTTTTCACAAAAGTGCATTAATTCAACTCTCTCCCTTAATGAACTTTTTGAATTACTCCCAACATCTCTCGAAGATGGAAAAAACTTTCTTTAGGGAGTGCCTTGGTGAACATGTCAGCCATTTGTTCTTTCGTCTTGCAATACTTCAACTAGATCTCTCCACTCTCAATAACTTCGCAGATGAAGTGATGCTTGATCACAATATGCTTAGTCTTGTTATGATATACTGGATTTTTTGCAATTGAAATCGTTGACATGTTGTCGCAATATATAGTAGTTCCTTCATTTTGCTTTTCGCCAATATCTTCAAGAATTCTTCGTAACCATATTGCTTGAGAAACTGCAAGAGATGCCGCCACATACTCTGCTTCTGCTGTAGATTGAACAACGGTACTTTGTTTCTTTGATTCCCAAGAAATTATCTCGGATCCAAGAGAGAAAGTGTATACCGATGTGTTTTTTCATATCATCTATGGATCCTACCCATTCATTATATGTATATCCTACCAATTTTGAGTTTGGAATAGGAGTATACATGATTCCATAATCCAACGATCCTTGGATGTATCGTAACACCCTTTTTGCAACTCCTAAGTGAGTTTGCTTTGGACAATTCAGGAATCTCGAGAGTAAAATTGCAGTAAACATAATATTAGGCCTTGTAGTAGTGAGATACAAGAGACTTCCAACAATACTTCTGTACAATGATTCATCCACCTTTTTTGAACCATCGTCTTTTATCAGCTTCTCGTTTATTACAAGAGGAGTAGTAACTGGGTTGCATCCTTCCATGCTGAATTTTGTAAGAATAGATTCAGCATACCTTGTTTGAGAAATGAAGATTCCATTTTCGTCTTGAGAAACTTCTATTCCCAAAAAATAATGCATCATACCAAGATCATTCATCTCATATGTCTTCATCATATCGAATTTGAACTGATGGAGCATACTATGATAATTTCCCATGAGTATCAAATCGTCAACATACAATGATACGATGAGAATATATGTACCTTCAGTCTTGACATATAAGGTAGGCTCACACTTACTCCGATGAAATTGATTCTTGGCAAAATAACCATCGATTTGGCTATACCAAGCACGCGGTGCTTGCTTTAATCCATATAATGCTTTCTTCAATCGATAAACTTTATCTTCTTCGCCCTCCTACAAATCTTTATGGTTGATCAACGTAAATTTCTTCATTGAGGACACCATTCAAGAAGGTTGATTTGACATTAAGCTGAAAAATGGACCACTTCCTTTGAGCTGCAAGTGCAATGAGGATTCATATAGTCTCCAATCAAGCAACTAGTGTAAAGGTTTCTAATCGATGCCTAGTTGTTGTGCAAAACCTTTTGCAACGACCCTTGCCTTATATTTTTGGGTTGAGCCATCTAAATTGAGTTTAGACTTGTAAACTCATTTTACTCCAACAACATCTTTGCTGCTTGGACGATCAACTAACTCCCAAGTAGAGTTCTTCTCGATCATGCAAATTTCCTCTTCCATAGCTTTCACCCAATTGTCTTCTCAAGCTGCAACTTCAAAGCTTTCCGGTTCTACAATCGAAAAATTGCAACACTCGTAGATGTCTCTCAGACTCTTCATTTTTCTCGGCGGCGATTCGGATGAAATACTTGAACTTGTTGCTGAAGAACTTGATGATGTGGATAGAGTAGCTTTTGGTGAAGAGAATGGAGTTGTGGGTCCATAATCTTCTTCATCATTTTCTGCTTCTGTTTCTTCTTCCATATCTTCAGTGCTTTTCGGTTCATCTTCTTGTATAAGAATGGCTTGTTCTTGTATATTTTTCTTTTTCTAATCACATCCTGTACTTTCATTGAACAAAACATCTCGACTAATCATTAGTTTCCCCATCTCAAGGTTATATACTCAATAACCTTTCGACGAAGTACTATAACCAATGATAATACAAATTTCAGATTTTTCATCAAGTTTTTGACGCTTTTGAGATGGAATATGAACATAATAAATGCAACCAAAAATTTTGAGATGTTTTACAGAAGGCTTGTGACCTGACCATGCTTCAATCGGTGTTTTTCCATCCACAGCTTTTGTAAGACTCCGATTAAGTAAGTAAACAGCTGTAGACACAGCTTCAACCCAAAAAGTAATTAGGATGCCTTTCTCCTTCAACATATAACGAGTCATTTCGACAATTGTTCTATTCTTTCGTTCTGCAACGCCGTTTTGCTGAGGTGTGTAAGCAACAGTCAGTTGCCTCTCGATTCCTTCTTCTTCACAATATGTCTCAAATTCCTTAGAGACGTACTCGCCGCCATAATCACTTCTCCGCATCTTGATTTTGAGACCACTTTGTCTCTCAACTTGTGATTTGAATCCCTTGAAGAAGAAAGAGCTTCTGACTTTTGCTTTATGAAGTACACCCACGTCATTCTTGTATAATCATCAACAAAGATGATAAAATACAAGCTTCTACTAAGTGATGGAGTTTGCATTTTTCCACAAATATCAGTGTGGATCAACTCCAAGGGCGCCTTTGCTCTCCATATGCTTCTTGAGAAAGGTGCACGATGATGTTTTCCCAATGGATAACCCGAGCAAATGTTATTTTTAATTTTGATAGACGGTAAACCATCTACCAGATTCTTCTGATCCATCAACTTCAATCCATGAAAGATCAAATGCCCCAATCTTTTATGCCAAAGCCAAGATTCATCAAGTGTCTCGACTTTCCGTGCACAATCGATCGAATATCACAACTTAATAGGAAAATTATGATTTTTCTCCATATTCACCTTAGCAATCACTTGATTTGTGTCATTCTTGTCATAGATAATGCAAGAATCATTTTTGAAGAATATAGAGTGCACATTTTGAACAAGTTGCCCAACACTTAGCAAGTTTTGATCCAAGTCAGGAACAAGTAAAACATCTTTTATATACTTGTCCCCTTTCTGGTTTCAATGGCAATTGTCCCCTTTCCATTTGCTTCCACAATAACACCATTTCCCATACGGACTTGAGATCTGACAGATGAGTCGATATTTGTGAATATTCGATCATCACCTGTCATATGATTGTTGCATCCACTATCCAAGTACCATATGTCTTCAGTTTGAGTGAGTATTGACATGCAAAAAACATGTTTTCTTTAACTTTTTTTTTCAGAGAAATTTGCAGTATGTCGATTGTCCTTGAAACGACAATCCTTCTTTACGTGTCCAAACTTTTTACAGTTAAAACACTGAGGTTTGCCTCGATTCCAACACTCACTTTCAATATGGCGAGACTTTTTGCAAAAATCGCAGGTAAGATTTCAATTTTTACCTTTGTTTTGATTTTGTCATTTCCTTTACATCGATTTTCAACATTTCTTGTAATTGCCTTGATTCTTTCCGGGACCAACTTGTGTCTTCTCGAAAGAACTTTGTGAACCAATTGAAAGTTTTGTTTGAAACACACTTTCAACTGATTTTTCTTCATGCCTCAACAATCTTTGTTCATGTGATTCTAAAGAGCCCATCAACTCAACCAATGATAAGGTTGAAAGGTCCTTAGATTCCTCTATTGTGGCAACAACAGCATCATATTTTGCAGAGAGGCATATTAAAAGCTTCTGAACCACCTTTTCATCAAAAATAAAATCTCCATAGATCCTAATCTGATTCACTACTTCAATCACTCGTGAAAGATCATCTTTCATCTTTTTCGAGTCTTTCATTTCAGATTTTCATACTCCCTCCGTAGAGTTTGTAACTTGATGGCAATCACTTTCGACGTACCTTTGAACTCCTGCTGTAAAGTGTCCCAAGCTTGCTTTGAAGTTTGAGATGGAATGATTCTAGAGAAAATAGAATCAGTGACACTTTGTTGAATGAAGAAGAGGGCCTTCACATCTTTCTTTTTATTCTCCTTCAGTTGTTCTTGTTGTATGGTTGAGAGAGATGTGAGATTGGTTGTAGTTGGATAACCAGTTTCAACAATCTCCCATAGCCCTTGAGATTGGAACAAAGTCTTCATTTTGATGCTCCAATGATCAAAGTTCTCCCCTCCAAAAATGGGAATTGCGGGATGAATCGTTGCACCATTCATTGCCATTGATTCTACTTCTGTAGAAGTTTCTAACACCCAGTCAAGACCCGAAACTAAGCTCTGATACCACTTTATAGGCTATTATAGCCTTTTTACTTAGTAAAAATAACTTAGAAGGGAATAGGAGAAAATTAATTTTCGTTGTAGTACTTCTTCAAATATGAAAATGAAATCCATACACATATTTATAGTATATAAAAAAAATAAAAAAATAAAAAACTAAGGGACATGACTCTTCAACAAAGAGACATTAACCTTTTCAACTAAGGGACATGTGACTCTTTAACAAAGAGACATGAACCTTTTCACAAAAGTGCATTAATTCAACAGGCTCTTATGCACAGCCCAAGCAAGGCGGGATTGGTATTACAAAAGCTAACAGCATAATCAACCTTGAAAACCTCTATTTGTTTCTTGCAATCTTATTTTCATTGATCTTTGTTGATTAGGTAGGGCCTCTTTTTGAAAGGTGTTTTTGTATCTTTTAGTTTGACATGCAAACATATATAATTTTTATTCTTATCTATGTTAACTTATGTTTTGCATATATAATATGAAAAGAAACGTAGTTGTTATGTGAAAATAATGAGTGATTCTTTTAAGGTCTGGAAGGAATAGAATAATGAAAGGGGGAATTAAAAGAATAAAAATAGAAGACCAATCCACTATAAGGTTTTGTTGGTTAGGCTTAAGCTACAATGTGATGTGTGGAGCCCACCATGACATGCACATGGCATCCAATCCATCTATCATGTGAGCCTCCTTATATAGTTGGCTTCCCAGGATAAGGCTGATCCAAATTTAGGCAGACCACAACATTTAAAATCATGCTTAAAACCTCTGAAATCAGTTGATGTGGACTGCCTGAGTTTGGGAATGGACCGGTTTTGGTCTGTCCATTCATCTTTGTGGGGCACATTTCTTGAATCAATAGGATGACATATAAAGCATTGTGGCCCTATTCATCATCTAGAAAGTCCAGAGTTTCGGAATGGACTGCTTTTGTTTTGTCCATTCATCATGGTGGGGCTCATTTCCTGAATCAATAGGATGACATATAAAGCACCGTGGGTCCTACTCATCATCTGGAAAGTTTTAAATGGTGGATGTCCTCGTCACAACTATTTCTATGGTGTGGCCCACTTGACTTTCAAATTGTTACCTCTCGATTTCAAAATTCAGTCATGAGTGATAAATGGGGGCATATTAGAGTAGCTCAATTCTATCCGAAACTTTAACCTCAAGTGTTAAGATAAGCAGATATGTTAGACTTGACTGTATATGACTGAGATTTGAGAAGACCGGTCGCATCTTCAACTACTCATGAGCTGTTTAAGATGATCAAGCGATTATCGAAGGGTAGGGTTTATCCTTCGAAAATGGGTTGCACATTGCCTTCCATATGAAAGAACTTCTAGATTCAAAGACAAACAAAAAGAAAACACTTACAATCGATTCAAGGAGTAACTGCAAAGCACATTTCTGAAAGAAAAATTGTCCATGTTATAATGGAAATCGTCCAACGTATGAGCATAGACTTAGATTACAGCTAAGGATTACAACTACTGGATTACTGCTACTCCTAATAAAGATTAGACTATTGGTTACGCTAAGGAACGTAAAAGACATATTATACTGAGAAACATAATGATAATTAATAGGTTTGATTTGTTTGATTGGGTTGGTATGAGACACTTCACTTCGTTGAGCACCTTTATTATTTATTAATTTCATTGAGATAACCATTTGGATACATCTTCCCACATTTGACATTTATAGCAACTACTTTAGTATCACTCTGACCTTCCAGACTCTTCTTTGACACTTATCCTGTTAACCGCTTCTAGTTCAACCATATTCCATCTTTTACCGCTTGACCACATTCGATTTTTGGATGACGTGTATTACCCAACCAACATCACATGTTATTTCTGCAAAACACGTGCTTAAAATATCTCAAAGATTTTATACATGTATATTACTCGCGTAATGACATGTGTCCTTTTCTAATTGGCTCTTCCAGGGATGGTAAAAAAATAAGGTACAACATTGGCCCCACGTCGCTTCGCCTTTGGGCAAAAGGTGAAAGCGGTGGTGGTTTGTTGTTCAATGCAATAAATGCGATCGGGCTTTCCTTACACATGTCAGCTTCTTATTGATTCTGCTGTGCCAAGATGAAAACCTGAGTGCCACTGGGGGTGCATGTCCTAACTCCTTGGAAGGTGGTATGGTGCCTTGCATGTCATTACTGCAAATTACCCTTGCTAAGATGCATCGAATGCGAGAATGATCCCTGCTCTATAACACCTATATAAATGGTATTAACCTTTCATTTCTCCATGCTTCCAAACTTCCTCCGCCTCTAAACCTCTATAATTTCCTATCCAACATCTCTTCTATTGTAGTCCCTTCTCCTCTTACTCAGGCTATAACCCTACTGAAGGAGATCCTCTCCAATGAACTCGATTACTATGGTCAGTCATCCCTTCTGTTCGACACAAACTTTTTCTTCTAAAGCTTCTCAGAGACTACCTTGGTTAATGCAACTTTGAAACTCTGAAGAAAATTCATCGCCTTGGGAACACCTTCTTCGAGGCCGAGTTTGACGTCAACAGCAACTGCTGCTGCTACAACAGAGTAGATGCACTGCGTGGATAAAATCCACATCTCAGGTGGGTCTCACCGTCCAGATTTGTTGGATAGTGTGGATCTCACATCAAAGTAGGCCACATCCCACATGAATGGCCACCACATCAGGGCCCACCGTCCCTATGGATGGACGGTGTGAATACAACAAATACGTCATGGTGGGGATCCACCGTCCCAACCAGGGACGGTGTGGATGATGCAGCACCGTCCAGACTTCTCTAGACGGTGGGAGATTTAACGCATCAAGGTGGGTCCACACACACGTGGGCCACCCCACACAGCATGGATAGAATGCATGAATCATGGTGGGCCACACATAAAAAGGGAGAGAGAGAGAGAGAGGGAACGGTGCAGATGGGAGGGCCCCCGCCACTATCGGTCCCTCTTTGATACAAGGCATACATCAAGATGGGTCCTATTACAAGTGGGCCCTCAAATCATCAAATCCAAGCAAAAACATATGAATATAATCCTAGGAAAGCACCCACCTTTGATCTTCTCCTCCTCTTTCCGCCAAAGCATCTTAGAGCTCCAAAGGACGAACTTCAACAGTTGAGATTAGTTTTGGAGGGTGGGGATGGGAGATAGGAAGTGGGCCACACAAAGCTCTTTCATGGAGCTTGCTTGAACGTGGGTTGCTTGGGAGAAAATGAGAGAGAGATGAGAGAGAGAGGTGTAATACAGAGAGAGGGATGGGTGAGTGATGAGGTGTGATGGATGAGTGAGTGATGGATGTGTACTTGTGTAAGAGAGAGTGTTGACTTTTGGGAAGGGTGATTGTACTTGGGGATGGGATGGAGTGATGGGTTATACTTTGATTGATTGATGTGATGTGTTGTAGAGATTCTCTCGGAATTGCAATGCGCGGTTTTTTCCTCGAACTGAACGTGGACCCATATCTCCTGACCTGGATATCGCCTCAGCGCACGAGACGCGGTGCCAGAACCGTGGCGACGGTGTGGTCACACTGGTACAAGTCTCGGGTCGAGTCGACTCAGATATGCAGGACTCGGCTTAGGATCATGCGCAAACGTCGGTTACAGGTCGCGGGTATCTAGAATTCGACCGGGAGGACCGCGGAAGCATATGGAACGGTACGGGCTAGGATACAGGTCTTACAAGTGTGGTTCATGGTAGATGTGTGGTGTTGCTCTGAGCCACACTTCTATACTTGTGGCCGCCTGCCAATACATGTAGTGTCTCTTACTGGGCTTTCGTGCCATAACCTAGTCATCATAAGGCCCAAGGTCAATCTTTTATCACGATCAAACCAGCTTCTGAAGACTGACAGTGGCCATGTTAATATCTAAGTTAGGTGAAAATGAATCAGTATCGATCAACATTGCTTCCTTTTCTTTCTCAAGAAATTTTAATAATCCCCAATGAATGTTAACTTAAACGATATTCCTGAAAACCATGTAATTGTTAATGGAGTGAGAACGGGTTTCATGCCACTTACACTACTCATCTTTTTTAACTCCTCGACCAAGGAATTTTATGGTTAATGTGGATTTTAATGAACTTCTCGGATAACATTATTTCAAAGTCTCGTCAGCCCGGGTAATGGCGAACTTGTATATGTTATGAGTTTTCTATGTGGTCGGCATAGTTGCTTTTGTTCTAATCAATGTCGAACACACAAATGGCTTTTTAGCCACTACCTCAGTCGCAATCACCTCATAATAGTATTTTTCCAGCTAACGAGTTCTTTTGCATTGCTCCTTCCTGAATAAGGTCTTCAAATCAAAATGCTTTTCTTATTAAATCGTATAAATGTAGAAACTCTATCCCGATAAACTTTTTAAAGAGTTTGTATCCCAAATTATCCTAAGTGAGTTGTACAAACTTAACCTTAGTTGTGACAACCTTGCATCGAATTTTCTCTCTTGAACTGGGCAATATAGTTTTCAGCCGATTCACCAAGTAACTCCTGTAAACGTGCAAGGTCGACCATATAAATTTTCTTGTCCTTGTAGAAGAATTGGGCATGGAATTTCTTCTCTATCTCTTACCAGGTTTGGATGGAATTTGGTAACAAATTACAATACCAGGTAAAAGCCATTATGGTTAAGGAATGATCATATAGTTGTAACTTGTGATAATCATTATTAGTCAATTCACCATATTGCACGATAAATTAGCATATGTGCTCAATGGTTGATTGACTAGTGTCACTAGTGAAAAGTGCAAAATCTAGTCCACAATTCATAGGCAATGGATACTGCTAGTCAATCCATTCAGGATAAGGTTTGTAATATATTAGGGTAGTGATATAACCAAGAACTTGGCCTGCTACTTCTTGGAACAGTTGCATAACTTGATTGTGATCCAAATGTTGAGGTTCAACTATTGGTGGCTGTAAGACCCGTACAATAGTCCATACCGTTCCGTAGGCTTCCGCGATCCTACCGGTCGAATTCCGGTAATCCTCGACCCATATCCGATGTTGCGTGCGATCTTAAGCCAAGTCCTACCTACCGAAGGCGGCTCGATCCGAAACTCGTACCTTGGCGATCGTGCCGTCGCCGCGGTTCCAACGGCGCGACTCGCGCACCGAACCGATACGTAGGTGGGAAGATGTCAGTCTGTGTTCATTTCGAAGAAAACACCGCGCGTTGCGAATTATGAGGGAATCTCTATGAGATGTCCCACCAATCACCGCGCGTTGCGAATTACGAGGGAATCTCTACGAGATGTCCCATCAATCCATCAATCAATCAATGTCAAGTCACTCCATACCCCAAGTACAACAACCCATGCCTCCTTTACTTAAAGTCAACTCTCTCTCCCATTTTTCAAAGCTACCCTTACCCATGACATCATCACACTACTCCCTCCATCCCTTCTTCCTTTAATTTATTTCTTTCTCTCTCTCATTCTCTCATTCCCTCTCTCTCATACGTCCAAGCCTCTTCTAAGCAACCCAATTTCCCAAAACATTTCTAAGTGTGGCCCACCTCCTCAACTTCCATCTCAACCGTCCGATCATCATCCGCACCGTTAAAACCCGATCGACGTCCATAAGAACCGTAGGTGAGGAGTTTTCAAGCCAAGGGAGCAAGGAGGATCGCAACAAGGTGGGTGATCCACCATCATTTCTCATATTTTTTTTGGGCCACATGTGGTGGGACCCGTTTGATGTATGCATGTATGAAATGGAGGGCCCATAGTGGCGGGGTCCCTCCTCTATCTCACCGTGTATCTCTCTCTATTTCTCTCTCTCTTTCTCTCTCTTTCCCTCTCTTTCTCTCTTCCTTAGAATGAAGTGGGCCCCACCAATATGTTAAATCTACTCCATCCATCAAATAGGGTGGCCCACCTCATTTTAGGAGAGATCCACCCCCTATTTAGAGTAAATGATATATTATAATATTTTATTAATATTTATATATATGGTGGGCCATGATCATGTGGGACCTACCTTGATGAACGTGGGCCACTCACGTGTGGGACCCACCATGAGGCAGTGTTTATCCAAACCGTCCAGCGTCTCTGGACGCTGGACGTAGGCGTACTGCATGGCTAACCAAAAAAAAAAAGGAAAGGAAAAGTTACTTTTTTGTGGGCTGCTCATGCAGGCCCCACCTTGATGTATGTATGTGATCCACGCCGTCCAATCTATTCTCAAGTCTACTTTAGGCGTTGAGCCAAAATTTTAAGGCAATCTGATCATCAGGTGGGCCATACCATCTAAAAACTATGTAAACACATGCCAGAACATATAAAAGTACTCGGTGGGACCCACCTGAAGTTTGGATGCAGCTGAAACTCGTTCTGGACGGGTAAAACAGTGGGACACACATAATGGGTGGGCTGGATTGTGAATCACATCTCGGTGGGCCCCAATGTAAAAAAAATATTTAAAAAAAAAAAAACAACAGCAGCAGCAGGCGCTGCTGCTGTTGACAGAGGACGCAGGCGCGCGGCCTGCGTGCGGGCGTTAGAGGCAGACCCACGGCTCCTGCCGTGGGCCCCACCATGATGCATGCGTGTCATCTACGCCGTCCATCTATTTTATCAGATCATTTTAAGGCATGAGCCCAAAAATGAGGTAGATCCTAATCTCAAGTGGACCACGTTATAGGAAAACAGTGTTGATTGGAGGCTCACCGTTTTTCACGGTTGAGTGACACATGAACATCACCATGGGCCCTGATCAGTTTGGATGGCATATAAACAGTACGCTGGGCCCCATGCCTGTGTGGCATTGTCAACCGTTTGGATGCAAATAAACATTTTGTGGGCCCCAGGTCACATGTGGCCTTATGAGCAGGTTGAATGGCAAACAAACATTAGTGTGGGCTCCTCCACATCTGTGTGACCTTACGAACAGTTGGATGGCAAATATACAACACGGTGGGCCCCTCCACATCCATGTGACCTTATGAACTGGTTGTATGGAAAATAAATACCATGGTGGGCCCCATGGTCATATAACCCTATCAAAAGGTTGTATGAAAATAAACATTATTTGGGCCCCTGTTTGGGTTGGAAAGTAACCATTTTGTGGGCCCCCATTTGAATGATAAATAAATACTGTTTTGGGCCCCAATTTGGATAGCAAATAAACATTAAGTTGGGCCCTAGGTTAAGTGGAAAATAAACATTATGGTGAGCCCTGCTTAGGACATCGAATGTATGTGATTTATCTATACCTTCCATCCCGACGGGACCTAGCATGATGTATGGTTTTCATCCAAACCGACCAATCATTTTTGAGATCTTTTTAGGTCATGTGATAAGGTCCATCTTAACATATTAGTGGGCCATCCACCGAGGCCCCACTTTGGTATGTTTAAGGCCCGATATTGAGGCCCACTTGGAGATATACAAGGCCCTTATGATACGACCCATTTGATTTACCTAAGGCCCAATGGAGTGCAACTATATCCATTGCAATGTGTGATTCCCCGTGGTGTATATAATGATGTTTATAGCAGGCTATACCTTAGGAGCAATGATGGTTTGACGTCCACATTGCATGGTCGGTGTCGGTTAAAGGTCCGCACCACCACTCTCCCTGAGGCCCACTGGCAGGCCCGTACTTGTAGTGCATTGGTCGTTTAGGCCATTTTCGCTTTGCACAGACCCATCACTTTATATCATGATAGATCCATGATTCATAATCATACGCATCATATGTATGCTTGATATGGAGAGTGACTGATCATAGCATATGCCTACGGGCAGATCATTTATGGGCTCCCTGATATGCGGAGTTGCCCTACATGAGCGCACGGTATGCACAGGATTGATGCATGTCTGGCAGTATGATTCATGCACTTGCATCTGTGTGATTGTGATATGCCCTAGCGATATCAGGGCTATAGCCTCCACAGATATATCGTGGGTGGCTGGTTGGATACCGGAAAAATCTTGTTCTAAGCAATTGGGGCGTCATAGATGTCCCTGGGTGAGAGTCCCTGAACCCGATGGTACCAGAGGATGACTCCAACGTCGAGACCGAGTGGATATATGAGCGCACGAGGGCCGAATACCATGAGGCCGCGTCTCCCACTATGTCGTGGTCGGTTGGAAAAGAGTGGTGGCCTTACTCGCCCGAGAGCAGGGGGAATTGCTAGGCTGAGTTTGACCAGCTCGGAAATGGGTTCGCTATCGACGTGCCGGATAGGTATTGGCTGACTATTGGATAGGTGGATAGTGAGGTTTCTTACGCTCACTTGGACTGTGCTGCTTGGAGAGAGACAGTGCCATTTGGAGTGTACTGAACCCCGGTGATTATCCAGACTGAGAACTGTATTGACATGAGGATTTGGATGAGGATTGGCATGCTTGACTTACATATTGCATCGCATAGCCTTGGTATGGCCGATAGCATTCACATCTTGTACTGCATAGCCTTGGTACGGCTAGTTGCATTTACGTACTCATCAGCATGATTCTGCATTACTCCGGCATTGCATTCTGAGCACGTTCGCACACACTTACACCGCCCTCTAAGCTTTCTATAAGCTTATACACGATTGATGCGTGCAGGTGACGCCAGGACACAGCTGTAGTTTCGCCGAAATTGGAGCGTGCCACCGAGCTTTTTGGAGTTTTGATATTACCATTATCTTGTATTTCCCTTTATACGCACTGTACTCAAAGTTTTTGTTTATAGTGGATTTTGTAATGGTGTTCTTATGGTTATTGTTCGTGGGTTATGCTTGGTTATGCTCATTACGAATCAAATTGATATAAGAAATCCTCCTTGTAGTATCCCAGGATCAGAACTTGGTATATGGGTGCCGGGAGCCGAGAATGGGGTACTACGGAGGCTGTCGGCGCCGGATTCAGCGATTGGGAATTTTGTGAGCCCGGTCTCCGAGTTCGGGGCGTGACAGTGGCGGATTTGGACCTACTGAGTATTGTCCTCCATTGTAAGGTAGGTTCTTAGAGAAAGGGTGGCCCCAAGTACTCCTGATTTATAACTTCAAGAATGAAGTTTTTAACCTCATACTCAGTTTACCTAAATTTAGTAGGTGGAGGTGCATTCCACATACCCTGTATCGGAGTAGGATGCACATTCTGTTGTGGGAGAGGTACTGGTGGTGCTATTGCCAAGTTTCCAATAGAACTAAGCTCAACATTTTGTTGAGGTACATTAGTCGCCCACTCAGCAAGGATTGCCACTATCCAGTTCAAGTTCTTGGTTTGACTAACCATCCACTTGTTGAAGGTGTCTACTTGAATTCGTAATTGTTCAGCTTGAGCTCTTTCTTACTCCACAATATGCTAGATTCCTATCTGCATATCGCGCAGCCCAACTAATATCACCTCAAGAGGATTGCTCTGAGATAAGGATGCCCCCATCATAGTTTGGAGGATTGGACATTGGGTTTGATGGCAAACCCAGGAGTTCAAGTGCTGGTTGCACTTGTAATTTCCCTAGGTGGAGGTAGTGCAGAAGGTGTTACAGGCTCATTAGCCCTAAAAGAGTTTTGGGTAACCTTTTAACTAACATTTCTGAAGTTGGATTGGTTAATTACAATAGAGTAATACCAATATGTTTACTAAATCAAGTGTCCCACTAGGCGTGTACAAAATTGTTGCCTCTCGGTTTCAAAATTTGGTCATGTGTGATTAGTGTCGGCATGCCAGAATTGACTGTGCTGCTCGATTTCAACCAGAAACTTTGACCCCAAGCGCCAAGATAAACAGATACAGTGACTTAACTATATATGACTGAGATTTTAGAAAATCATCACCTATCCAGCCACTTGTAAGCTATTTAAGATGATCGGGTAATTATTGGAGGTGGGGTTCATCCTCCGAAAATGGGTTACACATTGCCTTTTATACGAAAGGACTTTCGGATTCAAAGACAAACAAAAAGAAAACATTTGCAGTCGATCGCAGTGAGTAATTGTAAAAACATCTTTATAAAAGAAGAACTGCCTGTATTACAATGTAAATTATCCAATGTGTGAGCATAGACTTGGATTACAACTACTAGATTACTCTTACTCCTAATGTAAGATTAGAGTACTAGTTACATTATGGAACGCAAAAGACAAATTATGCTAAGAAACATAAAGGATGATTGATATATTTGATTTGTTTGATTGGTTTAGTATGATGCACTTTGCTTTCGTCGAGCTCCTTCACTATTTATAAACTTCCCTGAGATAACCATCAGATACATCTTCTCACGCACGATAGTTACAACAACCACTAGCTTCAACGCTACTTTGGCCATCTAGACTCTTCTTTGACACATGTCTTGGTAACTGCTTCTCTTTGGACCATGTTACATCTTTCACTACTCGGCTATGTTCTATCTTTGGATGACGTATATTACCTGCCAGTTGTTATTTCAGCGAAACATATATTTGAAATATTCTCAAAGATATTATGTGTGTAGTATATTACTCTTGCAATAATATGTATCATTTTTTAATTGTTCTTTCAAAAACATTAAAAAATAGGGTACAACACCAATATATCTTCTTCTAAGACAGACGGATTGGATGTAATGCAAACATAATGATGGCCCCACATCCCGTTGGATGTTAAGATTAACTTAGAAACCCTTGTACCAAAATTCGAGTACCCGACGTAGCGGTAAAGATTGGTGCTCATGTCCATTAGATCATGACCATCCAATGGATGGACCAACACTCCAATAATTACTAGTAAATAGTAAAAAAAGAAGATATTACCGGCATTCTCTTTCCAATCATTCTAGAAAGAATTTCATCTTCCTCGCGTCAATGGATGAAGGGTGCGATTCAAACTTGGACATCCTTGATCATAGTCAATTGACAGGATAATATCATCGATTTGTTTACGTATAACATATTGACTTGCTTACCACCAAAGAATTGAATATTTAGAACGGTGGTCCAATGTAAAACGGCTTATTTTAATGAAACAACTGATGATCCTGTTGTCAATGAAGCATGGCTGAAAAGTCGCACTGATCATACGATCTTAACCACTTGACATCACTCGTTGAATTTGGATGATTGACCATTCCATATCTTTAGGATTTTTTGTCTAGGGGGTTATGCTCCATTTCGGAAATATCGAGATTGATATGCATGGATTATGTAGGGTAGATGGAAGAACGCCTCGACCAAGTTATGTGAGTCGGACCCTTACTGATAAGGCCCGCCTCAATTTATGCATTTTATATCTACACGGCCCATCTGTGTTTTCAGATTATTTTAGGGTATGCTTCCAAAAATGAATCAGATATAAATTTCATGTGGACCACACAACAGGAAACAGTGTTCATTGAATGCCCACCATTAAAAACTTACTAGGGTCCACCGTAATGTTTATTCACCATCCATTTTGTTGGTAAGGTCACAAAGACTTGGATGAAAGTTAGAAACAAATATTAGCTTGCTCCAAAACCTTTGTGGCCTAATTTTTTTTTTTTTAATAGACAATAATCATTGTTTCCTATGGTGTGCTCTACCTGAAATTCTTACCGCCTTCATTTTGGGACCATACCCTAAAATAGTCTCTAAATATAGATGAACAGCATGGATACAATGCATACATCGATGTGGGCCCTACCGTCAGTGTGCCACCCACATTAATGGTTCCTGGGTGGGTCGCAGCCACGTCGCCCTCATGGATACCGTCGTCTCCGTGAACCCGTATTGGCTGTGGGGGGCAGTAGCCGATTAGATACAGCCCTGGCCTCACCAAGAAAGTGCAGCGCTTACTGTGTGGCCCACCTTTGATATATCTATTATATATCTACTGCGTCCATCCGTTTTTCGAGATCATTCCAGGGAATGAGCCCAAAAGTGAAGCAGATCCAAATCTGAGGTGGACCTATTACAGGAAACGGTGGTGATTGAACACTCCCCCATTCAAAACTTCCTAGGCCCACCATCATGTTTCCGTAATGTTTATTTACCATCCAACCTGTTGATAAGGTCGCGCAAACAGGACGAAGGATAAAAGAAAATATGAGCTCGCTCCAAATCTTGTTTCCCGCAAGAAGTTTATAATGGCCAATAGCTACTGTTTGCTGCCAAATGCTCAGCTGCCCACCAGTTCGTACAGAATTGTGCAAATTTTTTGAGAACATATCACACCTAATGTGAGTCCAAAATCTGAACGGTCATTGCGAAGCACCCCTATGAAACCCCCCGGCCTAACTTTTACTTCAATCCAAAATTTCGTGGGCTATGAAAAAAGAAAACAGTTTCCTCTCTTGATTTCATGGGATTCCGCATCACATGGATTGTTTAGATTAGACGCCCATGACACATGTGCAAAGGTGCGCACATGGGCAAATGATGCATGCCTCATTTCAAGTATGATTCACCTGAGATTTGGAAGTTACAAATCCTAAGAAAGAAGCCGTCCATGCTAGAAGCAAAATAAACAATAAAAAGCATTTGAAAAAAAAAAAAAAAAAAACCCTGTTGCAAGTGATGGAACGGTAGCCAATCAACAGCCGGACAGTCACAGTCGCCGTAGATAAAAAGGATGCATCAGTTGAATTAAAGGGAGCTCCTGAAGAAGGATAGGCCTTTTAAAAAGAGTTGTTAATACCTACTTCCGAAGATGATGTAATAAGAATGAACTATCGCCACTTTTTAATATTTAAGTGATAAATAGAGACATTATCCTAATCTTTTGTAGACCCCAAAACAAGATATTGGCTCCAAATATCCAAATCAGCCAATGCAAGATTAACAAATGCGGGGAAGCTCGTGTGTACATGCACGCTAGACTTGAGGCATGTTGATCTTTTAGGGCATATTGGGGGGATTTTTGGCATTCCGAGAAAATAACCTTTCATTTTCATTTTCTTTCTTCAAAAGCCTCCTGACGCTTTTTTACCCTTTTTTTATTATTATTATTATTTTTTTTTTTTTTTATGCATCCTTGCTTTTGCCAGTTGCCCATACTTGTTTATCTTTGTGGGAGAAGCTTCGAAGGTCCACAATCGAGGTATGATGTGGCATCAATAGGTGATTGGGATCCTTGAAGGTAGATTCAATCCATTCATTTTCTTCATGGCCTACCATTTTAGCGGGAAGATATAAAATTCAATCGAAGAAGAGCTATTTGTGCCCCACAACAACCAATAATAGTGAATTGTTTACTCTCTGTTGTTTTCTTGTGGTGTAGTCCACTTGATTTATCGAATTTACTTGTGGTCCACTTGATCTACTTGGCCCATGGCCTTTTATGAAATACTGAATCCAATGGATGGAGTGGATTCGAAACATACACGATGGTGTTCCCCCCAGACGATGTCCTTGTAGTGTAAAGGGTGAGTCTAGGTTGTCATGTTTTAAGGGTTGTAAGGCCCACTGTGGGATCTGTGTTAAATCTATTCTGTTCATTAGATTTAGAATGTAATTTAAAATCATTGGCCAAAGAATGAGTCATATTCATAGATAGGGTGGACCACACTACAAGGAAACAATTGGAAGTGAATAATCACTATTATCGATTGTTGTGGGTCACAGAAAGCTTGTATCTGACTGAAATTTATATTTTTTTTTACTGAAATAATGGGTCATGAAGAAAATGAACGTATTGAATCTACCTTTAAGTTACCCAATCATTATGTGATATCACATCATGCATTAGAATGGGGCTAAAATCCTTCTAGTTCATGTACCGGCAAAACTCATAAAGATAGGAGCATTTTGGTCCTAGAAAACTAAAAAGATGTCATGACACCAAAAAGAAAAGAAATAAAAAGGGAGGCTATTCTTTTGGAAGCGCCATACCTTGAGACTATTTTCGTAAAAACCTCAAAAAAAAAAATATATATATATATATATATATATATATATATATATAATAAAAAATAAAAAATTCTCCCACAACTTCCTTATTGACAAATTAGTTAATTCACCAAAAACCAATTAATGGGTTTACATGACAAATGAATTGCTAGATTATAAGATTATTGTACATAGGCAGACAGATGGAAAGATTTATGTATATTTGTAGAGATTTTCTATAAATCTTCCACTTCGTTTACCTATTCTTGTTATTATCAATGAAATAAATATATTATAGTTTTCCAAAAATATAGTAATTGGTGCATAACATAGTATTAGAGACATGATTGTGGCCCTAGTCTTGACAATCCATCACCTTGATCTTTGCCTATTCATAACAAATTTTTGTTGTTCCATCAGATTTGATATAAGTTTGAATTATTAACTCCATTATAAGGACCTGAATCCAAATATTCCCCATCTAAAGGCTTTATTAATTTGGAAACAAAATATATTCCTAGTTATGATCGAGCATAAGCCCTTAATTACATTATTTAGATAAAACCTTTCATTAAAAAATAAAAACAAGAAAAACTATTATGTAACATGGTATAGAGTAGAGAGATGTAAACACTACAACCAAACAGAGCTTGGCAACCCTTTACCCGTAGCCAGTTTTAATGGCCGCAGGCAAAGGGTCCTATAAATTCAAAAAAAAAAAAAAAAAAAAAAAAAAAAAAAAAATAAAGAGCACTAACCTATTGCACCGTCTCTCTCTCTCTCTCTCTCTCTCTCTCTCTCTCTCCTCTCTCTCTCTCTCTCTCTCTCTCTCTCTCTCTCTCTCTCTCTCTCTCTCTCTCTCTCTCTCTCCTTCCCTCTCGTGAATTGGGGGATGTAGCGAAGAAGATCGCGTTCGCGATCGAGTGCTAGATGCAGGGATCGCTGTTCATGCTCGGGTTGGGCGAGCCAAACTTCGCTGGGAAACCGAACCTTGAGTACGATCTCGTCTATAAGCTGTCCGATCTCCACGCCCTGAAAAAGCCCCTGGGAAGCCTCGAAAATTTCAAAAACGGGATCCTCTTCACTATCCACTAGATCCTAGAGTCCTGGATCTTCGCCGCGCGAGAGTTGCTGCAACGGATTGGGGATCGGGTGGAAGAAAAGGAATACGAGAAGGCTACAAGAGATTGTTGCGCTTGAGCGGATCTGGAAGCTTCTAACAGAGATCGAAGATCTACACCTCCTGATGGACCCGGACGATTTCCTCCGCCTAAAAAACTAGCTCTCGATCAAAGCGACGAATGAATCTGAAGCCTTCTGCTTCAGATCAATGGCTCTGATCGAACTGACGCAGTCATTGAAGGATTTGAAGCGGAGAGTGCCGGATATCTTGGGCATGGAGGTGGACCCGAAGGTTAGCCCCGGATCCAAGAAGCAGCAATGGCACTTTTCCATAGGAAGGGCGATGTAGCAAAGATCCATCTGTTGCAGGCGTTCCAGGCGATTGAAGAGGCGGTGAAGAGGTTCTATTTCGCATATCGGCAACTGATTGGGGCAATGATTCTCAGGTATGATGTAAGGCTTTTCCCTTCTTGCTGTTGATTTCTGCAATTTAGAATATCTAATTACGAATATGTGTCCCTAATTGTCGAATGCCTAATTAGGGATTTCTGCAATTGTGGAATGCCTAATTAGGGATTTCTGCAATATTAGGGATTTCTGTAATTGTCAAATCCTAATTGTCGAATGCCTAATTAGGGATTTCTGCACTATCAATTCCTAATTTCAGAAGCTCCATCCAGCGTCTCTGTCTCATGTTCAGCTCAGACTAAGAGAATAAATACTTCAAGCTCTTGTGGTCGGAGAAGCGCTCGAACCTGACCCCATAAAGATAGTGCCTCCACACCTTCTGTGCGAAGACAACTGCTGCCAGTTCCAAATCATGCGTGGGGTAGTTCAGCTCGTGGACCTTGAACTGACGAGACGCGAAGGCTACAGGCCTGCCGTGCTGCATCAGGACAGCACCCAATCCAATACGCGAAGCATCAGTAAATACAACGAATCCATCAGTCCCAAAGGGAAGAGTGAGGACAGGAGCGGACGTCAGACGGTCCTTCAACTCCATAAATGCTCGCTCGCATGCATCAGTCCAAACAAAATTTGCGCCCTTCCGAGTCAACCTGGTCATTGGGGCAGCAATACGGGAGAAGCCCTCAATGAAACGTCGATAATAGCCCGCCAAGCCAAGGAAACTGTGAATCTCGGACGCAATCGTGGGCTGTCCCCACAGACGCACTGCCTCAACCTTCGAGGGGTCTACTGCGACACCCTCTCTCATCACCACGTGACCGAGGAACTTCACCTCCTCCTGCCAGAACTCGCACTTCTCCAACTTCGCATATAGCTGGTGGGCATGGAGGGTCTACAATGCGATCTCCAGATGTTGTATATGATCCTCACGGGTCCTCGAATATATCAGAATATCGTCGATGAAGACCACAACAAACTGATCGAGATATGGACGTAAGACCTCGTTCATCAACTGCATGAAGACCGTGGGTGCATTGGTCAGTCCAACGGATATGACCTGAAACTCAAAATGACCGTAACGCGTCCTGAAAGCTATCTTCAGGATGTCCTCCTCTCGGACACGAATCTGATGATAACCGGAACGCAGGTCAATCTTCGAAAAGAACTGTGCACCCAGCAGCTGATCAAATAAATCATCTATCCTCGGGAGTGGGTACTTGTTCTTAATCGTGACTCGGTTGAGCTCGCGGTAATCGACGCAGAGCCTCAACGAGCCATCCTTCTTCCTGACGAAGAGTACCGGCTCTCCCCAAGGTGAACAGCTCGGACGAATAAATCCTAACTCATCAACTCGTTCAACTGCCACTGAAGCTCACGCAACTCCATCGGTGCCATATAGTATGGGGCCTTCGAGATAGGCGCGGTACCAGGCATAAGATCAATCTGAAACTCAATATGACGACGCGGTGGCAATCCCGGAATCTCCTGGAACACGTCGGAAAAGTCCCAGACCACCGGCAACTGATCGATACACAAGGCAACAGGCTCCTCGACTGCGCAGGACATCAAACAAGACAGTGGCTCTCCTCGGGGCTCTGTAACGAACTGAAACTGTTGCAAGCCGGGTATACAGAACGTGACTGTCCTTGCGGAACAGTCCAAAATGGCGTGGTACTTGGAAAGCCAATCCATGCCCAAGATAACGTCGAATTCCGTCATCGGCAGCACAAACAAGTCAGCGGGCAAAAAGATATCACGGACCAGAACGGGGCAAGACGAACAGAAACAGCCCAATACTGCGGTCCTCCCCAAGGGCATCGATACGGTCAATCCCTCGCTAACAGACTGGGTCAGCAATCCAGTCGATCGGCAAAAATTCTCAGACATGAATGAGTGCGAAGCACTGGAATCAAATAATATTCGGACAATACATGAAGAGACTGGAAGTATACCCTCAACGACTCCTCCGGATGTCTGTGGGTGCTGCTGAGCCGCATAAAATCTAGCCTGAACTGGCCGGGGAGGTGCCTGTCCCCTCTGAGGTCCCTGGTGCTGCTGCTGCCTCTGTGGCGGCCTGTACTGTTGTCTCTGCTGCTGATGGGGCCTCGGCGGCTGAGGTGGCTGTGGTCGCTGCTGAGGGGGTCGCTGCTGTGCTGGGGGCTGCTGATGAGGTCGCTACTGCGCTGGAGGCTGCTGATGAAGTCGCTGCTGTGCTGGAGGCTGTTGTGGCCCTCTCGACTGCTGCAGATGAGGACGAGGGCACTCAGACAGGCGGTGCCCTGTCCCACCACATCCAAAATAAGCCCCTGTAAACGGCTGCTGGGATGGCGCTGAAGGTGCTGCTGGTGTCCTGGTAGGTGGGTGGCTCCTATATTTTTATGGTCGTCGATGCTGCTGTGAGCTACTGGAGGGAGTCTGCCTCTTCTGACCCCTCCTCTGATCTCGGTCGGCCTATGTGCCGGCCCACTCAGTCTCATAAATCTGAGCCCTCCGCACTACAGCCTGAAGGTCGAGAGCTCGTGCCTAATAACACGGCCTTGAAGACCGTAACGTAAGTCGTTCTCGAAACGGCGGGCCTTCCGCCCCTCATCATCAACTATATAAGGCGCAAACCTCGATAGCGCCACAAAACGGGCCGCGTACTGCACCACGGTCATGTCCCCCTACACCAGAGTCTCGAACTCTAACGCTCTCTATCGACGGATATGGTCGGGGAAGTACTGCTCCTCGAATCGATCGATAAAGTCATCCCATGTCCAGACGTAATCGGGTCCTGCAACACGGGTAACGGAGGTCCAACAATGCTCTGCCTCACCCTGAAAAAGGAACACAGCCAACCGGACTCGCTGTTCGGTCGTACACGACATAGTATCGAAGATCTTCTCCACATCGAAGCGTCATCTCTCAGCTGCAGTCGGATCTGGCTCACCCTGGAAACGCGAAGGGTCAAGCTGTCTGAACTCGTGAAGAAGAGCACTCGCGCGCTCCTGCTCTGTCTGCTCTGGCGAAACAACTGGGCGCCTGCCCTGCCCCTGAAGCGCAGCAGTCACAGCCTGCAACATCTGCTGTAACTGCGAGGCACTCACAACCACTGTCGGATCCGCACCGGCATCAGGTGGAGGAACATCAT
Source organism: Magnolia officinalis (assembly GCA_021015155.1). Lineage (NCBI taxonomy): Eukaryota > Viridiplantae > Streptophyta > Magnoliopsida > Magnoliales > Magnoliaceae > Magnolia > Magnolia officinalis. The sequence goes on from JAJHSJ010000005.1 coordinate 73,269,745, forward strand.
CCTCAGGCAAGGGAACAGGGATCTCTGGGGGTGGAACGGGAGGTGCAGGTGGTAAAGTTGGAGCATCAGGTGGTGGAGCGGGATTCGAACGGGTCACTCTCCTGGGCGGCATGTCCTATAGAAAAGATAAGGCGCCAATCAATCTTGAGAATCGCGCGCTGAGGAACTCAATCGAAAGGTTACGCACTCGGAACCTAATTGTCCTAAGCTCATAGCAAACATGTGATATTGTTCTCGGTTATTCCCAAGTTATGCTCTGATACCAACTTCTATCACGCCCCGAACTCGGAAACCGGGCTCACAAAATTCCCGGTCACCGAATCTGGTGCCGACAACCTCCGTAGTACCCCATTCTCGGCTCCCCGGCACCCATATACTAGGTTCCGATCCTAGGATGCTACAAGGAGGATTTCAAATATGATTTGATTTGTAATGAGCATAACCAAAAGCATAACACACGAACAATAACCACAAGAACACCATCACAAAATCCACTATGATAAAAAACTTTTGAGTACAAGGCGTATGAAAGGGAAATACAATATACTGAAAATGACAAAAACTCCAAAAGCTTGGCTGTATGCTCCAACTGTGGCGAGTCTACGGCTGCGTCCTGGCGTCACCTGCACGCATCAATCATGCATAAGCTTATAGAAAGCTTAGAGAGTGGTGTAAGTGTGTGTACCATAATAGCATGCTCAGGATGCAGGGTCAGAGTAATGCAGAATAATAATAATGAGTATATGGATGTCGATCAGCCGTACCAAGTCTATGCAGTACAAGATATGAATGCAATCGGCCATACGATGCAAGATGCAGCTCAAGCATGCCAACCCTCATCCAAATCCTCATGTCAATATCAGTCTGGATAATCACCGGGGTTTAGTACACTCCAAATGGCACTGTCGCTCTCCAGCCGCACAGTCCAAGCGAGCGTAAGAAACCTCACTATCTGCCTGGCCAATAGTCTGCCAATACCCATCCGCCACGTCGATAGCTAACCCATTCACGAGCTGGTCAGACTCAGCCTAGTATTGCCCCCTACCCTCGGGCGAGTAAGGCCACACCCCTTTCCAACCGACCACGACATAGTGGGAGACACGGCCTCCTGGTATTCGGACCTCGTGCGCTCATATATTCACTCGGTCTCGACGTTGGAGTCATCCTCTGGTACCATCGGGTTTAGAGATTTTCACCCAGGGACATCTATGGCGCCCGTATGCTAGAACCAAAACATTTTCGGTATCCAATTCAGCCACCTACGATGTGTCTGTGGAGGCTATGGCCTTGATGTCGCTAGGGCTTACAATAACTACGATCACACAATGCAAGTGCATGAGTCACACTACCAGTCATGCAACAGTCCTGCGCATAACATGTACTCATGTAGGGCAACTCCGCCTATCGGGGAGCCCGTAAACAGTCTGCCTGAAGGCATATGCTATGATCAGGCACTCCTCATCTCAAGTATACATATGATGCGTATGATCATGAATCATGGGGCTGTGTTAAACATGTTATAAAGCAATAAACTATCCTCTCAATGAAGATGGGCCTAGATGGCCTACATGAAACAGATACGGGCCTGTCAGTGGCCTTAGGGAGAGTTATAATGTGGACATCTAACCAACATTACTCGTACAATGTGAACGTCAAACCAACATTGTCCCCAAGGCTCGGCTCACCTCAAATACCATTAAATAAATCCTGGTGGAATCACACATTGAAATGTGCCTTAGGTACCTCCCATGGGGCCCCCAAATACATCAAATGGGTCGTATCTCATAGGCCTTATATTCATCAAGTGGGTCACCTCAATGAACCTCACCAATGGGCCTGAGGTACATTGCAATGGGCCATCATCCATGAGCCTGAGAATGCGTTAAAATGAGCCCAATCACATAAGCTCTATGAGAATCAAATGGGCCTAATCACATAGGCCATTTACATATCAAAGTGGGCCTCAACAATGGGCCACAAATACATCAAACGGGCCTCAGAACGTGGGCCTATATATAACATGGTAAGCCCCAACAACGGGCCCATAAACACATCAAGATGGCCTACATACATGGGCCCATATATATACCAAAGTGGGCCTCAACATTGGACCTATATTAATGCCAAGATGGGCCTAAATACATGAGCCCATAAATATCCAAGTGGGCCTTAATAATGGGCTTAAAAATACATCAAGATGGGCCTAAGTACATGGGCCCATTTATACCAAAGTGGGCCCCATGAGAGGCCCGCCATAATGTTTATTTATTTATTTTTATTTTTTTTTCCAACCTATTCATGAGGTCACGAGACCAAGGGCCCACTAGAATGTTTATTTTTCATCCAATCTGTTCATAAGGTCCCGTGGACCAAGTGGGCCCCACCGCAATATTTATTTTCCACCCAACCTGTGCAGCGCCCACCGTGAAGTTTATACGCCATCAACTGTTCATAGGGCCACACGGCCAGAGAGGGTCCACCGTGATGTTTGTTTGCCACCAACCTGTTGATGGGGGTCACACGGTCAGGGGTCCCACCGCGAGGTGGTTCACAAATCCAGCCCATACATTATGTGTGTCCCACCTGTCTGACGGTTCAGACCAAGTTTCAGCAGCATCCGAATTTCAGGTAGGCCCCACCATATGATTTTATATGTTTTAGGCATGTTTTCACATGATTTTAGATGGTATGGCCCACCTGAGTTCCGTATACGGCTAATTTTTGGAGCAGGCCCATTTTTAGAAGGGGGCCCCACAATGGATGGTGTTGATGATCGAAAAGCATCACAGTAGGGACCCACAGCTGGAAACGTGAAGCCCAGCCACCGTCCGCCCGCCCGCCCAGTAGCCGCAGGCGCTACCTGCACGCGTCTGCAGCAGCAGCGCTACTGCTGTTTTTTTTTTCTAGATGGGACCCACATTAGATAGATCAGCTCCGTCTATTGTCTGAGTCCCACAAAATTAGGGGTCCACACCAAGTTTCAGGTGGGTCCAAGCTTCTAGTGGACCCCACCAATCATTTTTCCATGTTTTAACAAAAATACAAGCATTCTCGATCCCACGGCCCGCCAGAAAATCAGATCAGCCTCATTTTTCGGCTCAACGCCTAAAATGGGCTGGAGAATAGATTGGACGGTGTGGATCAACCCCATACATCAAGGTGGGGCCTGCATGAGCAACCCACCCTAAAAAGTAAAAAAAAAAAAAAAAAAAATTGGTTAGCATGCAAGTACACACCCATGCAGTACACGCGCCATATTAGTGACGCCCGTCCAGCGTACTGAGACGCTAGACGGCACAGGGAAACACATGCATTGTGGTGGGTCCCACATGGTCGTGGCCCACCCATCAAGGTGGGTCCCACATGGACGTGGTCCACCTGATATTTATGGTTTCCCCCATCTTGGCCCGCTAATGGGCTGGATGGTGTAGATTCAACCCATTCATCCAATGGGTCCCACATGAACTATATGATTCATGGTGGGCCTCATCACCCTTCATCATCATCACCATTCATAAAGAGAGAGAGAGAGAGAGAGACGGTGATAGAGAGGAGGGACCCCGCCACTATGGGCCCTCCATTGATACAATACATAGATCAAAATGGGTACCACCAACAAGTGGGCCCTTAAATGGAAATCAACGATGGATCACCCACCTCTTGTACTCCTCCTTGCTTCCTTGCACTCCTATGCTCCTTTGCTTGACTTTTAATGGTGGATGATGGACTTTTAATGGTGTGGATGAGAGATGAGAGTGTAGGGAAAAGTGGGCCAAACTTGGCTTGGGGAAGAGCTTGGACGTATGAAATTTTTGTTGCTTGGAGAGATTTAAGAAAAATGAGGGAGAGAGAGAAGTGATGGGAGATAAGGGATGGGTGGAGTGGTTGTAATAAATGGAGATGGGTTGAGTTGAAAAATGGGTAAAGGAGGGATGGTGAGTGGCGAGAGAGAGTGGACTTATGGTAAAGGAAGGAGTGGTCATGTGTACTTGTTGTTGGGTGAGGTGGCATGGAGGTATGGTGGTGTACTTGACTTGATAGATGGGACATCTCGTAGAGATTCCTCGTAATTCACAATGTACGGTGTTTCTTCGGAATGAACGCAAACTGACATCTTCCCACCTAGGTATCGGTTCGGTGCGCTAGTCGCGGCGTCGGAACCGCAGCGACGGCGCAGTCGCTAGGATACAAGTTTCGGTTCGAGCCAATTTTGGTATGCAAGACTCGGCTTAGGATCACGCGCAACGTCGGAAACGGGTCGAGGATTGCCGGAATTCGACCGGTAGATCGCGGAAGCCTACGGAACGGTACGGACTAGGGTACGGGTCTTACACATACACTCTATTGTTCGTGGAGTCTCTGTGTATCTTCCTTCACTGATTTGTTATATCATGATTCAATTCTGTCTCCATCCAGGTCACAGTGATATACCTTTTGCTTATCTTATAATTATATTAGTCACCCATAGTCTAGTGGTTAAGCCTGTTGGAGAAGATCAATTCACCATCTACCCTTCAACAACTCTAATATTAATAAGATGAATTTGAAGTTGGCCCCAGGTCAAGTTGATGAGGCTATTACTGGAGTAGCTGAAGCAGATGAAAAGGAGGGTGCTTTGTCTCCAGATGATGTCAATATGGATGACATCTTTGATGAGATTAAATTCGACTCTGGAGCGGATCCTGATTTTCAACCGTCTGGTTTTGATGAACGTTTGCGTTCTCTTGAGGAAAAGGTTGAACGTATGCATGTGTCCCAAGAAAATCAATTTAAATACATGCGCAAATATCTAAGGCTCATTAACAAGGGACTACATCAAATCGATCCTTCTATACCTGCTCCTTCTTCTGGTTCAGATTAGTTTTGATTTCTAATCTGTAATAACTTTTATTCGTGGATTTCTCTTAACTTTGTATGATTGGACATGTTTTGTTCTTATTGTGGATTTGTTTGAATGTTTATCTTTCAATCTTTATGTTATCTTGACCTAACATCTCTCTGTCATTACTCATTGCTCTCTTGTTTCCATCATCATATTTACTTTCTTTTCTTTGTCATATTGTGACAAAAAGGGGGAGAATTTATGTCGATATGCCCAATTTGTGTTGATATGCCTATTTCATTATTCTATTGGATTCTATAAAGTGGATGTTTGTTAAAATTGTGGAGAAGAGAAGTGGTTAGGTGTTAATTTCTCCTCTCCTCTTAGATTTTGTGGAGTAATGTATTGAGGGGGAGTATTGGTGCATGATCATGATTCTTTGACCAGGTCGTAACTGGTGCATGATTCTTTGACCAGGTTGTAACCGGTCCATAATTCTTTGTTATGCATATATTTACTATGTGCATCATATTATTCATTTGGTTTTGTCACAGATTTGACAAAGGGGGAGATTGTAAATGCTATCTTAGATTTGTCAAATTTTGTAGTGCCAAAACCTCTTGGAATCTGTATCTTGTGTAGCTCAAATTTATATCATCATTGCCTACATTCAAGGAGTTCAAATTCAAGATCAAGCATCTCAAATTCAAGTTCAAGAAGTTCAAGTACAAGAATAAGAGATTCAAGTAGAACATCAAGTACTACTTCAAGTTTTCAAGCTTCAACTATGTCAAGACAGTGTGTATTACTTAAGTATACATGCTCAACTTCAAGGTACTTCAAGATGACAAGCTTCAAGCACTTCGTGATAATCTATCAACTGAAGCGAACAATGTTTCAATGTTCAATCTTCACCGATAAGGTATGAATGACCCTAAATTGACCATAGGATGGGTCATATTAATTGCATACTTAATTTGGGTCATTATATAATTTTATAGGCTTTATCTCTACTAGTTTTAGCCTATGTTTGACTAGTCCAAGCACTGGCTCGACTAGTCTTAGGTTTGTTGTGAATTTTTGGGATTTTCTGTTGGACCCTCGACCAGTCCTAGAGACTGCTTGACCAGTCGAGTGAACAGTGCTTGACCAGTCAAGCAAGCTCGACTCAAAGTCCAGCAACCAAACTGGGTCCCACTCGACCAGTCGAGTGCAGGGCTCGACCAGTCGAGCAAGCCACTAAACTAGTTGAGTAGTGATCTTATCTTATCACACCCGAAATTTTGAAATCTTGTTGGTCCTTCGACCAGTCGAACCGACCTCTGGGCTAGTCGAGTGATGTAGAGCGGGTCGCGAACAGTTACATGGCCAAGGTGGATCAGAAAAGGCCCGGTCGACGACCGAAGTGATCTGGACCATCAAACCTTCAATCAGGCGTATCTCGCAATCCGGGATGAGTTAGCCGACGAAAAATATATGATTTTGGGGTAGAACGAGCTACTTTAGCCAACCAACCCAGCTACGCCAGGTTGCGATGCCTGGAATTACGAAAAATCCCTGGATTGACGGTCGTTTCCCTGTTTTAATTTCAAATTTACTATAAATAGTAAGTTTTAGTTTGATTATAACTCTTCATCCGTTGGGCTTTAGGAGTTGCGCCCAACGTGAAAAGAGCTTAGAATAATTAGGAAAACGGTTTGGTAAAGCCAAATAGGACACACTATTTTTGGCCGAAAACCTTGCGCACTAGTAGACATCACGACCGTCTATAAATAGTAAGTTTACTATTTATAGTAAGTCGCGAATTCTAGGAGTTGTAGTTGTAGTTTGATTCTGATTTCTTTTCCATTGCTTGGTACCCCTATTTAAAGGGCTGTGAACTCATTTTTATTGATGAATTAATCAGTTTCAAATTTATTAGAAATTATTTCTATTTTCTGCTTTCTTTCCTCGTGGATTCGAGAAGTCTCTGTGAGGAGTCCAGAGAAGCTCCGTGGATTCGGAGTATTTATCCTCATCACGTTCATTCCTGCGTCATCGAGTGAACAGTATTTTTGCCTATAAATTGAGGATAATTTTTAGAGTTTTTCATTCAATTCCAACATATTCAAGTCACAACTCTGAGAGAACTTGTCCCCATTTTAGAAAAGCTAATTGGTTAGTATTTAAGATTCTTTTAATAGCTTTTTTGTATTTGATTTTGTGATCTCTATTCTATTCTAATTCTTTTGTAAAGGGAATATTGATTTTATCCTTCTTTATATCAAAATCAATTCAAGCTAGCCCTAGACAATTTAATCTAAAAATCATTTAGATCTAAGAACCACTTTCATATGTAAGATTGTACATTGAACGTCTACATTGAACATCTACATTGAATCAGTTCTATCGGGATTCATCAAAGGAGAATATCCAGATAAGTATATTTACATTTTTGTAAATCTCTTTTTGGTTTTTGAGGTTGTGCCAGAAAAATCTCTCTTTCCTTTTTTGTTTGTTTGAGGTGTTGCAGAAAATCTCAAAGTGTGGGGTTTTTAAATTGTGTAAGCCTACTTGAAATACACAATTGTGAAGGTTTTAGGTGAACCTTGGAAAACCTATTTCATAGTGAAAGCCAATATCCACCGTGTAAGGATATTGGGAGTGGAGTAGTTGTGTGACTATTCTTTAACAGTTGGTGTACACACAAGCGAACCACTATAATTGTTGGAGTAGTGGTGAATGGTTGCATGTGCTTAAGTGGTTGAATGTTGTAATTTATTTTTCAGCATTTGTGGTGAATTATTGTAATTTACTTTCTGCACATGTGGCGAATGTTGTAATAGCAGTAGAAATTTATTTCTATTTTATTCTTTATTCCTCTGTATTTGTTTGAGTTTTTAATACACAGACCGTTCTAATAATCAGGTTGTCCTACCATAAGCCATTGGTTTTTGGTGTAAGGTTGTCCTTAGAACAACATCTGTATCAACCTCTCAATACTTGTACATTTAAGGTTGCTATTCATTTCTGCTATTTGAATTGATAAGTGCTATATTTGATTATTTCTTTATTATTTCACTCTTAAATTTTTAATTTGGCATAGTCTTATTCACCCCCCCCCCCCCCCCCCCCTCTCTAGGACTCTTAGCTCGGCCTTTTCAAAACGCGCAGGGAATGTAAGAACTAAACTCAAGTTGGGGATGTGCATGTAGTTGACATGCGACGACTCATAACGGTTAACTACAACTTAGTCGTACCTTTGGTGTATATTTGTATGTATGTTAACACTTATATACTATGCACGATGCAGACTCCAAAGGATGTAATTAGTTCTAGAGTCTTTCAACCAAGGGTTACATTCACTCTACTTGCTGGCTTAGGGAATTTCACCTAAGGAAGACAATTGTCCTACTTGCTTATGTATTTTTAGGACATCACTAAGGCAATACACATGCATAATGTACTCTTAAAAAATATAGAAACAAATTTTATTTTATTTTTTTAAAGTAAGTCTGCACTGGTTAGGCACCCAATAAAATCTACATACTTCAAGTGCATATTTACAACCCTTATTAAGTTAATTTACAAACACCTAGTCTACAAGCAATCAAATTTAAAGAACCTAACCTACAAACAATTCAACCCATTGATAATTCCATGTCATTGATATGCATCTAACTGGCGTGCATCGCCCATAGTGGCTAAACAGATAGTAAATAAATAGAAAAGTATACCCACACTGGTTAGGCACCGGTAAAATCTTCATGCCTCAAGTACGTATCAGCCCAACCTTACAAATTCTGATTATAAGCAACCTAATCTACGACCATCAAATTATACGAGGAATCCTTTCGACTAACAACTCTTTTGGTATAAAAGAGTTCAATCCAAAAGCAGCTAAAACCAGAAAAGTCCAATAAAAGATAACAATGGTATTCTCCTGAAAAAGACCATGAGGGCCACGAATATCAATGTTGGTGTTCTTCCAACTATAAGGCAGGGCTGCTAGTCCAAAGCATCCTTTCTTCGGTTCATAAAGTTGAAAATCAAGTTTATGTAATACATTTGTAAATGTGACAGTTGACCCATATAAATGATTTATAAAAGTGGTGAATAAAACCACACACATATAGTTCATAATGATAATAATAAAAGTAATATAACAATTTATAAAATTGATAGCTCAACTTATCTAAATAGTTCCTAATGGTAATGATTCATGGCATATAATTAATTCATCAAAGAATGACAATTCACAACACCTCTACCATCCAAGCCTACTAACAAAACTAATATATGCTTAATAGAATAAAATATGCAACAATTTATATACACTGAAACAAACATATAATTAATTCATCAAAGAATAACAATTCACAACACCTCTATCATCCAAGCCTATTAACAAAACTAGTATATGCTTAATAGAAGAAAATATGCAACAATTTATATACACATGAAACAAACATCAAGCTAGAATATCGAAAAAATCTTAAAGTGTAAATCTTCACCTTATTGTGATTAGGGTTTCTAGATTTGAGCACTTCAACCTCATCACGCTACAATATGGTGGCTCCTATAATTAAAAATTGGGGTTGGGGAAAATATCACAAACTAAGATTAGAACCAAAATTTGCCTAGTTTAAACCCAAATTGGAAGCTACTAAGGTGATTTGCAATAGTATTGAAATTTGAGGACTATCAATCAGACTGGCAGGGGCTATCGATCAGAGTATTGGAAGACATCCAATACCCGAGTATTGGAGACTCAGGGCATTACACTTTAGCTGGTCAAACTAGTACTTAGTTGTACCTTTGGTGTATGTATGCATACACTCATACACAATGCAAACTCCAAAAGATATAATGAGTTATAGGCTCTTTCACCCAAGGGTCACAATCGCCCTGCTTGCTGGCTTTAGAAAATTTCACCAAAGGAACAATGTTGTCCTACTTCTTTATGCATTATTGGGACATCATTAAGGTAATTCACCTGCATAACATGCTTTTAAAAAGTATAGAAACAATTTTTATTTTTTTAAATGTGAAATAACATTGTTGCCTTTGGATGTGAAATGGAACCCCTTCTTATTCAAACTGTTTTAATTGGATACACTTAATGGGCCTCTGGTTTGATGATATACACCATTCATAATGGGTTTGCCAATGCGATATTGATGATGGACAACAGTTCAGATCGTGCGATTGGATGGTATAGGTTGTTGGATATACAACTACTTTATGCTTCTTGATGATGTCATCATTTAAAAGATCATGTTATCATAGGAAGAAAATCTCTCTTGTAAAACTCTTCTACTTATGTTGTGTGTAAGGTCTCACATGGAAGCTAATTCGGTACAATTGACGGGTAAAGGGTTCACCACACAATGAGTACCGTTAAAATTTCATTTAAATGGGTAATTGATAGCTATGATGAAGTGTATAATGGACAATTAGGGGAATTGTAAATGAAAATTAAGTAGCTCACAAGATACCCTAATATCTAGAGAAGAAAATACATAGTTGGTTCTATGGATGAATTACTAGTTTGTGAGATACGGGGCGATAAATGTATAGATACAGTTATGGTCTCTCCGCATTTAATAATTACAAAATTCTCACTAAAAGACGTCTGAGGCTTGTGGGCTTTAGAAACAGGTCCAATAATAACCTAATGCAAAAAAGTAATCTAATAACTTCGTCAATATATATATATATAATTATATATATATATATATATATATATATATATATATATATATATATATATATATATATATATATATAATGATCATAGTAGTGATTTTTTTATGTTTGAGTGGGTCATTATGTGGATATGATGAAAAGTTTTGATAGATGACTAGATATTGCTATCTAGGTAAGGAAATTAAGGATGTGCGGCTCAACTAAATCGAGTGTCATTTTATTAAATTTTTAACATGATAGAATGTGTAAATAAGTTGTTTTTTTAAATGATCCAAGGGTATAACGTGTACATCGGGAAATTTCTTCAGTGAATGATAGGTATATTTATAACCATTTAAATGAGAATTCAACAATGAAAAATATTTATTAATGAACAAGGAGTAGAATGAATTATTTGAAATCAAGGATTAATTGGTGATTTAAAATATATAAAGAAAACAAAATAAAAATAGTGTGGGAAGATGTGAACTATACATAGGCCTGGAGTTTGCAGAAACATAGGTTTAGATAATGTGATGAAATGATCGGTGAAGAGATATACATACATGAACACAAGAATAAAAGTATATAAATTATACTTTGGGTAAGAGGTGTGTGGATGGTTAAAACTAATAAAATAGTTATATTAGGTGATCAAAAGGTTGAATTGTTAAGAAAATGGACAAAATTTTACAAGAATGGATGGAGGATATAGTTAGATAGAATCTCAAATGGTCAAGTATTCATAAACTTATGAAGTTTAAAGCTTATAAGCCTTAAAATATAAACAGAGTACTAAAATAAAAAATATCTCAAGATGTGGTGATTAGATCAAGAGTTTAATGGTAGGAAGAACTTAAAAAAGGTTTAAGAACAATGCGACTAATTTACTTTGTCATGTAGTTAGGTGTGTAAACGGATATGATGTTTCGATGGTTAGATTACCACAATGAAGTGGCCCACTATATGATGTGACTAGATGGATTTTAAGATCTAAAATTATTAAGTCATTTTTATGATCGATTTGATGAAAGATTGAGTCTACATGGTAGAATTCACAAAGAGTTAAGTCATCTGAAAAAATATCTTTTAAAAGACTAAATTTTCATAATAAGTTATATTTGCTAGTCGATTCACGGATATCTAAGATGGACATTAAAATTCAATTTACAAATCATAAAAAATCAATAAACTCAAAAAAAATAACCAGGTGTTATATTTAGGAATCAAATGCCCCTTTTGAGATTTGTCATCCTCATTTCTCTTGCACTTGGTGTATACTCTTTCATAATTATGCAATTATACCTATATAATGTTATAAGCACATATTTATTGCTATAAGCACATATTTATTATTTTTATGCCAAAAATATTTTATATACAGTACAATTAGAAAATTATGGATTAGCTTGTATATTTATCAATGTGAAATTATAGAATGAGTATAATAATGTAATTTAAACATGTTAAGTACAATACAAAGCAAAAAAGAAGAAAAAAATTGAAACCTTACTATATATAAATTTCTCCATCCACTTCTCTCTCCTCCCTCTCCTCTTCTTGATCTTGTGGTGGCCTTTTACAAAAGCTAAATGTAAGGCAAGGATTTTTCTTTAATACTTTGGTTAAGTATTACGCTTGATACTCAAGCACTCAAAACATGTACACATTACATATGTTAAACTATATTGAATCGACTAAATCATGAAACTCATTATTTATAACATATTAGACCAAAATTAGGTTGTTTAAGTAATCATGATCACTGATATATAGACATTTGTTATTGAAAGTGAACCATTGGATATTTCATTTTTAACATTCCAATAAATGTTAACCAATCCGATAGTTTGATGATCGAATAACCATAAGTTTTGGTATATAATACATCCAAATTAGTACCTATAAATCAGAAGAGTTTCATTTTAATTACTTATTTGTCAAATTTACAATTTTGATGTGCATGTGTATCAACTCTACTGTAGTACTAAAGGTTTCTTTTTTCTTTTAAGAAAAGATTGTATTGTAATTTATTTTATACTCTAACATAATGTGATGCTTGAAACATGGACACTCAAAACTTATCTAGATGGCACCTATTAACTCCTATTGAACCCGAGTAAAATGTGGAATTGGATGTCTCCAAGTCACTTTCTAAAAATCAGATATTTAACAAATCCTAACCATTGATTCATGGTTAATTGTTTGTTGAAACAGGACCATTAGCATTCCCATTTTTAATCATCTAACAAGTTTTAAATAAATTAATTCTTAGATTATCAAATAAGCATGAGTTTTGATATATATTACATAAAAAATTCACCAATAATTGGGATAATTTATTTGTATTAATTATTATTTACACTTGATCTAACCGTGCCAAATCTTGCATCTAGTAAGTCCATACATGGCAGCATCAATGTATGAAATATCAAAATAAGATCTTCAAAGCCAATACAATTAGTAGGAGGATATCGTAAAACACAAAGAATGCTGACGCCAAAAGACACGTGTTGTTACACCTCAAGAAAAGCTATAGCGTGACATGTGGCAATGCAAGAGAGGCCATACACTCCATAGTAGCTGGAAAAAGAAGTATGGTCGTTGTCTTAGCTGGCGGTGATGCTTCTCACGACGCATTGCGAAAGACGAGTGGTTGAGCATATGTAAAGCTATAAGCAAAGAGCTCTAATACACACAATTATCAAAGGTTGTGATCAATAGTGACTCATAACACGATGTGATTGGCCAAACACATTCGAAAGCAAGCTAATTACCGAAAATCATGACGACGTCTCTCAAGATAGAAAGATTATTAGCTATGACAACTGGCTTATTGAAAGAAATTCTTGCATAATCATCTAGAGTTAAAAGTATAATCGGTCACATCTGCTAACAAGTCAATCAATCAAGAGAAGATCCCAGAGGCCAATCCCAAGAAGCGTCTCCAGTAAACCTCATTACACATTTATATATTCAGTAGAGAATGAAGAGCTCGACATCCCCACACCACTCCAGGACAACACAATATTACTTTTTATCTCTAACATACTTATCCTTTGTTCGCCTTGGACACTTATCATCATTATTATTCTTCACTCTAACTCCTTCATTGCCAAAACAAGTGTCATACTACAAAACCAGCCTAGATTGAGTGGGTTAGAATAAGTTAGATTAGGCACTGGATGTTTGTGACCATTTTGGTAAGACCTAAGAAGATCCCTAGCTAGGTCTTGAACAGATGGCCAGCAGAGTAATCTTGTAACATGCCTAGTGATTTCGCTCGGCCATCTCACCACGAAGTTCAACCAAGTTATGAATAGGTCGCCGTTTAACTATGGGTTCCTTGCCACAAAGTCTTGTTAAGTAATAAACATATCATTGTCCCATTACATCTTTATCCACGAAGTCAAGATCCATGTAACGAGTGGAGTCTAACCACGAAGTAAGGACCTGAAGCGACGAATGGGTTATCACCCTAACAATCGAATTGCCCACGAAGTTCAGTCGTGCGGAATGACGAATGAATTGTCATTTTCTGTAACGCCCGAATTTCGGGGGGGGGGGGGGGGGTGAGTAGATACTCGACTCTGACATCTCGGGTGCCACTTATGCTTTGTGGAAGCGAGATTTTATAATTCGTTTCACCTGGCATTTGAGCAATTCGTAGAATTAAAATAGACTATACGATGTACCTTGTAATAAACATAAATTTTAATGCAAGTAAATCAGTTCACAAGTGAAATATGTCTATTCAAAATACAGGACTACAACTGAGGAAAGTTTACAGTTCTAAAAATACAAATGTACAAAAATAACCTTACCTATAGCCCCATCGCCGGCCCTAGGACAACTACAGTGGCCCACCCAGGAGCTGGCAATAGGAAAGCTCCTCCTCTGAGTCTATGGATGCCTCGTCCAGTGCATCGGATTCCTAGTACCTACATATATGAAAGTGTCTGGTTAGTGTTTTAAAACACCGTCCCAGAGTGGGAGTGAGTGATTAACTCAGTGGGTTCCATTAGCAATAAGTTACACAAGTTATCAATTCCATAGGAGCAATTAATAAAAAACATATAAACACAAAATTTTAAGCTACTCTTTTTAATATATATGCATGTCATTATGATATGATGGATGTCATTGCCATCCAACACTCCCTTAAGCGATACCATCTAACGTTCGCAATGCCCAACACTCCCTTAGTGCGACCTCAACTGCTAAGTCGTCAACCTAACTAATGCGATGTGATGTAAGTATGTTAGCTAAGTATTTAATTACGCTCATTCATCCAACAATTTGGAGAAACTGAGACACCCTAACGAAGTTAATGTCCTATCCCGATCTCGAGGCCTAGGCGGCCGCGATTGCCTTATGCCCGCGATCCTTAATCCTTTTAGGTTCGTCACTCCCAGATAACACAAATGAATGCGTATTGTAAGATGAATCACTCTCGATTACTACGGGGAGGCTCGTCACCCCAGCGTAGCCTGATAGCTCGAGCATAGTGTCCTATTCCACCATGCCCGGCTCACGAGGAGGGTTTGTACCCTGGATTGCTCGTGAACACTACGAGGAGGCTCGTCACCTCAGCATAGGCCGATAACTCGAGCATAGTATCTCATTCCACCATATCCAGCTCACGAGACTTGTGGATCGCATCATAATTGTTATTAGTGGGCGCTACATGGGTGCAGGGTGTCTCAAGTTCAACAGGCGTGATCATACATGGTTAATAAATATGGTTGGTCAATTAGTGGGCCAATTTGTCCGATTTAAGCGAATTACAGGACATCCGGCATTGGGTGCGAGCAACCCACGTAGTCCAACTATTGCCGACTACCCGCGTTCGACCTAAATCAGTCAGATTGGTTGCTAGGCGGCCCAACCGGTAGGGCTACCCATGTGGGTCTTAAAATTTTGTTAGCCAACCCAAAAAATGAATTAATCATCTAGCATATTATGGGAAATCATAACTACTCTTAGTCATAGAAAAATTTAGGCATACATATCCATAAGCGTAGGCATTCAACATAACCAAAGCGTATTAATGACATGCAGGCACATTTCCCCCAAATCGTCGCTGATTTGGGGATTAATCAAAAATCAATTTCATATAATCAGAATTTGAAGCGAGGAAGGACAGCAATTCAATATCTTGGCCAAATCTAGCATGAAATCAATCAATTTATTATTTTGGACATATAAGCAAATTTAAAGAGAAATAACTATTAAAGAATTTCTCACTAATCAACATGCAAAGTGAATTTCACACCCACAATCATTAACTTCAGCCTAGGTTCGATAATTGGTCACCTAAAACTAATGGTCCGCACTTAAAAATGGTTTGACGGTTCGGAATGCCGCTCATACGGTTCCAGTCCGGCGGATTGGCGTATCGAGGCCTGCAATGACGGAATTAGCTTGTAAGGCCGCATGTACAAGGTTCTATGATGCTGAAATTTGCAGAGGGCTGGAGGGTTACCTTTCTATCGTTGGTGGGGCACTTCTACGGCGGCAGAGTTGTGAGCTACGACATGGGATTGTGGTAGGAGAGGAAAATTCCTCAAATCTCAGCTCCTTGGTGTTCACACCCCAAGTATAGGGTTGTGATGTAGTAATAATCTCGGTAAGACCGAGGTCGAATTCACAAGGACTGAACCTTATACGCAATCTGAAAGTAGCTCGAACTAGAACTAGAATAATATTTAATCTAAATCAGGAGAAAGTAAGAGAATAATGATGAATTATGAAATTAAAACTTATACAATTCAATGGTGGGAAACTAGGGTTTCCAAGGATCCACTTGTAGCAATCAGGGAGATCTATGCTTGATTCACGAATACAACTGGATTTAGAGTCCCATCTTCATCCAGTTGGAAGATATATCATTAAAAACTAAATATGAACTTCCTTTGATTCAGTTTTCAAGAGATGAGAGGTATGAGAATTAGAATTGATTCCATCACAAAACCATGCCCATGAGACAGCAAACAACAGAATTTAACCAATCCACAACCAAACGAACGTTAGGAAGGATTCCATCATTCAACCATGTCCATGAGATGATGGTGAACAACAGGGTTCTTATGATCACAACCTTAACACATGCACCGAATATACTCAAAGCTATCACAGATCCATTGTAATTTAAGTCACAACAAACCATTAAAACTAATAATATTTCTTATAATCAAACCAAAATCAAGGATAGTTCAACATAACAGGAATCAAAGCCATAAACAATGCCTCATCACGCTACAAGCTTCACCTCTTAGCCTTAGCTAAGAAGTTTAGCTCATCATAGACATGATGATCTAATAATCAGAAAAAGCATTAAAGAAAAGAAGAAATTAAAGAAGAAAAACTCCATGGCCGTCCATGGTCTCTCTCTCTCTCTCTCTCTCTCTCTCTCTCTCTCTCTCTCTCTCTCTCTCTCTCTTCCACGTCCCAAGATGATCTTCTACACGTCCATTCTCTCTCTCGTTATAGGGAATATAGTCTGCTGGAATGTATGGTCGGTCGTGTGCGTAAATCTATCGCAGGTAAGTCGGCGACGTCTTGCGCAGCAACAGGCTTGCGTGTGAAGGTGGTGAAGTGGTCAGTGGCCCTCACCTTCGATCTTTCCGATCGGTCCTTGCTGCAATGGTCGGTTTTGGCCTGGGATCTATCTGGATGGTTCGGATTTTCCATCCGATCAAAGGTGGTGGGCCACAACGTCTCCAGAACGACATGCGGCGAAAGCATCCGATCCGGATCTTTTACTAGGGTTGATGGGGCCCACTCACAATGATTTTTCAAGAGATCAAAGTCATTCATTGTCTCTGTAGGATCATTTTAGCCAAGATTCCAAATTTGAATTGGATCTGAGCTTTGGGTGGGCCACACCACAAATCGACGTGGCGACTGGTTCCTTATTGCTGTGATCTGGAATGCATACATGAATGGATGGAACTGACTGGGGTTTGCTCGAAATTTTCTCCCGAGCACTTTGGACGGCTCGAATCATCCATCCGGATAATGAAAGTGGGCCACCATTCATCCTAGCGGAGGTTCGTTCGCACGGACGCGAGAGAGAGGAGAGAGAGTCCCTCTCGGACTCGTATCTCAGCGGGTCAACGGTCTCTTGACCGATCCTGTTACTGCGGTGCACAGCTGGTGCACGTGAGTGGTGCGCGTGCACTACAAGTGGGGTCCATTTGTGATGCCTACGAGGAATCTACTCCGTCCATCCTATTCTTTGCCTAATATGAGGGGTTGAGATCAAAATCGAGGCATATCCAGAGATCAGGTGGAACCCAAATCGATGATTTATGGTCTGATCTGTCCGTTGGGCCACTTCAATAGGGATCTAAAAGCTAAATTTTGACATGTACGGTTAATTTAGGGTCCTCAGGCCAGATATATAGTTTCGGGCCAAATGGATTGTGGGAACCCTGTGATCTTGCATTCAGGACGATTTTCAGGCCCCTTTAACTTTAATCACTGAGTTTTCTCGGATCTTTGGCTTGTGAATTCTTCTGTCTCGGTCCCCTAAAATTGTCCCTTGCCTAGGTGATTCTTGAGCATCAAATCCATGCTTTTAACACCCTTTTCAGCCCAAGCTCTTAAATTCACCTCGCAACATAAACATGATTAAAATAGAATGTTACACACTGTCATGTACGTAAAATCAAGTAATAACTGAGGTCTAATATGCAATATTTGACCCTCAACCCTTGGAGTTCCCTCTCTCTCTCCTTGTAGCAAAATTCATATGAGAGTGAAAGAAAGAGATTTTATGACTTATATAGTCTGGAAATTTGTCTAAATGACCGTAAGAACTTTTGTTTTAACATATATACCCCTAGTGGGTAGATTTCTTGGTCCCTGGGGCCATCCTCGTGGCCCCCTGGCCCTTCTGCGCTATAGAATAGGTGTCTCATAGTTAGATGAAGGGTTGTCCCAAGTTTGATGGCAAACGGATGAGTCAACTGATCAGAAGGGCTCGATTTGCGATCAACTTTCACTGATATTCGATCAGGGTCCCAGTTATACGGATATGAGCAAGGAAATATCTCTGGATCATGGCCCGAGTTTGATTACAATTCAACGGTTGGAATGTCACAGCTTCGCCAAAGAGTAAAAGGTTTATTTCACTTAAGTTTTCATATTTCAACCTAGGGGATTCGCGTGTTTCAAGCACTTAGCTTCTGGCCCAAGTTGTGCAATTCTGGGCACTTTCTTGGTTCGCCACCCGTGATGGACGTCAACCCCAGTGAGACGGACATTATTCTATAATTTCGAAACTAGTGGGCCACTAACGAGCGATGTAGAGCTCGTTTGGGTATTCGGAGCATTTTTTTTAATGAATTGGGTAGAGAGATTTTTTTTGGCACAGTTGTTAGGGTCTGGATTAACTAAGTTCACAGTGTGGCCTATTCGAAATTAGTGAAAATGGAGATTCAACCATAGTCACTCTAAACTGTTGGTTCTTAGGCTAAATGAGTAAATAGGTTGACTTGGTCCATTAGTTAAGATCTGGGCCATAGCTGGCTCGGCTTTGGGTAGATCTTTAATTTAGTTACGGTTGTCTTAATTAGTCAGTGATGAGTCAGTTAAATGGGTCCTAGACGAACAATTCACGAGGCTAAACTTGAGGTTTAAGTGGTTAGCAGATTAGTTAGCTTCATACAACTAGTTAATCGAAATTGTCCAGTTCTTTACTGGTATAACCTACATATAGGCTCACCTCGAGCATCAAGGGTCAGTAAGTGATGATGTGGGCAAGTTATATAAATTAAAAAATTAAAAAATTAAAAAAAAAATTAAGGACTTTTGACATTCCAGAATAGCAAAATTTCAAGATGTTACATTTTCCAACAATCATCTCACTACAAAACCCCATCATACCATGAATAGACTATTGAAGATTAGCTCACAATTAGCTGTCTTGTCATAAAACCTAGTCCTATGAGACGATCAAACGATTGTTACAATGACTGTCCAGCCACAAAGCCAACCGAGGAAGGAAAAGGCGTCCACCCTCCCGCAAACCACGAGTGTCTCACATAACGAAGTTTAGCTTAAGACGAAATATTATTAATCCTAATGCCCATCCAACTAAGAAGTCAATTCAGCAGGCGATCCAACTCTTGTGCCCGACAACCTTCTTGCCACAAACAAATAGTTGTTTATAACGACTGTGTCGCTACAAATAGATTATTACTAGTTATCTTTTTTTTTTTTTTTTCTTTGCTAGATGAGTATGGTTAAAGCTTATTTATTCAATTGATCAAATTCGGCCTAATTTATTTTTTAATTATATTCCTTTATTTTTAAATGGTATAAAGTGAATCATGCGCTTAATCATAAGTTCTTGTCTTAAAAGTAAAAAAGAACTCATTAGAGGGACGAACGCTCCCTTTTGCAAATCAATTGATTCTACATAATTAATGTCTAAGTAATCCAACCGATCTTCATAGATCAAGTCCCAAGCCGATTATTTTGATGTCTGGGTCACAAGGGGTTCAGTTTGAGCTGAGCCATTATTGGTTTTGGCACGCCCGACACACACATACATGCATAGATAATTCTCGTAGCCTGATGCCCAGTTTTTGTACAAGTTTTAATAAAATAATCATATTCTACAAGTGTTGCCCATGGAGCCCACATGGTACTGTATACGGCATCCAACTTATCCATGGGGTCTTCCTGGGCATGGGACGACTCGACTCGACAAACTTGTTCAGACCCGACTCGAACTGAATTGAGTGGGTGAGTTGATCCGAACCGAGTAGACTTCGTCCAATCCGAACTTAAACTGAGTCTAGTTTGGGTCACCCAATAACTCGATTCAACCGGAAATCCAACTTGATATTGACTCAACTCGATTCAAAACCCAACTCCTACATTAAATAAATAAATAAATAAATAAAACCCTAATTTGGTGTTTCAGATCTGAGATGTCATGTAGCTGAAGGAGAGGCTGCAATTCTGGCAAGTGCGCCTAGGTTCTGAGTTGTGATTTCAGCCTGTGGATACCCGATGCACCCAACCCAGCTCAGTACCTGTGACCGGGTCGGACTCAGTCTAGATTAGTCCAGGCTAGACCCGGACTCAGATCGGGTCAGGCATGCTGGACTCGGTACCGAGTCGGGTCAAGTTCGGGTCAGGTCTATTTCAAAACCGGGTCGAGTTGGGTCAGCCCTAACTCGGTCCAATTCGACTTGATGCCCAGCTCTACTCCCACTATGAGAAAGTTGGAAAACAAAATAAACTGAGGCTGATCCAACCATTACTGAGCCACAACATGAATTTGAAGGTTAATTTGTGGATGCCCCCCTAATTATTAGATAGATAAGAGTTTTGGGTCTTCCAATTATCCTGCTGGTCCCACTTAATCCCCGGTTTGGATGGCATACGCACAATATAGTCGACCCTACACAAAATAGAGTATAAGCAGGTGAATAAGGAGATGAATAGCTTCTGGAATCAGGTGAATGAGTATTTACACACGTGAGTAACTTTTAAACTTATTCTAATGGCACATTTGGATGCAGCTTCAAAAGCTTTAAGCGACTGTAATTGGTGTGGTGCTTTTAGACGCAATTTGCAAACACCCGTCTAAACCTTCCATAAAATAGGCACTAAAAGCCCACCCGCTGAAATCAGAGTAGATCAAAAAAGGCGGCTTGAAAACTCCTGCGGTGGAAACCTTCTTTCGTGGAAGTGCAATCAAACGCACCTTAAAGAGTTGCGCCTGAAGCCCACCATGGTGTGCGGCATCCAACCTATCCAGCATCATCACCCCGCGCGTAGAACTTTTGCCATATGCCAAATTATTAACTATGTTGTAAACATTTAAGCTACTTATCAGGTGAGACCCACCATTTTGATCATTTGGTCAAAAGGCAGGGAGTTTTAACCATCAGCTAGGTATAAATACAGTGTGATCTAAATGAACTCCCAAGCTTTTCTTCTTCAGCATCCACCGTTTAAAATAATTTTAACAGCTCACCTATACAATGGGTCCCACCTCATATTTGCTCAGATATCCAACGCGTGTATAAGGTGGTCATTAACGCCTTCATGTAGTTGTGCACACAAAATGGTCCACGTGGCACGAATTAACCCCTTGGTAACTAAGTAGGGTGTTAAGGATAGAGTTCCAGATTTCAAGGTCGCCCAAAGAAGGAAATGCAATTGGCATTTAGTTCAATAGAGATAATACATATCTTACAAAAAATGGCATGAAAAAAGGAAAAAGAAAAAAGAAAGAACATCACATCAGCCTCAAAGATGGAAAATGTATCTGAATCTTAATTCAATAAACGTCCTACTCTTAGCCACTCTTATCATACATGAGAACAAGAACAAGAAAAATAACCAAAAAACCCCAAATCGACTCAGCATGAACACATGCACACACGATCAAAAGATTGCCCGTCTCAGAGAGATGCTCTTCCCTCACATCTGCGATACAGATGCATCTTTCTATTCTGCCAGCTAATACGAGAACTCATGGCCACGAATCGAGATGTACTTCTTAACCCAGATTGCAATGTCCTCAGCACAAGCCTGAGCCTGCGGAGATTTGAGGAGCATGTCAAGCGTTGCAAATTCATGCACAGCATCCTTGTACTCAAGGACTGGTGCATCAACGTTCACCTTACGAAGCTCCTCTGAATAAGCTATGGCACGGTCCCTCATCCAGTCGTGCTCTGCGACCACTGTGAGAGTTGGCGGCATGAATTTCAATGGGGGTTGCCTTCCAGGTAAGAGGGGGTTGGCAGCTGGATGGTCTAGACTGAATTCATCCTCAGGCAAGAAAAGCTTCCATGCAAGCATGCACATGGCCTTGTCGTAGAAGTACGAGTTTGCCAGCTTGATCTCAGAATGAGTTGGAACACTTCCAATGAAGAAGGGATACATCAGAACCTGGGCAACAACCTTAACAGGATCGAGGAGCTTCCCAGCCTCAACTGCCTTTCGAGCCACAAAGTCAGCAATATTTGCGCCACAGCTCACACCGAGGAGAACACATCTGTTGCAAAATCAATCCAAGGTGCATTGAGTGAATGCAAGTTTTTTTTTGTTTTTTTTACTCCCTTGAGGCTATATGATAAAAAGAAATAATGCTGAATTTTTCCATTTGAGTATTTACATAACCATATACAGCATGCACATCTCTTCTTGCTATGCCATAGGAAATGAAAATAAAGACTTTATACAAGCACATACAGCATGCCTCTTCTCACTACAGCATTTGAAAGAAAATAACGCAAATAGAAATGGAGTATAGACAGTAAATAATTCTCTCCAAGTGGAACTCCTATTCAGATATATTTTTGTCTGGCTGATCTATGGTTGAATTAACTAATATATGGTTCATGGTTTCAGGGAAAATTTTCTGCAACACTGACGCAGCCCTGCAAAGAGTTTCATATTCTCAAAGGAATATACTCTTTTGAATTCAGCTCATTTGGTGTCTGGAATTGTACAACTCAATGATACCATCTTGTGTAATGCCTTTACGGATGCAACCCAGGCAACGAATTTACATGAAATTCAAGAAGAATAATTAGCTGTTCTGGACACATTTTTATGTGTCTCATCTTCTTGGATATAAATTTTCATTACTGTATAGTGAATGAATGCTTTCATTCCTTACTCTGCATCTTCTTTATATGCTTATGTGGACATGATGTTATAATTTCATATTTAGATATATCTGTATGGGCATGTCCAGTGTTTTAAATATCGACGATATATCTTGTATCCCACATGTGCGATACAAAACTCACAAGTAGTGCGATATATCTCACATGTTCGATCCGGTGAACATTTTCAATCCTTTTTTTTTTTCTATAAATCATGTTAAATCAATGTCAAATTGTTACAAATCCATGGTTTTTCATGTTTTGCATGAAAAACCGTGGATGATTGGGAGCTTCAATTTCGAGATTTGGAGGAGATGGGCAACGTTGCGGAAAATTGATAAAAATCAAAAATTTCCACTTTCTTGCAAATCGGTTTCAATCCTTGTGTCCAAAGATAAAATCAAACATGTATATAACCTGATTTAGTGATTCTTCTTTTGCTTTTGAATGTATTGTTTGTGTTTCCACACGTCTTCTTACATTTATAAATTATATTAATAAACTTTGAATATACTTGCATCAATTCAGTTAGACAACGCATAGATTAGGACCCCATACAAAGAAAACCTATTATGTGCACTTATTTTTTGTAATGTTTTGATTTATAAATTTGTAGATATCGTTTTTAACAATCACTGAAGTTTCATTGAAAAATTCGACCAATTTCCCCATGTTTCCAACAACAGCAATACATTACATGATACAACCAATATATCCATTGCGATAACAATACGTATCCATATCCCAAGGGTGTGATACGTAACGCGATACCAATATTTTGAACGCTGGGCATGTCCATGTATTTATTTCACCCCCAGGATTTCCATGTCTGACCCCAACACGTGTGTGAGCTTCAAAATTAGGTAATATGGTAGAGGTACACAAAAAACAGCTAATTGAATGATAGATCTGCACTCATTTTCAGTAAGAGTATCATTCAGACACCAGTCAAAGAATCCCAGTGGCTGATAAGTGTCATCAAGCAGTGTGTAAGAGTTACTCCCAGGAAAAGTTCGAACGACCTCAACAAAAGGGTACCTGTACCCGAAACCAACACAGGTGGGTAGGTAGAGAATACCTAGGGGCACAAGATAACTCTCTCTAAGGAACTAGGCAAAATAGCCCCGTAACTTCGAGAGAAGGGGTGCCTCCTCACAAAGGCAGTTGCAGTGACCAGGCCCGGGTGACTAACCAACAGTGCTTCAGAGAATCAACCAACCACTCAATTCAAGCAAACAACTGAAACAATGTTTTGACAAGTATCATGCATATTATGAACAGAAACATGCCTAGTCACCATGTTTATTCTTGCATCTAAGATTCTCTATTTTCTAATTATACTGTCTTGCAGCACCAATTTCTTTATTTCGTATGTTGCCCTTAGTTTGGACACATGCCAAAACTCTACTATCCAGAATGTTCATCATGTGTCCAGCTGTGGATCAAATATGCTAGAAAAATATCACAGACTGAAGTATCTTAACGACCAGATCAGTGACCTGCAAATGGATTGTAACAAAGAATATTGCCACAATAAGCAGTAAACTGGAAAAGGCACACCAACTTGACAAGCAGGATAGTCCAATCTACACAATTTGTCCATCCACAGTGGGTCCTATCCACTTAATTGGCAAATCATGCACTGTTATGCCATGTCTCATGTTTGGGTGTGTATATCAGCTAAAGAAATTGATTTGCAGCCCACTAGTTAGATTTCCCCAATATAAATTTACCAAAGATGTAACAGATATCATGGCATTCTGCTAAATAATGAACACAGATCAGAGTCTCATGACCCTTTATTTGGTTCAACTGGACAAGTGCAGATGGAACTGTCCTCTTGAAAGGAATTCACAACATAAATAATAAGCAAACGTAATAAACTAATATTTAGTATCATATATTGCAAGAAGTTAGAAAGGCCAGCACATGGGACTTCAACACCAGGCTTGCCTCCATGTCGTGCTTTTAAAAGGAATCTCAGTTATGTATGGATCAACAACGAAAAAAACGAAAGGGCCCTCTTAAAGACGGATTGGAGGCAAGCACGGGCATGCAAGCCTCTCTAGTATCCCTCGTACTAAAGATTATATATAGGCAATCACACAGTCAACAAGGACATTTGGATTGGGGTGAAGTAAGGAAATGCTAGGGAAAACTGAAAATGGATGGATACCATGCATATACTCACTAGTAATATATATTTGATTAGTATGTCAAGCATAGCTGTGGATAGCATATTGTTTTTATGAACTGCTGTTTGAAATCCATCAGGCATAGGTAAGTGGGAATTCCACTGAAACGCAGCATAGCCATCGACAGCCACTCGGCAGAAGCCACATACCTGTCCACAGCCACCTCCTCTCTGGAGGGCCCTTGCCATCAATTGAGTTTGATTAAGGCTGTGTTAGACAATATTTCAAGAGAGTATTCAGGCATGCCTCATGTAACATGACAACAATAATCTTCCTCCAGCAAGTTCACTCCTGTAAGTGCATTGTAGATGCTGGGGAAGGATTGGATGCCTCCCTATCAACAGATGTGTTTGGGTACACTTTAGGATTCCAGTGGATTTTGGCCATCCGGAATACTTCTATAGATAGGGTCCATTTTTGGAGATTAAGATGGCTAGTGGAGAAACAGAGGTCGAAAACACAGGAGGAGAAGCAGATAATCATTGGAACCACTCCATCATAGCAATTCAGACTGGAGAGGAGAATACAACCAAGAGAAGCTAGGAGAGGAGGGAAGGAAGAAAGGAGAAGCTAGACCTCCCTGTCTGTAGCTAGCTGAACAGAATCATTATGCTCGAGCTACACATTCTGTTCCGGGAAGATGGTATTATAAGAGATTGGTTTATAGCTAGAGACAGCAAGACAGGGCAAACTAGACACTTTGCTTTTGTTGGATTTGGGTCAAAGGAAGCGGCTGAAAAGACTATTCGAATGGTTAATGGCAAATGATTTGGGGAAGGAGAAATCATCGTTATAAAAAGCTATGGGCCAGATAATCACAGGAGGTTCGGGAGGCCAAAGCTAGAAGCAGTGGGGGAGTTAAGAGGCGGTCAGAGAACAGGATCAAAGATGCCGGTGATGATATGCGAAGAAATAACTAAAAGAGGTTTAAATGAAGAATGCTAGGGAGGATGAAGGGGGGATGCTAGGAAGTGGAGCAGGGGGGAAGGGAAAGAATGGTAACCAAGTAGCATGGGTAGAAGAGGCCAGTGGAACAAAGCTGATAAGGTGGTTGCATAGTGTCCGGCTAGTGGAATAGAGGTTGTGATCAAATGCCTGCAACTTGGAAGAATACATGGAAGTTCATCAAGAAGATGTTTTCCTCTGAGTCGTGGATCTGAAGTCAAGGGAGAAGCTAGGGAGGATGCTTGCAGGAGGTGACTGTTTCTTTGATAGCCCAACTAGAAGACTGGTCCAATGGGGCTATAAGTAAGAGGAAGAGGCAGCATGCTGGTAAGAGCCTTCAGCTTTATGAACAGATGGAGGGCATCTTCTACTCTGGGGGCTCCTGCATAGGAGTTGTGGAGGAAATAGAGAATACACACGAACTGAAAATTAGAGGAAGGGAGGCAGCTCTTTTGGACCGTGAGAATTTCTGGGTGGGGGAGATTGTCTACCATGTGAAGCTAGACTGCAAGGTAGATGGCAACAGGAGAGGGATGAGAAGAAAACTGTTGACTTTCAAATTAAGTTTCAAATCACTGTTTATCCCCACGTGCCACAGACACATGACAGCTAACTGTGGTTCCTATGCATCAATATGAGATGTCTCCGAGATCATTATGACTTAAGGGAAGCCAGATAATTTCCACAAAAATGAAGGGTAACATTAAAGCAGTGTAAAGGTTAGAGAACCAACAAAACAGAGGGGTAGTTTGGTAAATTCCACAAGGACAATCCTTCATCAGGGAGGAAGAACTGGCAGTTAGTATTGTGCAGAGTGGCTGCTATGAGGGTTTCCATGAAGAATGTCCCCAGAATGACAACCATAAAATTTTTGCACCAGCGATAAATCAGATGGGCGCCTTGGGAAACAACAGTTATGCAGGTATGCAGGTGTTCCAGGAGACACAGGCAGTTGATAGCAGCATATGGAAGCAGCACAAAGGCAGGGCTTCGAGAATAATATGATAACACCCTATGCATAGTGGGGCAGCAAGGGGATGTATGACCCTTTAGCCCAAGCTCAAAGTTGGAGTCCATTCCATCACTAGCAGAAAGGGGCAGGAAAAGTCAGGCTACTCAAGTGGGAGGAACAAGAGAAGGATCATAGCCAAACAAGCAAGGAGGTATGTGAGAAATATGAGAAGCAGGAAAAGTTTTTATTATTTCTTTAAATGGCAGGAGAGACAAGAAGATTTCTTTTCTTTTTTTGCTAATGGCAAGAAAGGCTGGAAGATCGCAGGGGACGGAATGAATTGACAAATACTGGCTAATGGCAAGAAGATTTCTTTTCTTTTCTTTAAGTGGCTGTTTCTTTTTCAAATGTGAGGATCCCAAATATGTATTCTTTTTCCCCTTTTTTTTTGGACATCTATTTGATGGTGTAACGAGCCACTCTTTGGTAAGAGTGCTGTCGGTTGGGGGGTCAGCTTGATTCCTGAAAGTCGACCAAATAGGTCCTATTTGAAGTATTGAACACAAATCAAGCATGATTTGGTGGTTAGGGCTTTACATATAACACAATGGAAAAGGGATACAAAATTATTAATTTTTAAAGGACTTTTTAGAGTAAAAATGCCTCTTGAAAGGGAGTATGGAAATCATGACTATAGAGTGAAAATGCTCAAATTGTCACTTTTTAGGAGACGGTGTTGCAAAACTAGACAAGAAGATTAATAGATTCTTTCTTTGGGTTAGAAGCAGCTACGACTGAGTTGAGTCATATGCTATTGGGGCCTCTATTGGGTCCTCTGGAGGCATAATATTCATCTGGAAATCAAATATTTGAGGTAAATGAAGGCAGATGGACTAGTTACTTAATTTTCATGTTATTAAAACAGTAACAATAACAAGCATATATTCCCAATAGTAAATGATTTGATAAGTGCTAGATAAATTTCGAAACAGATGTAGGAAACTATGGTGCAAGCGCGAAGATTTTAGATTTATTCAATTCTCATTTGAGAAAAAAAGGAGGTAGCAACATAAGAAGAATATGAGGGATGATGCAGGGTAATTAACCGCTTGCTCTAAAAGCTCAAACTGATAGAGCATGGCGAATTAATCTCCTTATCTCATAACATAGGCCCCACATCGCATGGGTTAGGACCTCGGCCGAAACCCCCTCGTGGGCCCCACTTCACATGGGTTCCGCCTCACACGAGCCACCTGCCTCACACAGGCCGCCCACCCCAGTGTGCCCCTGCATCCCACAGGCCACCCCACTTGAGCCCGGTGTGAAAATGCCCCTGCATTAATCACCCCCGCTGAAAAGTTTCAAACACGAGACCTCCCGCTCTGATACCACTTTGATGCTCTAAAAGCTCGAACTGATAGAGCATGGCGAATTAATACCTTTATCTCATAGCCCAGGCCCCACGTCGCATAGGTTAGAACCTCGGCCGAACCTCCCTCGTGGGCCCCACTTCACATGGGTTTCGCCTCACACGAGCCACCTGCCTCACACAAACCACCCACCCCAAGTGTGCCCCTGCATCCCACAGGCCACCCACTCGAGCCCGGTGTTAAAATGCCCCTGCATTATGGGAGTTTGACAATTGGGTTGATGAGATCGTGTTATTGTCCTATGAATAGACAAAGGATCCTCAATGTGGGTGGTGGTTGGCGCTAGATAAATTTCGAAATAGATGGGAGGGGACTATGGTGCATGTGCAAAAATTTGAATTTTATTCACTTCTCATTCAAGAAAAAAGGGCGTAGCAACATAATAAGAATATGAGGGAGTTCGAGAATTGGGTTGATCGGATCTTGTAGTGGTTAAGAGATCCTTATGAATAGACATAGAGGGTCCTCATGGTGGGTGGCTAAAGTTTTGTTAGCAATTGTACAGATAATCATGGATGAGGGAGTGTGACTATCGGTGCTAAATTTTTAGCCCTGTGAACCATATTGAAGCTACATTCTCATCTTCCCCAAACAACCATGTAGGTTGAGGATAATTTTCCAAATAGTATCAAATGAATGAGAGTGAAGTCCCTCCTACCCAGCAATTGTTTCTAGATTTACAAAGGTAAAGAATACATTGCTCATCATTTGCTAATAGTGTATTTCCATCACAAAAACTAATTAATGTTGGAGGACATTGTAAGTTGCAAAAAATGGAACCATTCACCATTATTCCAATTAGTGCTTCCTCTTTACTCTAATGGACCCTCCTAAAAATTGAGCTTACCAGAGGAGGAGGAGAAGAAGAGGCAAGAAGAAGAAGGAACTTACTTTCACTTGAAAAAAATATATATATATATATATATTCACAAGAACTATTGCCCCAGGCTAGATCTAAACAAATTAATTGGAGATCTTGCTAATAGCAATGCAATTAAACAACAAGAACATCGGCACCCAAAGAAGAAAGTTCAAATGAAGAAAAGATACAATTAACCAAGAGAGTGCAAAATAAATGGGAAGAAGCAACACCAGTTTTGAAAGAAAAGTACATTTGTAATCAAAGAATTTATCATCAGCCACAGCAGTTGCATAGCCTTGTTCAACTCTTTGGGGTTAGCTTTTTTTTTTTTTTTTTAAAGACACAAGGTATCCCCACCCCTTTTGAGGCGAGACTATTTCCTTGCAAATACACGCAATCACCCACAACTACATGAATCGGGTAATGCCGAGGAGAGGAATTGAACCCACACTTGTAGGGAGCAAAAACATCCTCTTTCACCCAATCAATCCTATCTAGGACCCCATACTCAATGAATAAGCCTTCATGCTAACTCAGTTGCTATTAAATATTAAAAAAAAAAAAAAAATCATAAAAGGCCCTCATACCCTTCTCACTACCTTAATATAAGTCTAGGTCATTCATACTCTTTCTAAGACCAATTTAACCCTAATCAAAGTTCCCCTCCTAAATCGAGCCCTTTCCATTCTTCATTGCACAACCAAACTATATCATGCACCCTCCATCATCTTGTCTGTTATTGTAAATATTCCTAAGCTGCCCCAAGTCACCTTCTTAAATATATCTTCCTAGTCTCCCACTCACCCACGTCTACAATCCTCAATCTTTAAACACGTTGCCTTCTAACTACCAACAATCTACCCCAAATGGCATAACTTGTTGAAAGAGTTTAATCTTTAGATTTATTTTTTATTTTATTTATTTTAAAATTATTATTATTATTATTATTATTATTATTATTAT
Source organism: Magnolia officinalis (assembly GCA_021015155.1). Classification (NCBI taxonomy): domain Eukaryota; kingdom Viridiplantae; phylum Streptophyta; class Magnoliopsida; order Magnoliales; family Magnoliaceae; genus Magnolia; species Magnolia officinalis. Next base: position 73,300,222 of record JAJHSJ010000005.1, read on the forward strand.
TATTATTATTATTATTATTATTATATGTGGAGAGTGGCATTCATTAAAAAAGAGGAGAAAATTTACACTAATAGTTGGAAATTTCCTGGTAACAATGGGTTTCAATTTACTTCTACATTTAATATGGGAAGAAACTTACCATCTTTTACTGTGTGTGTGCACGCACGCGCGAGCGCGCGCGCGCGAGAGAGAGAGAGAGAGAGAGATCTTTCTCAAAGATGTTTTAGGATACTTACACAATTGCATTGAAAGTAGAGAGAATTAATTGGGGACTTTGTAGACAATTTGGTGCCCCATGAAACCATCATCAACAATAGGGTAACAACCTAACTCCCCAGCCATAGGTTCTCCCATAGGCTGAGGAATAATAAGCCCACATCCAATAATGAAGCCAAACCCAACCCAAGGTGATGTGGTCATAGATGAAGTACTATTGCCCTACTATGTTGCTCTCAAGGTAATCATATTAACTTAATTGCGTATCGTACAATAAACGAATACCCAAGATGGGACACATTTCTTTCATGTGCTCTTTAGTGTGGGAAACAGAGTAATCGTGCTTTTGAATTTCCTTCACATCAATCTGGAATAAAAGCGAATTTAGCTAAGGAGATTATGTCAAAGACACATTGAATTGTCGGCATGGAAAAGTAGATCATAGAATAAAGAACATGCATCTTATGATAAAGCACCATGTGTAAAAGATGCAACAAATGTGTATGGAGATAACAAGAAGACACCGAGTGATGTTATTGACACATCAAGTGATTAAGAGGAGCAATGGTTGGAGCACAATATTTTTCACACCAACTACACTCACAATTCATATCTTCCCACTTCTGGTGGGAATATATGATGATTCGGATAGATAGGGGAAGCAAGGAGAACATAGTCTCACAAGAAATAGTTGATAAGCAAAAACTAAAAGAACACAAACATCCATGTTTTAACTACATTCATTAGTTAAGGATAGGTGCTTAGCATTCTTCTCTATTGGATCCAAGTACAAGAAAGAGGTGTTGCGGTGCAATGGGGTCCCTATGTATGAGTGTCAAATTTTTCTAGGGAGAACGTGGTTGTGGAACCAAGATATGGTGCATATGACTCAAGATAATACATATTACATCATTAAGTATGGTGTTAATATCACATTACACCCGATCAAGTAGCTTCAAGCCGCCATATGCCAAAATGGTTACATAAAGGTAATGGTTATAACCATTATGCACTACATGGCCAAAATAGCCACTACAACCATTAAATAAATAAAAAAAACCATAAAGGCCCCACAAAGGCCCCATTATGGTCCAGAAAAAGTTTTTTCCCATAAAAAAAAAAAGGGGCCATAATGGTCGTCACAACCAATATAATAATGGTAATGACAGTAGTCATTATGGCCACTGTTGCCGTCGTGGAACACCTTGCTTCCAGTAGGCAAATCTAATAAAGAGGGGTATAAATTGTTTGGCATGCATGCACAAGTTCAAAAGGAAAAAAGAAAAAAGAAAAAGAGAATGACAAAAAAGAAGAGAGGAGAAGATTAAAGAGAGAAAAGCCAATTTCCTAGAAGATACAAATTTATATCAACAACAAAAGATGTATAAAGATGGCAATTAGGTTATGGTTTTCTCACGTTCAAAAAGGTACTCAAGGGGAACTTATCACAAGGTGAAGTCTAAGATTCATGCCTAATCAAGAGGAAGTTGGGAAACAATGTTTATGAGATCAAGTTACCAGGTGACTTGGATATCTCAGCAACACTTATTCACATGGTTGATAAGTTTCAATATCAGGGCAAGGTGTCTAACGTGCAAGACAAAGTTATTGCTAATATGGGCAAAAAACTCCCGAGGAAAGAAGAAATGAAGTTGAATAAGTGTTGCACAAGGAGACGACCTACAGCTCAACGAGGCCAATACAAGCAATATTTGATGAAATTGAAGAACAAGCTCCCTTCTGAATGGACGTGGATCATGACTCACGAGCAACTAATTGAAAAATATTAAATCCAGGCCTTCACTTGTATGAAGCATCAAATTCACTGGGATCAAGTTCTCTCCAATGCTGGGGGAATGATGTAGGATCAAAGCCCCCCCATGGGGCCCAAATGTGTAGAATTTAGACTATGTGCTGCCAGTTTTGGTGGCCAAAATTTTAGAGTATCATTTACTATTTTTTGGAAGATAAGAGGTGTTGCTTTTGATGATATGGTTGTTGATTTTTGAAGACTAACAATTTTGGGGATGACTTTTTGGGTTTGTGTAGACTACTTCTAGGCCATTACAAATTGGCCAATCTTTGTAGGTAGAGTCGATATTATAAATAACTTAACTAATGATTCATAGGGATATCAAGGTGTCTTTTAGGGTCAATAAAAGGGGGTTGTTCTAGAAGGTAGGAGGCATTCAATTTTCTGAGTTTTGTGAGGTTTATTTAAGTATTTGTATCAAGTGAAGAACTTCCAATTTCAAAAAACTCGACATCCCTCTCTATTCAATATTCTTGTGGGTGTGTTCTTCATCCATTCTTGTGATTTAGGTACTGAGAGATCTCAGTGATTCAATAATCATATTGCATCATATTGCCCAGTGACAAGTGATCTTCCCCTGATTGCCAGAACTTTTAGTTTATCTCCAAAATACAGCTTATGATGTTGAGATCTATATTCTATTTGGGTCCCAACATCATATCCTCCAACATCCCATCAGCAACTCTGCTTTCACCTCTAGTTCAAATTCCTACTGAAGTAGCTCTTCTGACTAGGCAAGAGAGCATCCTTATAAACAGAACTTTAGTCAAAATTTTCTAATCAACTTTCAATCAATGTGAATTAACATTATAACTAATGAAATGAGCAGCATAAACAAAATTAAAATTGGAAATATGATTTTCCTTGCTTGCATCTTACTTTTGAACCAGTAAAGAAGCCAATGCATTTCGAAACTCAGAAGTAAATTCACACCCTCAGATTTACAAGAGCAAATGCTCAAACAAATCTAACCAAATACAATGATAGGAAAGAATATTAATAGCTAAAGAAGAGTGCTTCAAATCTAGTATAACAATAAGTGGTGAAGAATGTATGCTGAGATCATTGGTATGTATCAACCCAAGACGCCATCATGAAATGTGATGTCCAACTTTTCAAGTGAAGAAAAAGGCCTTTTAGTGTATATCATGCATATACTTCAAAAACAAAGAAAACATTGAAAATGGCACCCAATTCAAGACACCAATTCTTCCCTTGGTAACTAATGCCATTGGCATACAATTAAACTTGAATTACCTAATTGTTGACACCAAAATATATCGAGAAATTATATGATCATTGACACAAGGACATGCATAGTATACTCAGGAATCGTGATACATAATTAAGTGATCCAAACAATTGGTTTGTTAATGCATCAGATTGGACAACCTAACCTTCCAACTTTTGGCCTCCAAAAAAATGGTCCAGAAGAGAAATACCACAACCGTCCACATTCAACTGAAATGTGAGGTTTGACCTGCCATGACCATGACACTTGAAGCCTTTTTGGGTAAATCATCTTCAGAAACAAAACAACACATTGAGAAAGGTATCCAGTTCAAGAAACCAATTCACAACTTGCTGACTTCAATATGGGCATACAATTAATATCCATTTATCCTATCACCAACATCAAAATAAGCAATCAAAAGGCAAAAAACATCAAGTAATTTCAATAATATCTCATTATGAAGCTTTCTTCCAACTATGGAAATGATGAAATGTACCAAATAAATATGGCATTTCAGAATCCACACTGCACATGAGAAGATTCCTGAAAAGCCAACGATTGATTCTACCAGCAAATTGGAAACAAAATATTGTAAATCAAATGCATCACAATTGATGATGAAAAACAAAAGGCATTGCAAAATAATAAAAAAATCCACAAACCTGGAAGGATCTCCATGAGCAGCCAACCAGGGTTCGACCATTGATGACCCGAACCTGTCTGCAATATGCCGATGGACGTCCGATCTTCTCAGATCTGTGCTGCTTCCACGTGCATTCCCGAGCGACTTGCTACACTCCGCCAGATTTGCCTGCTTTCCCAACCAATTCAACACCTTCAGCCCATCCTCAAACGCTGCCGGATACCGATTCTCGGGTGCAAGTCTGTACCCCACTGCAAGCACGATCACATCACAGAGCTTGGCGATCCGCCTGCAGAAGAAATCATTGGCGGCCGAATCATTGCTGCCGGAGACGAACCCGCCACCGTGGAACTGCAGGATGACGGGCAGCTTCCGGCAGGTCTGGTGGTGGTTCGAGAGAGAGGGAGAGTAACCGCGGTAGATCGCGGGGTCCTGCTTGGGGTTGGGGATGTCAGAGTCGGGAGAGCCGCCACCATAGCTGCTGCGGCGGTACTGGTCGGAGCGGGACGGGGGCTTGGAGGCGGTGGAGGGGTCGTAGCTATTACGGCGGGAGATGTCAGGGGAGTTGTTGAGATCGGGAGATCGGGAAGAGGGTCTGGAGAAATCGAGGGGAGGTTGGAGACCGGAGTCAGGGAGGAAGATGCGGATGGAGAGGGAGGTGAAAGGATCGATGTGGATGTCTTTGGTGGCAACGCCGTCGGTGAAGGAAGGGTTGACGGGAGCAACGGATTCTTCGTCGGGGCGGGAAGTGACGCCGAAGGGGCTGGCGTTGCTGGTGGAGGTGGCGTTCTCATCCAATGGCGTCTGGATTCGGGACTGTAGTCTGTGTTTTAGGAGGAATTTGAAGAAGACGCTGTAGAGCTTTACAGCGACGCTAGGCATTATTTCTCTTTCTCCCTATCCTTTTCTCTCCTTTGGAAGGCGTGAGATTGTGAGAAAGAAGGGAAAATGGGGAGTTTTATCAGGGGGATTGTTGTTATTGATGCATGTGATTGATGAGAGAGAGAGAGAGAGAGAGAGCGAGAGAGAGGAGGGATTTTGAATCTGATTTTCTTTTTATATGGTGAGAGAGAGCGACTGGTTCAATTTCATGGCGTGTGGGAGTTGAAAGGGGAAATGAATCTTGATTTTGAATGGGATTGTTTCTCTTTAGGACCTGAAGCCTCCACAAACACCTGTTTTCTGCAGCCAGCTCTGTGGGACCCACCATCCTGAATTTGTAAAATATACCGCATCCATCTACGCAATTGAGGAAAACGTCAGGAAGATCCGGGGATCGGGTGTGCTACAGTTCAGCGTGCAACGCGATGGGATGCCTGACGATAGGTATATTATATCTGCGCCATTTAATCGGTTATAACTCGCCAGGACCCAGAAATGAAGATGAAAAAATCAGCATAATTTAAAACCCGGTGGGTCACACCAAGTAAATTTAGAGGTTTTAGAAATAATTTCATGTGGTTTGGATTCGTGTCGGGATGATGTTTTTTATGCACGGAGTACCCTTAATGTACGGAGTAAGTTTTACATGTCGACTACGTGGGCCCCACAGAGTTTGGGCTCTTTGTGGGCTAGTTGTCTAGACGATTCCCTATGTGGGCCCCACAGAGCTTGGGCTCTTGTGGGCCAGTTGTCTAGACGATTCCGGTCATAGGTTAGACCATTATTTTCGTTCACCGCCATTGAAAAAATACCGGTGACGCACACAGGACGTGGTAACTGTACCGAACCCATATAATCCAAACCGATGAGCCAGCAATCCCAAAAATATGCAGGCCTGTTTGGTCCATGGTGTTGGTCACTCGGCTAGAATAGATACAGTGGCTTGACCCAAACCGATCAACTTTGATTCCAAGCATCAAAATAAATAGACATGTTCATATATGATTAGAATAGGAGAAAATCAAACACTTACTCAACTACTTGCGAAATTTGATCATGATCAGGTAATAATCAAAAGGTGTTCTCCCTATGAAGATATATATTACTTTGTACCTTCCATAAGAAAATACTTTCAAAATATCACTGCAAATAAGATAGAAGGAAAAACTCACTATCATTTGCTATGAGCAACTACAAGAATGCATCTCTTGAAAGAACTATTTGATATGGATGAAGAACAAATCCATCTTATAAGAGTATATTTGGATTACAATTGAAAATTATAATTAAGAATTATCGTTATTAGATTTATTTTTAATTTTATTTTTTTTAAACACACGCACACACCCCCATACACTCACACCGTAGTGGGATTTCACCACCTATGGGTACTCGAACCCTTGACCAGGTGTTGAAACTCCTAGAGTCTACCACCGGAACAAGAGCAAGGACTGGAGGTGGGCATCGAGCCGAGTCGAGTCAAGGTGGGCCAAGCTTGGCTTGGCTTGTCCATGATGTACTCGAGTTCGAGCTCGAGCTCAAGCTTGGCCTCGAGCTCAACATTGAAGCTTGGCTTGTTTGCCAAAGTTGTCGAGTCGAGTTCGAGTCGAGCTAGTGGTTCGAGTCAAGTCGAGTTTACCTCGAGTCGAGCTCGAGCTTGTTGAGTGAGAGAGTAATGGATTTTGTTCTTGATCCTCCTCCATTGATGAAAAATTCAAAAATCTTAAGAGAATCAAAGCAAAACCCGATTAAAAAACCAAACAAAGCTTCGAATTGGACAAGGAAACCTGTAAAAACCGATCTGTTCTTGATCTTCTTCTACCAGCAGAAATCTAAGTACTAGAAAAGAAACAGAGCAAAACACAGATAAAAAATCCAAATAAAGAGCTCTAGCCAATCAGATTATTGGATTTCCTTGAAGCTCTAACAAATCTGAGAAGAACCTATCTCGAATTTCTTGGGTTTCTCACCTAAGAAGTAGATCTCAAGAGATTGAAATCATACTATTGTGGAGCTGAAATGAAAACTGATGGTGGTGGTCGGGGCAAGTGTGCGGCTGGCAGTGGGCAGTGAAAGAGAAGAAAGGGAAAGGGAAGGGGGTGCGTGCGGTCGGGTAGAGACTGTAGAGTTTGTTTTTAAATTTTTATTTTTAAGTTAAACTAAAATATATATATATATATATATATATATATATATATATATATATATATATATATTTAATATATTTATTAATCGAGCTGAGTTGAGCTCGAGTTCAAGCTTTGAGTCGAGTCGAGTTGAAATGCCCCCTGGTCGAACTTGGCTTGAACTCAACTCGAGCTTCAAATAATTAGCTTGGTTCGGCTCGAAACGACCATTCAAGCCGAGTCAATCCGAGCTGACTCGAGCCGAGTCGAGCGAGCTTTTTGAGCTAGCTTGACTCGTGAACAGCCCTAGCAAGGACCCAATTGTCATTATTGGATTATCGATATTCTTAAGATAAGCTAAGATAAAAGATTGATAAGATAAATTTGTTTAACTCTTGTGTTGGATTGAGTTGATGATGATTTTATATTGAATTCCTCTATTATTTATATATTTTTGTTATAACTTATTCCTCCACATCCTTCCTCCATTTATTGCAATGGTTCCATCAGTTGAAAGGCCTCTCTCTAGATCCTTCTTCCGAACGCTTCTCGACCGCTCGTTTCGCTTATGTCAGCCAAGGCTTTGTTTTTACTATCTTTGGTCACCTTTTATATCATAACATTTTGTTGACCATCCTCTAACATGTAAAAGTAGACTTGTGCTAGCTATAAACCCATAAAAAGCGCTCTAAATCTTTGAAGATCTTTTTTATCCACTTCCTATTTCTCATACAATGCCACATGTCACTCCCATATTGATGTTCTTATAATTGCCAAAATTAGGGTACAATAAATGTTATAGAATTGCATTAAATGGGATTAACACCATTGTGATTGCATGTTAGGAAATACCATGGTATTTTGGCCATACAATCCTCATGTCTGGGGTAGAATTCTTATTGTGGGAAAAACACTGGATTAGCAAAACCCCTTTTGGTGGACCATGGAATTGTTATCAATGAACCAAATTCACAACGGAGGATGTCGGTCACTTGTGTAAGGCCCGTATCCTAGACCGTACGATTCCGTAGACTTCCGCGATCCTCTCCATCGAATTCTGACAACCCCGACCCATAATCGGCGTTTACACGCTACCCTAAGTCGCATCCCGTATATCTGAGTCGACTCGACCTGAAAGTTGTACTATTGCGACCGCATCGTCGCCGGGGTTCCAATGCCGCATCTTGCACACCAATGCGAAACCCATGCCAGGAGTTGTAGGCCCACGTATATTTCGAAGAAAACGCCGCGCATTGTGAATCCCGAGAGAATCTCTACCCAAACATCACATTAATTAATCCATCAATCAAGTATACATCCCATCACTAGCCCATGCTTTCTTTCTCCCCACGACAAGTAACCTACCCTTAAGTCAACTCTCATGTCACTCACACCCATCACTCCATCCATCACCCATCACCTCTCTCTTACAACACCCTCTCCTCTCTCATTCCCTCTACCATTTTCCAAGCAACCAAGGAGAGCAACCGTCCAAGCATTTCCAAGAGGAGAGAAAAGAGAAGGCCCACCTTCCTACCCCCTCATCCACCATCCAACCATCCAAACCTCATCATCCACCATCAAAGAGAAAGCTTAGGAGCCAAGGATTCCAATGAGCTAAAAAAGAAGACAATTGGTAGGTGTTCATAGCACCAGATCGTGATTTTAATTTAGGGTCCACATGATATGGGACTCACTTGTTGTTTGCGTTGTATATGGCCACCGAGGGGAGCTCATAGTGTGGAGCTCCCTCCACCACTCGATTCTCTCTCTCTCTCTCTCTCTCTCTCTCTCTCTCTCTCTCTCTCTCTTTTACCTTGTATGATGGCCCACCTATGATGTATGTATTTTATCTATGTTGTCCACACGTGGGACGCACCGCTGTCCAAGCTAGCCCACCTCGCTGCCATGTTCGGGCCCACCATTGCTGTCTATTTTGGGTTGGCCCGGATTATAGAGAAAACATAAATATCAGCTTTGATCCAGAACGAGTGGGCCAGGCTGATGTGGATCCCACATGATGTGTTGTATACCTACACAGTCCACACGTGTGGACCCACCCTGATGCGTGTGTCGGATCCACACCGTTAGACCTTAGACTGTGGGTCCCACGCAGCTATTTAGCTACTGTTGTAAAACCCGTACCCTAGCCGTACTGTTCCATAGACTTCCGCGGTCCTCCCGGTCGAATTCCGGTGACCCGCAATCTGTTATCGGCAATTACGTGCAACCTTGAGTCATGTCTCGTATTCCGAAGTCGGCTCAACCCGAGACTTGCACCCTAGCGACCGCGCCGTCTCCGAGGTTTCAACGCCGCGTATTACGCACTGAGGCGATACCCAGGCCAGAAGATGCGGGCCCGCATTCAGTTCGAGAAAAATGCCGCGTATTTGTAAACCCAAGACAATATTTCAAATCAATCACATCACATCCCATCAATCAAGTACCATATCACATCTCATGTCAAGTATACATCACCTTTCACCCATCCCCAAGCAACCCCAAAGTCAAAGCAACCCATACATGTCAAGTACACCTATCACCCCATCACTTCTCACCCATCTCTCTCTCTCTTACACCCTCTCTCTCATCTCTCTCTCTCATTTTCCTCCCAAGCAACCCACGTCCAAGCTCCATGAGAGAGCTAGGTGTGGTCCACCTTCCTACCTCCCAATCCCACCACCCAAAGATAATCTCCACCGTTGAAATGCATCCTCGGAGCTCTAGGATGCGTTGATGGAAGAAGAAGTCTATGAAGATCAAAGGTGGGTGTTTTCTAAGATTATAATTGTTTCTTTTGCTTAGATTTGATGATTTGAGGGCCCACGTGTGGTGGGACCTGTCACGCCCCAAACTCGGGGACCGGGCTCACAAAATTTCCGATCGCCGAATCCGGCGCCGACAGCCTCCGTAGAACCCCATTTCGGCTCCCGGCGCCCATTCGCCAGGTTCCGATCCTGGGATGCTACGAGGAGGATTTTCCAATATCAGTTTGATTCGTAAGAAGCATAACCGAAGGCATAACCCACAAACAACAACCAAAAACTCCATCACATTTCCACTATGATAAAAAACTTTACAAGTACAATGAGCATAAAGGGAAATACAATGAGAATAGACAAGAAGCTCCAAAAGATCTGCTCTGCGCTCTCGCCTCAGCGCTGCTGCGTCCTCGCGTCACCTGCACGCAACTGTCGTGCATAAGCTTTATGGAAAGCTTAGAGGGTGGTGAAAGTGTGTGCACAAGGTAGTAATGCAGGTACATAGTATCAGAGTAAAGCGGAACATGCTGATGAATCCATGAATACCACTAGCCGTACCAAGGCTATGCGATGCAAGGCATGAATGATGTCGGCCATACCAAGGCCATGCAATGCGAAATGCAACTCAAGCATACAAATCATCATCTGAGTCCACATATCAGTACAGTTCAAATCTGGAATATCACCGGGGTCTAGTACACTCTAAACCAGATTGCCGCCCCATCGCGCGCAATAAGGTAAGTGGAAGAGACCTCACTATTCGTCTGCCGATATCGGGCGCGGCTCGTCGATAGCGGACCCATTCCTCGAGCTGGTCAAACTCAGCCTAGCATTGCCCCCTACACTCGGGCGGGTAAGGCCGCACCCCCTTCCAACCGACCACGACACAGTGGAGAGCGCGACCGTCTGGTAATCGGTACTCGGCGCTCATGCACCCACTCGGTCTAGACGTTGGAGCAACCTCTTGGTACCATAAGGGTTTAGGGACTTTCACCCAGGGATATCTATAGCACCCCATGTAGAACAAGATTTCCGGTATCCAATCTTGCCAACCACGATACGCCTGTGGAGGCTATGGCCCTGATGTCGCTAGGGCGTACAGTAACCACATCACACAATGCGAATGCATGAAACACACTATCCAATCATGCAGCAATCTTGCGCGTATCGTGCGCTCATGTAGGGCAACACCGCCTAACCGGGAGCCCCTAAACAACCTGCCCGAAGGCATATGCTATGATCAGTCACTTCTCATGTCAAACATACATATGATGCGTATGATCATGAATCATGGAACTATACTACACATGTTATAAAGTAATGAACTACTCTTGCAACGCAGATGGGCCTAGACATGGACGGTCTACACACAACCTGTACGGGCCTATCGATGGCCCTAGGGAGAGTCGTAATGCGGATATTTAACCAACACTATACCCGCAATGTGGACGTCAAACCAACATCGCTCCCAAGACATTATCTGTCGTAAACATCATTACATAAACCATGTAGGGATCACACATTGCAATGGACCTTAGGTACATCCCATTGGGCCTTAAATACATTGAATGGGCCGTGTCACATGGGCCTTATATTCATCAAGAGGGCCACATCAATGGGCCGCACCAATGGGCCTTAAGTGCATTGCAATGGGCCGTAACCCGTGGCATTTATAGTGCATCAAATGGGCCTAACCTCATGGGTCATATGTGTATCAGATGGGCCACACCAATTGGGCCCCATACATACATCGATTGGGTCTTAACCCATAGGCCCTAACACATCTCAATGGGCCTTAACCCATGGGCCTTTAAGTATATCAGGTGGGCCTCAATGGTTGGGCCTTAACTATATCAAGGTGGCCTAATCATATGGGCCTCGTGCGTATCAAGGTGGGCCTTAATAACGGCCACAAATGCATCAATATGGGCCTAATCACATGGGCCCCTATAAATACAAGGGTGGTCCTCACTCAGACATCAAAGTGGGCCCACAGAAGGTTAGATCCACCTCATTCTTTTAACCCAAGCCATGAAATGATATTTCAAAATGGATAAACGGATTGGATGCCATATGTACATCATGGTGGGGTCCAGATGCGGGCCCACCATAATGTATATAAACATCCTAAAATAATAAAGATATATTATATATATATAATATGTATATATAATATAACATGCATATATATATATATATATATAATATATATATATATATATATATATATATATATATATATACATACACACAGCACACGCACCACGCACACACACACATGCACACATGCACGCACGCACACACGCATGCACACATGCACGCGCACACACACACACGCACACATGCCTCACACCCACCGTCCACTGGACGGTGGGAAACACATACATTGCAGGGGGCTCCACCATCCAACGGACGGCGGAGCGGAACACATACATCATAGTGGGTCCCATGTGGGGCCCACCTTAATGTTTTTATGCCATCCAACCCGTTGATAAGGTCGCCCTGGCCTGGGTGAAGGGAAACCACAAATTTCAGCTCGATCAGAAACTTCGGTGGGCCCCAAAAAGGGTTTCAATGGTAGACTTTCAATTCACACTGTTTCCCTTGGTGTGGGCCACCAGATCATTGGATGGGTCTGATATTTGGAGGGGACCCACTCCATGAGGTGGCCCACCTTATGGACAGAATGGATGACACATAAACATCAAGGTGGGGGCCCACAGCAAGAGCCGTGGGTGACCCTGCCAAGATGTCCGCCCGCCAACCGCAGGCAGCAGGCGCAGGCAGCGCCTGCCCTCCTGACACACAGCAGCATTGCTGCTACTTCCTTTCTTCTTTCCTTTTTCTCTCTTTTTTTTTTTTTCTGTTTTCTAGCAGAAAATCACGTACGCGGCCCGCTACCGGCGAATCCACTCCGCCCATTGCGTTCTTGGGCCCGGAATGCATCAAACGAGTCCGAAGTTCAAAATTTTTGGGTGTGTAGATACAGCAAGGTGAGTCCAAAAGGCTTTGGACAATAGAACTATGATTTTCAATGGTATGGCCCGCCTGATCGTCAAATGGATCTCATTTTTTTGACTCAACGTCTAAAATGAGCTTGTGGAAGGAATGGACGGCGTGGATTAAACACATACAATAAGGTGGGGCCTAAATAAATGGGCCACCCCATAAGCTTGGAAGCAAGATTATATTTGTGTTTTTTCCAGGAAAGAATCGTCCAGACGCTGGACGTTCTTGAGCTTTACGAATAGCATTATGGTGGGCCCCATTTATGTGGGCCACCACATGATATGGGGTGTGGGTTCAATACAAATAAGGTGGGCCCTACAAGTAGATGGTTCGGATAACATACACGCCTCATGGTAGGGTCCACAATGCAAGAAAGAGAGGGAGAAGGAGAGAGATAGAGAGAGAGAGATCGGTGAGTATGGAGGGACCCCGCCACTATGGGCCCCTCATTCAAAAGTACATCAAGGTGGGTCCCACATTATGGACCCTAAATCGACAAAATGAAGGAAAAATAGGGAGCTACAATCACCCACCGCTTGATCTTCTTGCTCCCTCGGCTTGCCAGTCTCATTGTGCTCCTCTTTGATGGTGAAGATGAGAAATGGAAGGCTAGGATGAGAGGTGAGAGGGTGGAGAGGTGGGTCACACTTGTGGCTTGGAAGGAAATGGGGAAGGGCTCATACGTATGGGGTTTTTCTTGCTTGGGGAATGGATTTGCAAATGAAGAGAGAGAGGGTGTTGTAAAGGGAGAGAGAGATGGGTGATGTTTGATGTGGTGGTGATGGGTGTAAGGCAACTTTTTAACTTTTGTGGCCAAATGTGTACGAAAGGCATGCTGGTGTAAGAACTTTTTTGACTTTGGGGTTGTTTGGGGAAGAGTGTGAGTGATGTGTACTTGACCCTTGAGATTGATGGTTGATGGATTGATGGATTGATGTGACACATCGTAGAGATTCTCTTGGGTTTCGTAACGCGCGGCGTTTTCCTCGCACCGAACGCTAGCCCACATCTCCTGGCCAGGGTATTGCCTCGGCGCGCGAGTCGCGGCATCGGAACCGCGGCGACGGTGCGGTCGCAATGGTACAAGTCTCGGGTTGAGTCGACTCGGGTTGACAGCGTGTGAATCAGGGTCGCGCGCAACGCCGGTTAAAGGTCGAAGGTTGCCGAAATTCGACCGGAAAGACCGCGGAAACCTACGGAATGGTATGGTCTAAGATGCGGGTCTTACAGGACCCATTCAATGTACGGTTTGTATCACCTAGAGGGGCCCATAGTGACGGGGTCTGTCCTCCATCCATTCTCTTTTTCTCTCTCTCTTTTGATGTGTGGCCCACTTGTTGATATACGTACGATGATCCAGACCGCCTGATTGTAAGATCCACCTTACTGCCCGTTCTTGGGCAAGCTTGGATGATCAGGAATATATATATATCAGCTTGATCCAGCCGTGTGGGGCCACCCGGTGAACGCACCTTCATTTGTCGTTCACCTATGTGGGTCCCACCTGCCGTATGCATTTCATCCACCGTCCAAAGTAGGAGGGACGCTGCTGGACCATCTGTCCAGCAGCAGCAGGAATACCACCATGATATAGTGTTTTATCCATGCTGGCGTGGACCCCACTAGGATGTCTGTCTCATCCAATCATCCATCACCTGGATGGAGGGATGAAACAAACATCAGCTTGGTCTGGCTGATGGGCCACCCACGTGGGACCACCTGATGTAGGTGTTTTACCCACCATTCACACGTGGACGTGGAGCCCTGATGTTAGTGTTTTACCACCACCGTCCAGCAATGGACGGTGGGATCCACACCATTATGTATGGTTTGGTCTGCACCGTCCAGCAGGCCTGGACGGTGTGCCACCATGATATATGTTTTGGTCTACACCGTCCATCAGAGACAGTGAAACCCACCTTGCTAACGTGTTACCCTGACCGTCTAGCTGTCTGGACGGTGGGGACCACCAGAGATATGTGTTTTATCTACACCATCCACCATCCAAATTTGTGCACGGTGGGGCCTGCCCTGATAAATGGGACCCACCTAATACAAGCTGCCCATCCGATGGGCCACACATGAGACTCCACCATGTTGCAAGTGTTGCATTCATACCGCTATCCATTTTTTTAGGACATGAGACCCACCCCACTGTAATGTACGAGTTTTATCAATACCGTCCATGTTAGGACGGTGGGACCCACCCCGTGTATATTGATCCTGATCGTCCACTTTAGGACGTGGCCCACCGTGATGTACTGTCCACACCGTCTAGTCCACTGGACGGTGGTTGCTGGATGCTGGCATGATTCCTTAAAATCATATATATATATATATATATATATATATATATATATATATATATATATATAATATATATAATATAATGTATATGTTATACATATACAAATGTATATCTGGGCCCCACGTGGGTTTCCACCATGATGTTGGGGTTTTAATCCACCCCGTCCATCCGTGCAGGGCCACCCTGGTGACACGTGTGGTCATTGGATGTGGGGCCCACCTGGACAACATGTTACCTCCAGCACGTGGGGTCCACTAGATGATGTGTTGTATCAGCAGCACATCCAGCAGGGACGGTGGACCCCACCGTGATTTATGTGTTTAATCAATGTCGTCCATCTGGTGGAACCCACCTTGATGTATATGTTGTTATATCCAGACCGTTTATCAAGTGGACCATGCTGCAAAACAGTGGAGATTTAACGTCCACCATTGAAACCCCTTTTGGGTCACAAGGTTTTGGGATCAATATGATATTTGTTTTTCCCTCTTAATCTAGGTCTTGTGACCTTATGATCAGATTGGATGGAGAATATACGTTATGGTGGGCCCTACCTTGATGCACGTGTGGCCCACCTTATATGTATGTATTGTATATCTAGGTCGTTCATCCCTGGACGTGGACCCTGCTGATGTATATGTTTTATATGCCCACATGTGATGTATTTTAGACCCATTGGTGTGGCCCATTGATGCTGCCCACTTGATGTATATGAGGCCCATTGGTGCAACCCATTGATGCAAGCCCATTATGATGTATTTTTGGCCCATGGGCGAGGCCCACATGATGTATTCAAGGCCCATAGGCGAGGCCCATTGTGATGTATTCAAGGCCCATAAGCGAGGCCCAATGGAATATATGTATGGCCATTATGTTGTGTATGAATCCCTTATGTGGGCCACTCCTGGGGAGCAATGTTGGTTATATGTCTACATTGATGGGCAATGATGGTTAGATGTTCTCATTGTGACCTTCCCTTAGGCCTTGTTAGGCCCATTTTCTTCGTGAGTTAACCCAAATAAGTGGGCCCCATTCGCCATAGACGGATGGCTCTATGCTATCAGATTAGATATAACCACGGCCGTGGGCCGATCTTTATATTATGGTTCGATCGGTTGTTCATATATGGACCCCGCCTAACTTATCTGCCGATTATCGATGCTGATTATTGGTGCCGATTATCAAGGCTGATGCCGATTATTGATGTTGATTATCGGTGCCGATTATCAAGGCCGATTATTGAAGCTGAATCTGATTCCGATTGTCGAGCTAATTATCGAGGCCGATTCCAATTTCGATTGTCGAGGCCGAGTCACATTGTCGAGGCCAATTCCGATTGTTGAGGCCGATTCCGATTGTCGAGGCCGAGTCACATTGTCGAGGCCGATTCCGATTGTTAAGGCCGAGTCAGATTGTCGAGGCCGATTTCGATTGTGGTGGTCGAGTTAGATTGTCGAGGCCGAGTCAGATCGTCGAGGCCGATTCCGATTTTGATTATGGAGGTCAAGTTAAATTGTCGAGGCCGATTCTGATTCTAATTGTCAAGGCCAAGTCAGATTGTCGAGGCCGATTCCGATTCCAATTGTCAAGGCTGAGTCAGATTGTCGAGGCCGATTCCGATTTCGATTATCGAGGTCGAGTCCAATTTTCGAGGCCAATTCCGATTCCGATTATCAAGGCCAAGCCTGATTGTCGAAGCCGATTCCAATTCCGATTGTCGAGGCCGATTCCGATTCCGATTGTCGAGGCCGAGTATCGAGGTCGATTCTAATTTGTCGATGCTGATTCCGAGTATCGAGGCCGATTTTGATTTGTTGAGGCCAATTGTATAGGCCGATTCTGATTGTTGAGGCCGATTATCGACGCTGATTTTGATTTGTCGAGGCCGATTGTATAGGCTGATTCCAATTGTCGAGGTTGAGTATCGAGGCCAATTCTGATTGTCGAGGTCGATTGTATAGGCCGATTTCGATTGTCGAGGACGACCCTGATTTGTCGAGGCCGATTGTATAGGCCGATTCCGATTGTCGAGGCTGAGTATCGAGGCCGATTGTATAGGTCGATTCTAATTGTCGAGACCAAGTGTCGAGGGCAATTCCGAGTGTCGATTCTGATTGTTGAGGCTGATTTCATTTGTCGAGGCCGATTTTGATTATCGAGGCCGATTGTCGAGGCCTATGTGATGAGGCCCATTATGATGCATTTGAGGCTAGGCGATGGAGCCCATTGTGATGTATGTTAGGCCCATGTAAAAGGCCCATCATGATGTATATTAAGCTCTTGAGTGAGGCCCATGGTGTTGTATATCAGGCCCTTTGTGAGGCCATGGGTCCACTATATATTCGACCCTATATGGGCCACCCCTTGGGGGCAATGTTGGTTAAATGTCCACATTGTCGAGGCCGAATGTCGATGCCAATTATTAAGGCCGTTTATTGATACCGATTATGAGTATGTGACAACATAACATCATAATACATGCCCATACGCATCATCTGCATGTTTGTTATGAGATGTGATTGACCATTGTATATGTCATAGGGCAGGTTGTTCATGGGGCCCCCTGATAGGCGGAGTTGCCCCACATGAGCGCACAGTATGAGCAAGATTGATGCATGATTGGACCGTGTGACTCATGCATCTCACATTTGTGTGACATGACCATCGTAAGCACTAGCGACATCAAGGTCGTAACTTTCACATGTATTTCGTGGATGGCCAGATGGGACACTGGAAATCTGTCCTACATGGGGTGCTATAGATATCCTTTGGTGAAATCCATAAACCCTCTTGGTTCCAGAGCTTGCTCTAACGTCTAGACCAATTGGATGCATGAGCGCATGAGGGCCGTATACCGTTAGGCCGGGTCTCCCACTGTGTCGTGGTCGGTTGGAAGGGGGTGCGGCCTTACCTGCCCGAGAGGAGGGGGCAATGCTAGGCTGAGTCTGACCAGCTCGAGGAATGGGTTTGCTATCGACGAGTCGGCCCGATATTGGCATGGGGATAGTAAGGTCTCTTTTGCTCACCTTATTACGCACGATGGGGCGGCAATCTGGTTTGGAGTGTAATAGACCCCGGTGATTTCCCAGAGAGGAACCGTACTGATATGCGGACTTATTGAGTAGGAGTTGCATATTCATTCATTCATTCACTATCCACTCGGGCTGGTGGTGCGCAGCTAATTGTTTTGTACCTTCGTAATGACAAGGATTTCAGTTAGGCGCGTGACTAACCTGAGATCAGGAGTCTACTACATTGAGTCCGGCTATCTAAATTTAGGTATGAGACTGGTTTGGATAGAAGTCCCTTTTGATGGACCCCATAGCCTGTGATACTACGTACTATCATCCCTACTTCACTCCAGCTTGGTCATTTCATTCGCACTACATATTGCATTGCATTCGCGACATTTAGCATTTTGGGTTGCCATGTTTCTGTATTTATAGGGCATAGACACGGCTGATGGTATTCGTAGACTCATCAGAATTTGCATATTGCATTGCATCATCGGGATCTGATATTTGGCTTATTGTCTCTGCATTGCATAACTGATCTACATTGATTCACCTATATATGATATTGTTTTTATTATATTTTTGCATCGCATAGCCTGGATCAGTCTGATGGTATCTATGGGCTTGTCAGTAATTCCGCTTATTCTGATTACTCTGATATTGCTTAATTGACACTTACCTTGTGCACACACTTTCACCACCCACTAAGCTTTCTATAAGCTTATGCACGATAGATGCGTGTAGATGGCGTTAAGTTGCAACAACGTTGAGCTTGGAGCATGCAGCGGACCTCTAGAGCTTTGATTTTTGATATGTATTTCCCTTTTAGCATTGTATTCAAATGATTATATTAGTGGATATGGGATGATGATATTGTCTTTGTGATTTGGGTAAACTTGTGGTTATGCTTCTTATGAGACAAATGTACGATGGAAAATCCTCCTTGTAGGATCCCAAGATCGGAATTTGGTGTATGTGTTCTGGGAGCCGAGAATGAGGTACTCGGAGGCTGTCGGCACCAGATTTGGCGATCGAAAATTTTATGAGCCCGATTTCCGGGTTTAGGGCGTGAAAGTTGTGATGGCGTCAGCAAGTTCTGTGGACCGGACCATGAGGTATATGTTATATTCAAAATGTCCGTCCACCTGGCAACAGGTGGGGCCCACCATGATGTAGTGTTATATCCACACCGTCCAACCTACTAGACGGTGGACCCCAGCTATATAGCTGCTGTTTGACGTCAGCACATCTGGGTTTAATCATAAGGCATGTGTTATTCCAAATCGTCCATCCATCCATTTTTTTTGGATGTGGGACCCACCCCACATGTACTGCACGTGTGGGAGTGGGGCCCACCTTGCATGCATGTATTTTATATCCAGGTTGTCCGTCCAGGGGACTGAACGGTGGGACCACCTCAATGTATGTGTTTTATATTCGAGCCGTCCATCTGTTTTGGACATGGGCCCACCCCACACATGCTGCACGTGTGAGGGGGGGGGGGGGGGGGGGGCACCTAAATGTATGTATTTTGCATCTACACCGTTCGTCCCTGGATGGTGCTGTGGGACGTACTGTGATGTATCTATATATCCATACCGTCCATCCGTTTTGGGACGTGTGGACCCCAACCATGATGTATGGGTTTAAATCCCGACTGTCCACCCATTGGTAGCATGTGGGGCCCACCCCACTCATGCTTGCACGTGTAGGGGTGGGGCCCACCTTAATGTATGTATTTGTATCCACACCGTCCACACTACAAGACGGTGCGTCCCACCACATGAAGTATGTGTTTTCAGCCTCGTCGTCCAGCTGATTTCTGGATGGGTGGGGCCCACCTTGATGTATTGTTTCATCCAGCCGTCCATCTGTGGGACCCCCTTGATGTATTGTTTCTTCCAACCGTCCATCTGTGGGACCCCCTTGATGTATTGTTTTATCCAACCATCCATCTGTGGGACCCCATGATGTATATATTTCATCCAGTTGTCCATCTGTGGGACCCCCCTAATGTATTGTTTCATCCAGTCGTCCATCTGTGGGACCCCCTTGATGTATTGTTTCATCCAGCCGTCCATCTGTGGGACCCCCTTGATGTATTGTTTCATCCAGCCGTCCATCTGTGGGACCCCATGATGTATATATTTCATCCAGCCGTCCATCTGTGGGACCCACATGATGGATCTATTTCATCCACACTGCCCATAGGCTGGGATGGGTGAGGACCACCTTCATGTATATATTTTATATATGCACCGTCCATTTGTTGGGGACGGTGGGCCTCTTAATGCATGTATTCTATATCCAATCGTCCATCTGTTGCTGGACGTGGACCCTACCTTGATGTATATCTACACCGTCCATGGGACGTGAGGTCCACCATGATGTGTATTATATTCAGGCCCATCTTATAGGCCCACCTTGAAGTATATGATGTATATGGGACATTATGGTTGTGTGTGTGAGGCCCACTTGATTACGTACATGACGCACATAGATGTAGCCCATTGTGATGTATTTGAGGCATATAGATATGGCTCAATGTGATGTATGTCAGGCCCTTGTATGAGGCTCGATGTGATGTATATGAGGCCCATTGTGATGTGTGATTCCACCAGGATGTATGTAATGATGTTTATGATGCCCATTCATCTTCGTAGTTGGTTTTAAATGGGCTATGCCTTGGGAACAATGATGGTTTAATGTCCACATTTGTAAGAACAATGATGGTTAAATGTACGCATTGTAACCCTCCCTAAGGCCCATTGTTAAGCCCATTCTCATCTTCCCTTAGTGGGCTAACCCAAACCGTTGGGTCCCATAATTGTTAGGCCCATCCTTGATAGGAGTAGACCGTCTAGGCCCATCCTTGTTATAAGGAGAGAGTTTATCATCGTATAACATGCTTAGTAAGACTTCATGATACATGTCCATATGTATCATATGTATGCTTGATACGAGGAGTTACTGATCATAGCATATGCCCTTGGACAAATTGTTTATAGGACTCCCTAAGTGGCGGAGTTGTCCCACATGAGCGCGCAGTACGTACAGGATTGCTGCATGGTTGATAGTGTGATTCATGCATCTTGCATTTTTATGACATGATTACTATATGCCCTAGTGATATCAGGGTCATAGCCTCCACAAGCATATCATGGATGGAAGAATTGGACATTGGAAATCTCTTTCTCTACATGGGGTGCGATAGATGCCTCTGGGTGAAATTCCCTAAACCCTTATGGTACCAGGAGGTTGCTCCAATGTCTAGACCAAGTGGATGCTTTGAGCATAGAATGTCGAATACCAGGAGGCCATGCTTCCCACTGTGTCGTGGTCGGTTGGAAGGGGGTGCAGCCTTACCCGCTCGAGAGGAGGGGGCAAAGCTAGGCTGAGTTTGACTAGCTCGAGAAATGGGTCCGCTATCGACGAAATGAGCCCGATATTGGCAGGCAGATAGACTGACATGCTTGAGTTGCATTACATCTTGCATATGACATTTGGCCAGGTAGGCCTTGCATCACATAGCCTTGGTACAGCTGATAGCATTCATGAGCATGCCAGCATGTTTTCGCATTACTCTGATACTGCACACTTGGCACTCGCCTTGCACACACACTTCACCACCCTTTAAGCTTTCTATAAGCTTATGTACGACCGTTGTGTGCAGGTGACGTTGGATCGCAGTAGCGCTGAGGCAGGAGCATGTGGCAGATCATCTTGGAGCTTTTGTCTATCTTTGTATTTCTCTTTCCACATTGTACTCAAATGTTTTATTATAGTGGATATGTTGTGATGTTGTTTTGTGACTTGGTTATACTTGTGGTTATGCTCCATTACAAAAAAAATAAAATCATATTGAAAATCCTCCTTGTAGGGTCCTAGGATCGAAATCTGGCATATGGGTGCCAGGAGCCGAGAATGGGGCACTACGGGGGCTGTCGGTGTCGGATTCGGTAATTGGAAATTCTGTGAGCCCGGTTTCTGAGTTTGGGGCGTGACAACTTGTACATTTATATAACTAGAATGTCATGTGTAAAAGGGTGTATATGGATGGACAACATGGATAAAACACATGTTTTGATGTGGGGCCCACATGTATAATGGATTTTAAAATCCATTAGAAATCCCACATGAGACCAAATGCAATTCCATCCCATGTAATCCCAACCCTTCCTGTCCTCCCCAAATGCTAGATAGAATTTACAAAGGACCAAATGCAAATCCATCCCACCTAATCCCATCTATGCCCACGTACCAAATAGGCCAATCACCTTAACATTTCATGGAGCGTATCCCAAAATTTTACAGCATGCAAATCAATGTCGCAGTTCAATCAGACACCTTATGTGCAATTCAATTAAGCACAAGACCGCACGTGTTAACCAGGGTCAATATTCGATTAACTTGTGCAATTGGGATAGTGTGGACGTGCCACAGTCGTACTCAACTCAAGTTTGATTGAACGTCGATGGCCCCGTTGAGATAGATTGACTAAGACTGAACTCTTAGGATCGGCCACCCTCTCAACCACTGACGGTTATAACGGCCAGGTGATTATTATTATTATTTTTTAAAATAGGGGTTAGTCTTTCTTAATAGATTCCTTTTACCTTGTGTTTAAATAAATTTTTTTACCAGTGATAATTATCTTTGTATTTCTCAATAAAATAAAGATGAATGGGTTTAAAACTAAAGAGGCTAAATGATGCCGATTATTATATTATATGATGCTCCATACAATTGATAGAAAAATAAACTAAAATAAAAAAATAAAATAAACAAAAGATAAAAACCTGCGATGGCAAATTGGTCAGTAGGATGTGATCGAGGATGCGATCTTCTAAGTAAGGACTCGGATGATCAAATCCAACAACGTAAGGTCATAGATATTTATAGTACTCATAGGCATACTGCAGTGATGACGCTGGATAACAGCAATCTATGCTAACATATGCCTCAAACATTTTGCAGCATGGCTAGACAAAAGTGGAGGAACTAAAAACTAAGATAAAATAGTAGCATTACGCTGTGTAGATAGATTGTGTTGGCGTGGGCTCAGAGCTCTTCATCGTGTTCTCCTTTTATAGATTTGGGAGGTAGCAAAACTCTCAGTTGGTTTTCTTTTAGATCTAGGGTTCTTAATAATCACACCTCATAATTGTTTTTTTTAATTTATTTATTTATTTATTTTTATCATCCCAGCCTGGCCAAAGAGATCTTCTCGGATCAGAAACCATTTTCGGGTCTCTTACCAGCATGACCGTTGAAATTCATAGATCTTATAGGATCTGCCTGGTTAAAGCCGAATTGATCCCGAATACATTGGTTCTCATCTACTCCGATATTGATCCAATTCTCGAATATTCATAATCATCACGAGAGCACCGATCGTATCTGGGAAGATCTCCCATTTTAGAAGGATTGTAAAAGACGGCCTTGCCGAGCATATCAGGATTTGTGATAAGATTCCTGTCCCAGGGATCTTTTATAGACTTGTTGAGCACGCTACCTTAGTCACATGTGCCACACGATTTAAGGTTACATGAAATTCGTCGCTTCGTCTTACCCGCATATGTGCATATGACTCTACGCTACTTTTCTTTTGGTAGGTGACATGTCTCCAAATGAAATGGGGCAAACATATGTGCATATGACTCTACGCTACTTTTCTTTTGGTAGGTGACATGTCTCCAAATGAAATGGGGCAAAAGGTATCCCTGAGCACGAGTAAGATTTCACCATTATTAAACGTGTGGTGCCAACACATGGTGACATCTTATTGGTCCACATAGGTGTGCCAAAATGGGTGTAAACAATTCCCCCTCACATCCCTTCACACCAGGAGATGTGAGAGACGTTTGATGTTTTAACTTTGGCGGTCGCTCGGTCGCACGACACAACAACATAGGGTTTGTGCTCGTCTGTTGTGTGCATTAATGGCTACATCGAAAATTTCTTGTCTTAAATATTAGGATACGAGCTTCGACAATGATGAAAATGAAGCTCGTCACCATACAGGCTTGTCATCTAACCCTTTCATCATCTTCCAATTCTCCCGCCATGGCTTACTCTGCTTATTCTCTAATTCACGTGGTGGCAATGCTTTGGAAAAATGACGCTCTCTATGGGTAGTGCCCAAAGCTCAGGAGCTTAGCACTATTTTATTAAAAACAAATAGAAATATGAAGATAAAGGACATGGCTTCCCGCAGGACAACCGGTGTTACGCCCCAAACCCGAAAATCGGATTCACAGGAATCCCGATCACCGAACCCGATGCCGACAGCCTCCGTAGTACCCCATTCTTGGTCCCCAGCGTACATACGCTAGGTTCCGATCCTGGGATCCTACAAGGAG
Source organism: Magnolia officinalis (assembly GCA_021015155.1). Lineage (NCBI taxonomy): Eukaryota > Viridiplantae > Streptophyta > Magnoliopsida > Magnoliales > Magnoliaceae > Magnolia > Magnolia officinalis. The sequence goes on from JAJHSJ010000005.1 coordinate 73,324,591, forward strand.
GATTTTTCAATGAACATTTGTCTCATAAGAAGCATAACCACAACTATACTCAAATTATAAAGGCAACATCATCATCACATATCCACTAATATAATCATTTGAATACAATGTTGAAGGGGAAATACATATATCAAAATCAAAGCTCCAGAGGACAACTGCACGCTCTAAGCTCAATGCCACTGCAACCTAACGCCACCTGCACGCATCTATCGTGCATAAGCTTACAAAAGCTTAGAGGGTGGTGAAAGTGTGTGCACAAGATGAGTGTCAAGTATACCATAAAACTCATAAATCGTACATCATCAGAATAAGCGACAATACTGACAAGATTATGAATCATACGATATCAGAATAAGCGAAAATATATTGGTAAGTCCATGAGTGCTATCAGTTGTACCAAGGCTATGCGATGCAAAATATAATAAGACAATAACAAATGCTGAGGATGCAATGTAATATGCAAATCCTAACGAGCCACGAATACCATCAACCTCATCTAGGCCATATAAGTGTAAAAACATCGTAACCCAAAATGCTAAATATTGTGGATGCAATGTAATATGCGGTGCGAATGAAATGGCCATGCTGGAATGTGAAGTCGGGATGATAGTACGTAGTATCGCAGGCTACGAGGTCCACCACAAGGGACTTCTATCCAAACCAATCCCATACCTAAATTTGGATAGTCAGACTCCATGTGGTAAACTCTTGATCTCAGGTTAGTCGCGCGCCCAACCGAAATTCTGGCCATGCGATAGTACACGTAACAAATAGTTACGCACCACCAGCCCGAGTGGATAGTGAATGAATGAATGAATGGATATGCAATTCCTACTCAATAAGTCCACATATCAGTATGGTTGCTCTCTGGAGAAATCACCTGGGTCTATTACACTCGACACTGACTGCCTCCTCCCTAGCTGCACAGCCCAGCGAGCGGAATAGACCTCATTATCTGCCTGACCAGTAGTCTGCCAATACCTACCCGACTCGTCAATAGCGGACCCATTTACGAGCTGGTCATACTCAGCCTACTTATAGCCCCCTCACTCCGGCGGATAAGACCACACCCCCTCCCAACTGACTACGACACAGTGAGAGACGCGGCCTACTGGTATTCGGCACTCGGGCACTCATGTTCCACTCGATCTAGATGTTGGGGCTACTCCTGGCCTCGGAGGTTCTGGGATTTTCACCCAAGGACATCCTAAGTGCCCATAGTGTTAGAACCAAATATTTTCGGTGTCTCATCTAGCCATCCACGATGTGCCTGTGGAGACCACGGCCCTTATGTCGCTAGGGCGTACAATGATCAAGTCACACATATGCGAGATGCATGAGTCACACTATCCAGTCATGCAACAATCCTGAGCATACTATGCGCTCATGTGGGTAACTCCTATCACTGAGTCCCATAAATAATCTGCTCAATGGCATATGCTATGATCGATCACTTCTCATATCATGCATACATATGATGCGTATGGACATGAATCATGGAGTTACACTAAGCATGTTATAAGGTGATGAACTACTCTCACAACGAAGATAGGCTTAGACGGCCTACACACAATAAGTATGGGCCTATCAACAGGGGCGGCTCAACATTTTTGGGGGCCTTAGGCAAGTCATAAAATTTGTCTTTTTAGTTTAAAAAATTTTAAAAATTAATAAATTCAAAATTAAACCATAAATTTGTTTCTTGCCTTTTTAGATGCAAAATTACTAATTAAACTTTTGTATTCAAGTTTACCTAATAAATCAGTTTCGATAGATAAAATTGCTAAACCGTTTAATATATCTTGAGACATAATTATTCGTAAATAATTTTTGATAATCTTTAGTTTTAAAAAACTTCTTTCTGCAGATGCAACTGTAACAGGTATGGTAAGTAGTATTCTATATGCAATAAAACAATTTGGAAAACAATCTTGTTATTTTATTAGATTAAGTATTTCAATTGGAGTATTAATTTCTGTTTTTAATTCCGAAAATAAATCCAAACCGTTAGAAAAATGAAGTTAGAATTTAATTTAGAAAAATGACGTTAGAATTTAATTTTTTGAGAACTTAATTAGTAATAAAGTAGGTAGTTGTGGTCCTAGATTTTAGGAGAAGAATTTATTGGGAATGATGCTATTATTTTTTAAAAGAAATGATAGAGTTAGACTATTATTATTGATAGTGCTAGTTTGTAGGATTTATTTTTTATTTTCAATTTCAAATTTGTAAACTAATTTTTAGATGTTCCTATTTTGTAGGCCTTTCAATAAGTTTTATTTCAAAAATTTTAGGCTTTTTTCTTTTTCTAATTTTAATTTTGCTATAATATAGGACTTTCATAATTAAGAAATTTTAATTTTGCCATAAGATAGGGCCTTCATAATTAGGGGGCCTTAGGCGATTGCCTCACCTGCCTACCCCTTTGAGCCGCCCCTGCCTATCAATGGACCCTAAGGAGAGTCATAATGCGGACATTTGACCAACATTATTCTTACAATGTGGACGTCAAACCAACATTACTCCCAAGGCACGGCCCGCCATAAACATCATTACCTACATTATAGTGAAATCACACATTCCATCGGGTGCATATTCCTCACATTGAGCCGCATGTACACCACATCGGGCCTAGCCATGCGGGCCACAAATACATCAAGATGGGCCTCATCACACGGGCTGAAAATATATCACAATGGGCCATAGCATATGAGCCAGAAACACATTGGGTCGGAAATACATTACAATGGGCCCCAACCCACGGGCCCTAATACATCACAATGGGTCTCAACTCATGAGCCTTAATACATCACAATGGGCCTCAACCCATGGGCCCTAATACATCACAATGGGTCGTATCAACAGGTCGAATCAAATGGGCTGTTTCAAATGGGCTTCATGTATATCAATCGGGCCCACTCTTATGTATTTTTGAGATCCGACCTATCCATAAGTTAACATAGAGGTAGATGAAGTGAAAACCAAATATCAGCTTGGGTGGGAACCACTGTGGCTCCTAAAAAGTTTTAAACAGTGGATGTCATTGTACCCCATTATTGTTGCGAATGACGGAGTCCACTTGAACTTTGGATCTCACGCATTTACCCCATGCCAAACAAAATAATCTCACAAATGGTTGGACGGTTTGGATACAACACATGTATCATGGTGGGTCCCATAGATAGATGACATGGATGGAATAGGTGAGACCCACGGAACTTGTAGCCGTGTGCAGCCGCGGGTCTACACGCCACATGACAGCTACGTAGCCACTACACATGTAGCTAATGCTGCTTAAAGGACAACAGAGGTGGGTCCCATGTAGGGCCCACCCTCATAGATGTAATAATAATATACATATATATTATATATTATATTGTATATATTAATATGATATAATATAATATATGAATATTATATTTAATATAGAATCAGCCCACACGTGGAGTGGGTCCCACCGTCCATACCACTGGATGGTGGTGTGAATGAAACACATACATCATTGGTGGGTCCCACGTGGGGCCCACCATAACGTTTATTTGACATCCAACCGTTGATAAGGTCACACGGACCTGGATATAAGACCCGTATCCTAGCCCGTACCGTTCCGTAGGCTTCCGCGGTTCTTCCGGTCGAATTCCGGCGACCCATGATCTGTTATCGGCATTGCGCGCAACCCTGAGTCATATCCCATATTTTAGAGTTGGCTTGACCCGAGACTTGTACCCTAGCGATCGCGCCGTCGCCGCGGTTCTGATGCCGCGTCTCACGCGACGAGGAGATACCCAGGCCAGGAGATGTGGGCCCGCGTCCAGTTCGAGGATAAATGCCGCGTTGCAATCCCTAGAAGACATTACATCAATCCTATCAATCACATCAATTAAGTACCCATCACTCACATCACCTTTTTACCCATTCCCAAGCAACCCACACACACTCTCTCTCCACCTATCAAGTACACCTATCCATCACTCACATCCCATCCTCTCTCTCTCTCTCTCTCTCTCTCTCTCATTTCTCTCTTTTTTTTTTCTCAAGCAACTCCCATGGAGCAATAGTCCATGGCTTCCATGGAGAGCAAGTGTGGCCTACCTTCCTATCTCCCATCTCCACCCTCCAATGATCATCTCCACCGTTGAAATGCGTCCCTCGGAGCTTTGGGATGCGTTGATGGAAGTGGAGGACCAAGAAGATCATAAGGTGGGTGATTTTTATTCTTATTTCTTTCATTTATTTTCAACCGTTGATTGAGAGCCCACTTGTGGTGGGACCCATATAGATGTATGATTTGAAAGGGAGGGGCCATAGCAGCGGGGTCCCTCCCCTCCATCACGTTTCTCTCTCTTTTTCTCCCTTGTATGATGGTCACCTATGATGTGTGTATTTTATCATGCCGTCCAACAAGTGGGCCACCTTGATCCCGATTTAGGGGCCTGCATGACCGGTCGGTCACACAGGCCCGGATGAAGGGGAAAAACAAATAATAGCTTGATCCAAACCGTGGTGGCCCACCCTCATGGCACCACATGATGTATGTGCTTTAAAGCCCACGCCTTACATCCCTGGCGTGGGGTCCACCTTGATGATGCCTTCCATCCAGACATCTGTCCGCTGGGCACCCAAGACATCTGGATGGAGTGAAATACAAATGTCAGCTCGCTGGATGGAGTGAAATACAAATGTCAGCTCGTTTCAGCGCTGGTGGGCTACCCACACGTGGACCCATCTCAGCACACGTGTGTCATGTACACACCGTCCATCTGTGGTGACCCACCATGATACATACGTTAGATCCCATCTGTCTGGGCCCCACACGTGTAGTGGGGACCACCACGTTGTACATGCGCCACGTCCAGGGCTGGACGTTGGCAGACTCTCTCTCTCTCTCTCTCTCTATATATATATATTACACGTGTATATATTATAATATATATTACCATGTATATGTCATGGCCCCACACGTGTAGTGGGACCAACCCTGATGTATTCTTGTATCCTCACCGTCAATCAGAGACGGTGGGATCCACCATGATCTATGTATTTTATCAGTTCCGTCCATCAATTTGTGATGGGATCCACTGACGTGGATGTATCCCCACCGTCCATTCTTTTGGACGTGGTTGGCTGGTACAAACCAGCTATTGAGTTGCTGTAGCTACGTGTGGAGCCCAGCTTGATTTTGGTGCGTTAGATCAGCACCGTCCAGAGCATCCAGGGGTCTTTGGACGGTGGCTCTTCCTATATACCCCATGTTATATTATAATACAATATTATATTATATATTATATTACCTTGATATGATATTACAGTATATTATAGTATATTATATAATCTACAGGTATCAGCTGACGTCTGCAGCTTGTGGGTTCCACCAGGTATTATGTTATATCTAACCGTCCATCCATCTACCGTATCTTGTGCGCCCCACCTTGATGTGTTGTTCAACCCACGCCGTCCATTCAAATGCCGTGGGACGCACCTTACTTGATGATTGGCTGGCCACCACATCCCAGCCACCTTATTGTTGTGGTGAGCATCAGCAGACATGGTGGGTCCCACTACCGCGCACCCCACCAGGATGTATGTATTTTATTCACATTGTCCTTATGTGGGACCCACTCAATGTATGTGTTTTATACCCACTGATGTATGGGTTTTATTCACACTGTCCATTACATGTACGTGAGCCGCCTTATTGCATGTGCCATATATCCATGCCGTCTATCTGTCTACCGCTTGGATCACACCATGATGTACTTGTTCATCCACACCGTCCAAACAGTTCTGGACTGTGCTGGACATGTTTGGGTGGTGCTGATTTACTTGAAAATGTTTGAACAGTGCTAATCACATTAGTGAACCTTGTACCCCTATAATAGTGTACAGTGATGCACATGTTACACCTACAACTGTTGAAATGATTTTGTTGTGGTCCAAGTCCACTTGTGGCCCATTGGTGCGGTCCATCCATGAGGCCCATCATGATGTGTTTTGGCCCATGTATGGGGTCCACCTGTTTGTATTGTTAGACCTATGTAGCGTGTTCCATTTGATGCATATGAGGCCCAAGCAGTGCAGCCCACTTGTAATATATAAGGCCCACATATGAGGCATAGTGATGCATTTGCAGCCCACTTGATGAGGCTCATTGCGATAGGTTGGAGGCCCATGGGACGAGGCCATTGTGACTATCCGACGCCCATTGTAATACATTCGAGGCCCATGAGTGAGGCCCAATGGGACATATGTGTGGCCATAACATTGTGTATGAATACCTTATGTAGGTCACTCCTTAGGAGCAATGTTGGTTAGATGACCACATTGATGGGCAATGATGGTTAAATGTCCTCATTATGACCTTCCCTTGTGCCGATCCGATTGTCGTGGCCGATTGCCGATTGACGTGACCGATTTACCGACTCTGATTATCGATCGATCCGATTGTCGTGACCGATTTGCCGATTCCGATTATTGACCGATTCTGGATTGTTGTGGCCAATTGCCGATTAGCGATCGAGGCTGTTTATCATGACCGATTGTCGATTCCGATTGATGTGACCGATTTGCCTATTCCAATTATTGATCGATTTTGATTACCTTGATCGATTACCGATTTCGATTAACGTGACCGATTTACCGATTTCGACTATCGATCGGTGTGATTGTCGTGACCGATTTGCTAATTCTGATTACCTTGACCGATTGCCGATTCCGATTAACGTGACTGATTTATCGATTTCGACTATCGATCGGTGCGATTGCCGTGACCGATTTGCTGATTCTGATTATCTTGACCGCTTGTCGATTCCGATTGACATGACCGATTTGCCGATCCTGACTGTCGATCGGTGCGATTGTCGTGACCGACTGCCGATTCCGATTGACGTGACCGATTTGTCGATTCCGATTATCGATTGATTTCAAGTATCAAGGCCAATTCCGATGATTTCAATTTGTCGAGGCCGATTGTATATGCCGATTCTGATTGTTAAGGCTAAGTATCGAAGCCGATTATCGATGTCAATGTCGATTATCGATTCTGACTCCGATTGTCAAGGCCGATTGAGGTTGATTCCGATTCCGATTATCGAGGCCGATTCTGATTTGTTGAGGCCGATTGTATGGGTCGATTCCGTTTGTCGAAGTCAAGTACCGAGGCTGATTCCGATTGTCGAGGCCGCGTATCGAGGCCGATTCCGAGTGTCAATTCGATTGTTGAGGCCGATACCGATTGTCGAGACCTATATGATGTATATGCGACCCGTAGTTGGGGCTCACTGTGATGTATTCGTGGCTTATGGGCAAGGCCCATTGTGATATGTATTAGGCCCATGATGCATGGCCCATTTGATGTATTCGAGACCCATGTGTAGGGTCCACATGTCATGTATTTAAAGCCCATGAGCAGGGCCCACTCGTTGTATATATATGGACCTTACGTAAGGCCCATTGTGTTGTATATTAGGCCTTTGTGTGAGGCCGTGTGCCCATTATATGTTTGGCTTTGTGTGAGGCATTCCTTGGGGACAATGTTGGTTAAATGTCCACATTGTCGAGGTCGATTGTTGATACCGTTATTGATACCGATTATGAGTATGTGACTGCATAACATCATAATACATGCCCATACGCATCATCTGTATGTTTGTTATGAGATGTGATTGACCATTGCATATGCCATAGGGCAGGTTGTTCATAGGGCTCCCTGATAGGTGGAGTTGCCCCATATGAGAGCATGACATGCACAGGATTGATGCATGACTGGATTGTTTGATTCATGCATCTTGCATTGTGTGTTATGATTACTGTACGCCCTAGCGACATCGGGGTCGTAGCCTCCACAGGTATTTCGTGGATGGCCAGATGGGACACTGGAAATCTGTTCTACATGGGGTGCTATAGATATCCCTGGGTGAAAGTCCCTAAACCCTCTTGGTTCCAGAGGTTGCTCCAACGTCTAGACCGAGTGGATGCATGAGCGCATGAGGGCCATATACCGTTAGGCCACGTCTCCCACTATGTCGTGGTCGGTTGGAAGGGGGTACGGCCTTACCTGCCCGAGAGGAGGGGACAATGCTAGGCTGAGTCTGACCAGTTCGAGGAATGGGTCCGCTATCGACGAGCCGGGCCCGATATTGGCAGGCGGATAGTGAGGTCTCTTTCACTCACCTTGTTGCGCATGATGGGGCGGCAATCTGGTTTGGAGTGTAATAGACCTCGGTGATTTCCCAGAGAGGAACCGCACTGATATGTGGACTTATTGAGTAGGAGTTGCATGCTCATTCATTCATTCATTCACTATCCACTCGGGCTGGTGGTGCGCAACTAATTGTTGTGTACCTTCGTTATGGCAAGGATTTTGGTTGGGCGCGCGACTAACCTGATATCAGGAGTTTACCACGTTGAGTCTGACTATCCAAATTTAGGTATGGGACTGGTTTGGATAGAAGTCCCTTGTGGTGAATCCCATAGCCTGCGATACTACGTACTATCATCCCGACTTCACACTCAAGCATGGTCATTCCATGTGCACCGCATATTGCATTACGTCTGCGGCATATTGCATCTTAGGTTACTATGTTTATACATATATATGGTCTAGATATAGTTAATGTTATTCATGGACTCATCGGAAACTGTATACTGCATCGTATCCTCGACATTTGATAATTAGTCATTCATGACTCCTCATTTGCATAGCTATTCTATATTGCGTATTCTGATATTGATTGACTCATGGATTTGTCCGTATTTCCGCTTACTCTGTTATCGTATAATTTATGATCTTGCCAGTATTTCTGTTTACTCTAATAATTCCTGCTCTTATCAGTATTTCTGCTTATTCCAATAATGTACGATTTATGGATTACCTGTAATTTCGGTATTGTATGATGATGGCATTGTATTGAATACTTAGCACTTACCTTGTGCACACACTTACACCACCCTCAAAGCTTTCTATAAGCTTATGCACGATAGATGCGTGCAGGTGATGTTAGGTTGCAGCAATGTCGAGCTTGGAACATGCAGCGGTCTTCTGGAGCTTGATTTTCGATTTATGTATTTCTCTTTCAGCATTGTACTCAAATGATTATATTAGTGGATATGTGATGATGATGTTGCCTTTGTGAATTTGGTAATCTTGTGGTTATGCTTATTTTGAGTTAAATGTACATTGGTAAAAAAAAATCCTCCTCGTAGGATCCCAGGATCGGAATCTGGCGTATGGACGCTAGGATCCGACAATGGGGTACTACGGAGGTTGTCGGCATCAGATTCGGTGATAGGGATTCCAGTGAATCCGATTTCCGGATTTGGGGCGTGACACTGGATGAAAGGGAAAAACAAATTTCATATAAATCCAAAACTTCTGTGACAGCCAAAGGGGCTTCAATGACAGTCGTTCAATCTCACTGTTTCCTATGATGTGGGCCACCTGAGCCACGTATACGGCTGAATTTTGGTGTTGGACCCACTGCCCTAAGGGGCTATCAAATGCATGGTGTTGATGTTCAACACACATCACGTGGGGCCCACGGCTGGGACCACGTCCTTGGTCAGTCCGCCCAAAAGGCAGCAGCGCCTGCTGCTGCTCTGGACGTCAGCGGCAGCAGGTTGCTGCTGCCTATTTTATTTTTATTTTTTTATATAAAAATATGTTTTTTTAATGGTTTTTCACAGGTGGGGCTCGCATTAATGGAATCCACTCCAACCATTGGTCTCTATGGCTCAAGACAAGCCAAACAAGCCCAATATTGGGCGTGTTTCGGGGTACAGAAACGGCAGGGTGGTTTTCAACGGTAAAGAAATTGTTTTCTATACTATGGCCCACCAGAAAATTGGATTGGCTCCATTTTTCGGCTCAACGCCTGAAATGATCCGCTGAATGGGATGGACGACATGGATTGAATACATATATCAAGGTGGGGCCTACATGGACCACCCTCTCCAAGGCTTGAGAACTAAGCTAATATTTTTGTTTTCCCAGTTCACGTCCAGACGCTGGACGGTTCTTGGCAAGGCAAATACATTTAAGGTGGGCCCTGCTTAGGTGGGTCACCACATGGCTGGGTGGTGTGGAATAACATATATACAAAGTGGGCCCCACCTACAAACGACTTAGATCAAATACATGATTCATGGTGGGGTCCATCCGGGTGGGCCACATGGACATATCATCACATAAAAAGAAAAAGAGAGAGAGAAATAGAGAGATCGAGTGATGGAGGGACCCCGACACTATGGGCCCTCCCTTCCATGATCTACAACATACATCAAGTGGGTCCCAATACATGTAGGCCCACCATATCAAAGATCAATGGTAGAGGTTCCTTGTCCACCCAAAATGGACGGTCTAGATGACCTCAATCTACAAGAAAAATAAACATCATGATGGGGTCCATGGAGAATGGCCCCATCATGGAATGATCATGAGGATCAAGGTGGGCCATCGGCCACACCTAGGGTCCAAAATGAGATCCATACCATCAATCAATAGGCCTCACTTGGCCCTTCATCAAAAAAAGGAAATCTAGGCCTTATAGAGCACCCACCGTTCGATCTTCTTAGTCCGTTGGAAAGCTGATCTCCTTGTGTCTCACTTTGATGGAGGATGATGAGAAACGAATGGCTAGGATGAAAGTTTTTGGAAGAGGAAGTGGGCCACACAAATCACCTTTTTCTCACACTTGGGATGCTTGGACGTCCATTTTTTTCTCTCCTTTGTTGCTTGGAAAATGTGTGAAGAGAGAGAGAGAGAGAGAGAGAGAGAGAGAGAGAGAGAGAGAGAGAGTTGTAAGGGAGAGAGAGTGATGGATGTGAGTGATGGGTGAGGTGATGGTGTACTTGACATGTATGGGTGTGTAAGAGAGAGGGTGAGAGAGAGTTGACTTGGTGGTTGCTTGACTTGGGGAGAAAGAAAGCATTAATTGATTGATTGATTGATTTGAGTGATTGATTGATGGGACATGTTGTAGAGATTCTCTTGGGATTGCAAATGCGCGGCGTTTTCTTCGAAATAAACGTCGGTTCACATCTCCCTACCAGGGTATCAGATCGGTGTGTAAGACGCGGCGTTGGAACCGTGGCGACGGTGCGGTCGCAATGGTATAATTCTTGGATTAAGCCGACTCAAATCTATAGAACCGTGGCGACTCAAACATTGATTATGGGTCGCAGATTGCTGGACTTTGACCGGAAGGATCGTGGGAGTCGACGGAACAGTACGGACTAGGATACATGCCTTACAACTGACTAGAGACATTTTATTTCCTTTAGCCCCTCTTTGCATTTAATGGTCCACAACAATTCAATTACAAATGCAACATGGAATTACATTTTTCAGGGATATAACAATCTCATTTCCTAGCTTTGTGTTGAACTCTAAAGTTAGTGCTTGATTCCAAAAATGAGGCATATCTAAATCTCAGGTGGACCACACCACACAAAATAGTAATGATTGAAAGTCCACCATTAAAAATCTCCTTGAGCCACTGTAATGTTTGTTTCACTCCTTAGGTTGATGACTTAAAATGATTTAGAATAATGGATAGATGGTGTGGATAAAACAAATACATCATAGTGGGGCCCAAATCTGTTTTACATCATGGTGGGACCACACCACATTAAACAGTGGTGACATAATGTATAGAATTTATATCAATGCCATTCCATTGTTCGTTTTGTATAAGTGAAGCTTGTTGGTCAGTGCAACTTGTCCCCAAGTAGGTCCTAAATCTGTTTTAACATATGGCTTTTTAAACACTCCCAATTTCTATTTGCATTGAGATTCTTGTGCGTACTTAGGTGTTTTGAAATTGAGTGCCCACTGCATTGTTAACATATTCAATTTCAAACAGTCCCAAGTTCCATTTGCATTTGGATTCTTGCCTGATGTCAAATGGTGAGAAATTGACGGTACATCGAAGTGTTAAGATATCTAGTTTTAAACAGCCCCTTGATATTGGTCCATTTTAATAATGTCCCACTTTGAGATTTTAACTGCTAATGCAGAATTTGGTAGAAGCAGCTTCCTACGCTTGTTATTTCTCTTTAACCTATCCTTGCCAACAAGAGTCACTCCTGTGGGAAATTTTTACCTTGATATCTTACTTCAAGTTTTTTTTCCTACATTACAAGCATTTCGAAAACGTGAGCCCAATTTTATGGCCCACCTGTTGATTTGTTTAGCCTAAGAATCAACCAAACTATTCATTTACATGGGCTTAATAAAATGGAATAATTTTATCCAATCTTTTTTACGTGTTAATTTGATTTTTCAACGATTCCCTATTTCAAGATCTACTTAGCGTGAATATGCAACTTGTTACTCGTAATAAAGTTACAAGTTATCCAAACACAAAAAGTAATTTACCTGTAAGTAAGTTACAATTTACATCCAAACAGGATTACCTGTAACTTTCTTTCACCTATAAGTAAGTTACATGTAACCTTCTTACAACTTAAAAAAGTTACAGGCATCCAAATTGGCCCTTAGAGATTCAATGAGTTTCTGTGTAGCGAAGCTCTCTGCAGCTTTAATGGCGGACCTGCAACATCCTTATGCAGTTCTTTGAAGGAAATGCTTGCAGATTTCAAATCTCTCGTTGCTTCTTTTAAAGGTATGTTCCTCTACTCTTCCTTTGTCTTGTTACGACCATGTATTTTGTAGGAATGCTAGTGAAGATATCTAGATTTGGGGCATTTTTCTGTGTTATTTTAAGCTTTCAGCATCGGAATTCGAACTTTGGTTGTAGTAGTTACCGCTTGAAGTGTTCTGAAAACCCATAGTTTTTGTGCATTTTTTGAGTTTTTGATGTTGTGATTAGAACTTCAGGTATCGAAGATTTCGATTGAAATGCTTCAAAAACCAACAGACTATTCTTTTTTCTCCATTGTCGGTGTCGGAATCATCGGATTTTATGCATTTTCACTTGAAATGCTTTGGAAACCATCAAATTCTATACATTTTCTTTCAATGTTGGTATTTAAACTTTAGATGTGGTACGTTTCACTTGAAATGCTCTGAAAACCCGCAGATTTTATATTTTCTGTGAGTTTTCAATGTCGGTAGTTGAACTTCGAGTGTTCAAGATTTGACTCAACATGATCTAAGAACCAACAGATTTCATTCTGTTTCCAAGCTTTCGACATTGGAATTACCCTAGAAACAAGCAGATTCGGTGCATTTTCTGAGTTTTCAATGTTAGAAGTAGAACTGCGGATGTGGAAGCGGCCACTTGAAATGCTCTAAGAACCAGCAAATTTGATGAATTTTATCAACCCTCCAATGTCGTAATTAGAACTTGGGATGTCTTAGATTTCACTTGAATTGCTCAAAAAATCCACCAGATTTGCTGCATTCTCTAAGCTCTCGAGACGCAAGTCTTTGTCTTGAAATGCTCTAGAAACTAGTAGATTTGATGTGTTTTCTGAACTTTTGATACTAGAATTAGAATGTTGGATATAGAAGATTATTTAGAGATGCATTAATAAACAAGCAGATTTGATGTATTTTTTTTTTTAATTTATATTTCAAAATTTGTTTGCTTGAGGGACATGGCCCTTAATCTTTCCAAATGGTTGCTAATATGATCTGTTTATTGTCTTTTTACAGTAAGGACTTTGCAAAGTGTGAAGAATGCCTTGGGACTTCCTCTTCGTTTTGGGTGGAATGAGGATCCATTTGTTCCCCAACAACATCTGTGGAGCGAAGTGGACTGCCAATTTAACAAAAACAGTGGCACCTGGGTTCGTAATCTTCCTACTCTTTCTATGAATTTAGTAGCTCAAAAAAATACTATATATATGTGTGTGTGTGTGTGTGTGTGTGTGATTATAGTTATAGTTTTGCTATGGTAAAAGCATAACTAAATAATTTCATTGCCTTCCATATTCTCTTATCCTTTTGGGTATATTTGTATAATGTTATGCCCTACTTTTTTATCTAGCACATGATATTATGTGTTGACAAAATTTGTTACCTCTTAATTGTTGAATTGGAATTTCCAAGTGAAATATTGATGATTTATAAGATATAGATTGATCAAGTTGCCTAGTTTGATTTTTGATTTCTTAGTGAGTATTATTTACTTGATATCAATATCTCTTGGGCCTATATGAGCTCTGTTGGATTCTATTTTTTGGGTTGGCATGGGTCGGTGCTTGCAGAGGAAATGAAAGGCATATGGTGGGTATTTGGGAAGAAAGAAATGGGAGATGTTTCAAAAATTAGAGTCACTCTTTGGGGTGGGTGATGATGAGAGTAAGGGGCTTAAATTTTTTTAATTTTTTTATTGGGCTTCATGCTCCTTTTTTTTTTTTTTCTTTTGTATAGGTTTCTTGCGTATTGGTGCCTTCTATTTATAAAATTTTGCTGTCATCTATCTGTCTCTCTCAGAAAAAAAAAAATGAGGAAAAAAAAGAGAGAAAATACTTGATATCTTTGCCACCTGATAGGATTTTATTGAGCTATATGTCATCCTCTCATGCAAACAGACATATTTTTAAGGATATTATGACATAAATGAAGTATGGAAGATTTTAGAGTACAATAAAATGTATTAATATGTGGGTCTTTAGGTAATTATGTAGTAAGAGGGTTTTTTTTTTTTTGTAGGTTGAGTCACTCTATATATGGGAATATTTAGTAGTTGTCTTCTTCAAAGTCATAACATGTTTTGTATGGTATTAGAGTATGCAGAAATCTATATATGGTATTATAGTATGTAGAAATCTAGGTAATATTGATTGACATACCCATGCAGTATCCATATCATTCCTTGGTAATAGTGCCCTAGAATGCTGACATCTCACCATTGTTAACACTACTTCTGATATTTTATTACAAATTGACATAGTATCAAGCCTTCCATCCATTTCCCCAATGGATAACAGTTTCTTTCCCTACCTCCTCTTACAAAATTTCTCTATCTATGACAAGAAGTAAATATTGATTGACTTTTCATGTAAGCAAGTAATGTGACAAGCTTTTGTCAGACTCTCCACTGTTCTGTATTTCTCTTTCTGAATTGTGACTAAGATTTTATTAGAACCAAAAATCAGAAAAATAACAGTCACATGAAGGGCTGGAGAAGAGTGACAATCTCATCACTGCACCATGTACAACGGAATGAGAACCACATAGAACATATCGGAGAAGCAACACAAAATCCCCAGTGATTTGCTCCACAACTTTTTCTTATGAATTCGTAAAATTGTGACAACAGCTCAAATCGTGATATCAAAAGCTACCCCAACCTGTAATTCTATATTGTTCTTCTTCCATTGTCTTTTTTTTTTTTTTTTTTTTCTTTCAGGCCTAATCTAGAAAAATACCCTTTTTAGATCAGAAGCAGAACCCCCTTATTTTCAGAAGATCGATGCTTTGAGTGCTAAAACCAAGGTGAATTCTATCCTAAGCATGGCTCTCAAGAATTATTTTCATTTAGACTATCCTAAGCATCCCACCCCTGGCTTGGAAGACAGAAAACTATTAGAGAGGACATAATGTGGATGGATAGGATCATTCTACTTGTATAATATTTGCATGCTGGCCTATGAGGTGTGGGCTGGAACTAATGAATGGTATACATCCATTGATTAGTTTGTCCATGCATCTGCATGCATTTCATAGAGCCATGAGAGCCACTGATCTTCTCTCATAATACATGTTCAATCTTTATTTTTTAATTACTTGAAGGCATTCCTCAAAAGCTTATTTGGTTTCTCAAGAGCCACTTTACAAAGCAAAAGCCGACTGCATTTGGGAAGCAGTTAATATCTGGGCTCATGAGTCATGAAGGTGAAAAACATTGTTTCGCAGGCTTCTTGATGAAACTAATTCTGACATACAATTGAAAGTTTTAAAAAACTAATTTTCTTCCTAGGGGATCTGGTTGTAGTTCTAAATTTTATATTTATATTTATTTTGAATTTTTTCTATGGTGGATCGTGTGGTTTCCTTATAGGGATTGCCAGATGTCGATCGTTGGTTCTACAGCTGCACATGATGGATGAAGGACAGCCAGAGTATCCGAGTTTCTACAGTTATACAAGTGTAACTTACTTCAATGGTAACAAGTTGTCGAGGAGGGCTTGCATCTTTAAATTGAAAAACAATCCTTCATTTTGACAACCAGAGTACTTTTTGCTGCACTGAATTGGTTTTCTGTTTGTGATGAGTGCTAAAGATGGTGTGTCGTTTGTATATTTTAATTTATCCACTTATTCATCTATAGATAATGAGTTTATATATGAATTTATATTTGAAGATGGTTTTTCAATATGATTCATCTAGCTCGGTAGGTGCATTGGAAATACTTTTAACACCCTCTTCATGAATTGGATTCCTTCTTTTATTTTTTCTTTTCTTTTGCTTTTTCATGTTTTGCCATCAATTCTAGACTTCCTACTCCTTAGACTTCCTCAATTTCTTATGAATGTTATGTGACCATTTATAATGAGGCTCCATCATTTGAAATATCTAAATGCAGTACAGTTAATTCCATTAGTTGATACGTTCAGTTACATATTTTCTCAGACGCACATGTTACTGTTGACGTAGGAAATAGAAGATGGTGAGGCTTATTCGTTGTTTGTCATATGTTCCAAGCGAAGTTCTTGGTATTCTTGGTCATCATACCATGGGCTTTAGATTTTGTGGTTCATGACTACATTCTCATGCCATTTCTAGACAGGTAACCTTTTCCTATCATGCTGCTTGTATCTCATGATTTCTCATGCTGTTCAGTGTTAGAATTCAAAATGTGTGTTTTTCTTTTCCTTGTCGAACCTCTTCATTTCTAAGTATAGTTTAAAAAGAGAAGATATTGCTTCTTTTTCAATTTTAGATAGTCATCATCATCTAAGCTTTACCCCACTAATTGGGGATCAGCTACGTGAATCCTGTTGCACCATTCTTTTCAAAATTTAGCTAGTTAATCTTTTAACTATTCCCAATAGCTTACAAATTCGTATGCAGATCCAAAGATTTTTTTTTTTTTTTTTTGACAGCCTTGATATTAAATATAAAATATTCTCGACCCTTTGATCAAGTGTCAATGCTACCCACTCAACAACCATTGAACACTTTAAACAACTGAGAGTCAAGGAAACAACTACAATATTTCATGGTTTTTTTTTTTTTTTTTTTTTTGGCCTTTTTTCCATCTAGAGCTTATTCAAACAATCTGCTTCATTTACTTCTTGCTTTTGCTCTATATGGGAATCGTGGTGTCTTTGGAGTTTATTAGGTGGGATAATTGAACTACACTCTTTTTTCAGGTTTACCCATCCTGTTTGGTGGACATTGAAAGGGACTACTTGGCCTTAAGCAAGCAGTATCCAAAATTATCAATATCCCCGGAATTCACCAAGGTATGATGACTTTTCTTATTTCAATTGCTTACAAGTCACAGCTATCTTACTTGTCTTGAATCTAGGTTGAAGTGTGTACTCAGTATGTATTGTAATGGATCTTCTCAATTTTCCTTAGATTGTTCTGCACTGGCCAAACGGAAACCTGAATCTATCATTACACACTCCTGTCACGTATCTTTTCGTTTTAAGTTGCCCTACTATAGTGCAATGTAGTTTGTCGTCTGCCTTCTTTCTATGGGCTACGTAGTTAGTTCTGCTTATGTGTTTTGGGAGAGTTTGGAAATGGGGCTATTTTTTATGGGATTAAGATTATATTTTTATGCTTCTAGATTTCTTTATGGCAGAAACTGTTCAGAATAAACAGTTTATTGTTTCTGCTTGTGTGGAATAGATTTGAGCATGACCTCATTGAAGTATATGCTAGAGAGGAGCCAAAAGAGCCTTCTACATAGCCATTGGTTGAGGAGCCAGGAAATCCCAAATGCAAAAGCACTGTATGGAACGCAAAGGTGAATCTTTGAGAGACTTGTCATGTGCTATAAATGTGCAGGGACCAAACATACTGCTAGATGATACTCTTCCTAGTGAAGTCGACAAGAATGTAAAGATTGTGAGGATGAAAGTTTTAAGACAACAAATGACTTCCTGGTGAGTCATTGGTCTTTTTCTTTTCTTCTTGCTCTTCACCTACTTTGTGTTTATCTGTGAATTAGAGATGTCTAATGAGTAGGACTGCATGCATCCTTTAATCATGTTTTGATTCTTGAGGGAAGCCACTATGAGTTTGCTGGATAAGAAAGGTGGATCAAGATCAAGACCCACTTTTATGTACTAGATTCACCATCTACCATGATATAACACTTGAACTCTTTTCGTTGTTGTTCACAACCCCAAGTGTAGGGTCGCGATGTAGTAATAATCTCGGTAAGACCGAGGTTGAATCTATAGGGGCTGAACTTTGTACATAATCTGAAAGTAATTAGAACTAGAACTAGAAGAAAATGTAATCTAAATCAGGAAATTTTAAGAGAATAATGGTGAATTATTAACTAAAACTTGTGAAATTCAAAGGTGGGAAACTAGGGTTTCCGAGGATCCACTTGTAGAGATCAGGGAGATCTATGCTTGATTCATGAACACAACTGGATTTAGAGTCATATCTTCATCCAGTTGGAAGATATATCATTAAAAACCAAATCTGAACTTCCTTTGATCCAGTTTTCAAGAGATGAGAGGTATGAGAATTAGAATTGATTCCATCACAAAACTATACCCATGAGACAAAGCAAACAACAGAATTTAACCAATCCACAACCAACCTGAAAGAGTTATGAATGTTAGGAAGGATTCCATCATTCAACCATGTCCATGAGACGATGGTGAACAACAGGGCTTCCTAACTTCACAATCATAATAATGAAAAGAACATACTTAAAGCTATTGCAGATCTATTGTAATTTAAGTTATAGAAAACTATTAAAAACTATGAATATTCCTTATAATCAAACCAAAATCAAGGTTAGCTCAACGTAACATGAATCACAGACATAAATAATGCCCCACAAGTTTCACCTCTTAGCCCTTGCTAAGAGGTTTAGCCAGTCATAGACATGATTGATTGAAAATCTCTTAGAAAAACATAAGAAAATAATGAAAGGGAAAGAAAAGAAGACACCTCTTGCTGGTCATCCCTGGTTCTCTCTCTCTCTCTCTCTCTCTCTCTCTCTCTCTCTCTCTCTCTCTCTCTTCTCTTCCACTCCACGTCTCCTTAGATCTGATGAATTATCTCTCTTCTCTTCTCTTTTTATAGGCAGCAGGGAGTCGGTGGCTGGAGAAGTCAGTGGAGAGCTTTTACATAGCTCTGCGAAACCGCAACAACGTACACAGGTGCGAAATGCAAATCGACTTGCGTTTGCTCGGATGTTCAGGATGCTGATCGTTCCATCTTTTGATTCTTCCTCCATAGATAGGGTCGTGGCCACCCTTTCTCTCTTCTGGACGGTCCGGATCATAGATCCGACTGTGATTGTGCACATACAATGCCCCGGAAGTTCCGGTTTTCCTGGACGTGTGTTACTGCGAAATCTCTTGCGCTGAGATGCTCGGTGGGCCCCACAATGATGTTTTTGGAGAAATCCACCCCATCTATTGAATTTTTAGTGAGATTTCGGTCGGAAAGGGGTGGTTTTGGTCTAGTTTTAGTGTGGCCCACTGTATTAAATCATGCTGTTGTTCATCCTGCGTTTGACGGTGATCTGTGTGTGTACACGTGCATGGGACCAAAAGGTCACCATGGTTATGGTCAGCACCCCCTTGGATCGAATGGACGGTCCAGATCGTCGAATCGGTCCCCGGTGGTAGGCAAACCATCGTCCACGCAGACGCTGGCTAAATAAGGAAGACGGGATCAGGTCAACCGGTCTTGTGGTTCGGTGCGCTGCGAGATTACATGTGCTAGGTGCGCACGCACCCCAAGGTTGGGCCCATCATGATGATCATGATAAATCTGCTCCGTTCATCTTCCTCTTCCAATTTAAGAGGTTGAGACCAAAATTGAAGTATATCCAAATATCAAGTGGGCCCCAAATCAGCGATTTGTGGCTGTTCTTATTCGTTTGGACCACTTTTACAATGATCTAAGGGCTGAATTTCGACATGTACGGTTAATTTAGGGTCTTTTAGTCTCTTATAAAGTTTCGAGCCAAACGGATGGTGGGAACCTTGTATCTTGTATTTAGGATGATTTTCACGCTTTTTCGTCTTTAGTTACTTAATTTTCTCAGATCTTTGACATGTGAATTCTTCAATCTCGGTCCGCTAAGATCTGTCCCTTGCCTTGGTGATTATGAGCATTAAATCCATGCTTTTAATACCCTTTTCAGTCCAAGCTCTTAAATTCACCTTGCAACAAAAACATGTTTAAAATAGTGCGTTAAACATTATCATGTTCATAAAACCAACTAATAACTGGGGTCTAATATGCAATATTTGACCCTCAACACAATCCTCAACCAACATTTTGCTAGTCCCATAGTAAAGTACGCGAAAAATATTTTAAGAATTACGGGATAATTTTTATAAACTCAAGTGGTTTTTGAAAAACAATCCAAATACTAGAATTCTAAGATGCATTAATGTTGAGCATTACTGTCTCCTAGACTCAAGAACATGGTAAACTTCATGGTCAAGTTTAAAGTATTAATCCATTAATTAGAATAATTCTAAAACATTGAGTTCTATGGGTGTATAGTGTAACCTCGACTTATCACAATTAAAGGTCCAATTCTCAATTTTCATGATAACATTGATAACCAAAAAGAGCATTCTGGATAACCAACCTAAACTGAAACTTGCCTTACAGTTCAGCCTTTTTATTCTTCCATCTTTTGATTTTTCCATCGATGGCTTCACGCTATGTCAACCTTTTAAAAGATCTTTAATAGGTAGCCGTTTTCGATGACAACTGTTTTTTAGCTGGATATTCTTTTTTTTTTTTTTTTTAAGAACATAATGGACAAATTCCCCAGGCTAGTTCCTTCCATGCTTAGTGATTACCAGGTTAACAATTCAATATCGAACTGAAGCTTTAATGTGTAAGCTAGATGTGACATGTGTAATCATAACTCAATCAATGTTTAAAATTTCTAATCACGAATTAATAATCTGAACTTAACTGTAAAATCTAACAAGTAACTGAATCCAAGAGTCATAATTCACCAACATTACGTATTTTATACTTCTAAATCAAATATGGCCGTCAAAATCACTTTGAATTCACAAAAATTTCTAAATTTTTTTTAAAAATTTTCACAATTTTTACTCAAGAACAAGAAAATACTGATTAGGTAACCTAATCTCCCATCCCCAACTTAAAATCTACATTGTCCTCAATTTAAAAGATATAAGCATGCAACGCATATAAGACAACGAAAGTAAAGGAGAAGTGATGAAAAGATAATACCCGACAAGGAAATTGAATGGCTTTTTTTTTTTTCAAAGAGATCTCAGCGTGAAAGTGGGTCAACATAAGAGTGAAACCAACAAAAAAACTATCCTAGAGCAACTAGAAAGCAAACTATCCTAACGGCATAAAGCCGACTATCCTAGAACGATAAAAAGTAAACTAGTCCTATGAAAGCAATAAACCTACCTATACCTACATCAGATTAGGAGATTAGTCCTGGTACACAGGATCATTCAGAGGCATGGACATGTCCTTTGAATCAAATTTCTCGACAAATGGCTTTAATCGATGTCCATTTAATTTAAACTATTTGCGATTGTCTGGATTTTGAATCTCGACAGCACCTTGAGGATAAACATTGACAACAGTGAAGCGTTGGTCCAACAAGATCGGAGCTTACCCGGAAAGAGATGTAATCAAGAGTTATACAAAAGGATTTTCTGACCTGGCGTAAATGATTTTCGTAAAATATGTTGGTCATGAAATGCTTTCATCCTATCCTTGTAAATTTTCGAGTTCTCGTACTCATCGTTCCGGATTTCTTTAACTTCATTTAACTGAAGTTTGCGCAGCGAGCGAGCGTTGTCCAGATTGAAATTCATTTTTTTTATCCCCCAGTAGGCTCTATGTTCCAACTCCACAGGCAAGTGGCAGGCCTTCCCATAGACAAGTCTAAAGGGAGATATGTCAATAGGGGTTTTAAATGCAGTACAGTAAGCCCAAAAGGAATCGGTCAATCGAATTGACCAATCCTTACGGTTAGGGTTAACCGTCTTTTCCAAAATGTGTTTAACTTCCCTATTGAAAATCTTGGCTTGCCCACTTGTTTGTGAGTGGTATGTAGTGCTCACCTTATGAGAGATACCATACTTCTTCATTAAATTCTCGAATGACCTATTACAAAAATGTGAGCCCCCATCACTAATGATGGATCGAGGCGTTCTGAACCAGGAAAGGATGTTCTCTTTTAAGAATTTAATGACCGTTCGATGGTCATTGTTCCGGCCCGGAATCGCTTTGACCCATTTAGTGACATAGTCTATGACGAGCAAAATATATAAATTTCCAAAGGATTGGGGGAATGGTCTCATGAAATCGATACATAAGAATGGGGTTCAAGGGCATCATATTTCAACGGGACAATGCTCCCAATTTTTACAACGCTCATAAGCTTTGGAAAACTCATGAGTGTCCCTAAACATAGTAAGCCAAGAAAAGCCACACTGCAGAATCTTGGTTGTGGTCTTTTTAGCATAAAAATGCACACCACAGGCCTGTGAGTGATAGAAGGAGATGACACTTTGATGTTCATCATCTGGCACTGTGGACACTGGAAATCGGTGCCCACGCTGATTTATATGTTATGGTGTTTGTGGTGGGGGTGATTAGGCTGATTTGTGGATGTTGGAGTCGCCACTAGCCAATTAATATCAAAATCTCGCAGTCGGCTAGAACCCACGGAATATGCAAGGTTGAAGAAATCCAAAGACTCTCCTACCTTAGATTGACTCCTGGTCTACAATCCGGGATTCCGGGTAAGGGACCTTGGTTATAAAGAGGGAAGGGGTTAGGCACCCTCTCTGCCCGTATAAATGTACGGTCTCTACTTAGTGTGGTAAAATAATCTCAAAGGATAGATGATGTGGTCGAGATAGGACTAGGCACACACGTGGATTTTTGATGCGACAAAATTTAAAATTTCGACAAGCCATAGAGCATACGTCCAACGGCGTATCTTGAAGGCAGATGTGATAATGCTTATGTAAAGAGGTAAGAAAAAAAGACTAGATCACTAGGAATTTCTGATATGACAGGATCCGGTATACGGCAAGTCACAGAGCATATGTTCACTAGAGATCTAGAGAAGCAGGTGGGTTGAGAAGGGAATAAATGTCATGATGAATGCTTATAGGATGACGGATCCTTGGCTTGATTTTTGAATAGGCATAGACTGAACCATGATCAAACTGGGCTGGGTTAGATGGGTTGGAGAGGTCAAGAGGAAAGGCTAAAGGGGGTGGCTTTGAAAGATTTGAACTTGGAAGGATTAGGAGCTCCTTCCCTCTCCTTCTCACTCTCTTTCTCTCTCACTCTCCTTCTCTTGGTTGTTGGGTGTGTTGAAATGAGAAGAGGAGAGGGCTATTTATAGCCTTCTCCAATGGCATTGCTGTAATTATTGGGTTTGAGAGGGTTGAAAGGTGAGGTGGCAAGTGATGGTTGGTGGAGGGGAGAGAGATGCCACATGGCACACTCCCATTGGTTCTTGAGGCGGGTAAAACTGTAAATAGTGGAGATTGGAGGGGTAAATCCAGAGAAAAGTTGACTTTTGGATGTTGGGACAGCTGTCCACACGCGGGCCGCGAGCGGTGGCATTCGGAGTACCGCAGGCGGTAGTCAGATTACCTCCTGGGCCATGTTCGGGCCGGGCCCGAGTCGTGTGGGCTTTATGTACCCGTTGGTTCATCCGATGATCCTTTCTGGGGTTTTTGTAGTTCGAATAGATGGGTTTAGGTTCGGGTAAAGGGTTCTAACCAGGGTGTAGGGTAAAGATGAGGCTACATGTGGGTTGGACGGTTTATGAACGGTTTGAATCGCATTTCCTGGTTACGGATTGACAATTTGAGACTTTCGGGTTGAGTTTTTAAGTTTAAGCTGGGATCAGTGCTTAGTTTGGAATATGATCATGGTTCGTGAGTTGTCTTTGCCTTCTCAAGGTGTTAGCCTGGGTAGGGTGTCTACAGATGCCCCTCTTTGGCCGAGGTTACACGTAACTGAAGGCCAAAGCGAGTGGACACCTCACCCTTCTGGTCAGCAGGGGTAGTGATTCAAATCTGTTGTCTGCCATTGTATCATTGTCAGTTAACTTCTTTAAAAGAAGATGGCTTGCGCATATCTCGAGGGTTGAGGAAAACGTTGTGATTATCCCCTGCGCATTTGTCGCGGCTTTACGGGTCACCAATCACAACCGTTTCACGTCAGATTGTTGATAGCATTGGAGAGTAAGTCTGAAATGTAAGGGGCTCTGCGCATTTGTCGCAGCTTTACGAGGATTCCTATACTGTTTGGTCTGTCGTTTCCTTTGCTACGTAATCACCCCAGGAGTATTCATTTCATTTGATCGTCAAAGTGATTAGCTGCCCTGCGCATTGGTGCGGCCTTACGGGGAACTCACTATGCCGACTTGGGCTTGATCAAATTTTCTGAACATCATGGATTAGGTATGTACAGGTAATCTTTTACCATGCAATCTGCTGATTCTGATACTTTGGTTACAATGGATTATTGTCACTTTGAGTTTGATTATTCTTCCCAGAGATAGATCCAATCATTTCTACTAGCATCCGTATGACTATCCAGATATGAAAATCAGATCGTACGTGTATCATGTATGGATTCGATCATCCGGGGAAATTGGAAGAGATCGGATCTTATTTGGTTGTTTGCATTGACTGCAACTGGAGAATATGGAAGATTCCTCAGTGTACTGCACGTCACGTGCGTTTTTGAAAAACTTTTAAAAATTATCTCTTTGGAGATTTTATTTGAAAACCTCTTTTTTTTTTTTTTTTAAGAAAACATCCGTTCGATCTCGCGGGTGGGCGTCGTCGTTCAGTTTTTATTTACTAAAATTAACAGTCGCGTTGCCTCTACTGATGAGCTGGCGAGGCTAACGGTTTTTATTCGAAATATATTTTTTTTAATCATATGTCTGATCTCGCGGGAGGGCGTCGTCTTCCGGCTTTTATTGTACGGTCTGGATCGAATAGCAAGATGGCCTCCACTAATGAATTAATGGGGCAACTGAGGAACATGGGCCTGATTTGGACATGTGGGCTTAGGACCATGGTCCTTAAAATTGGGCTTATGAAGTGGGCCTTGCTTTGGATACGTGGGCCTAGGAAATAGGCTTGAAAACATGGGCCTTGAACCATGGGGCTTGTAAGCTTTGAAATGTGAGTCTATAGGGTTTTGAACTTATGGGCTTGTGAGCTTTGAAATGTGGGTCTTTGGGGCTTTGAACTTTGGCTTTGTAGATCCCCGACTTTGTTGGCTGCTTATCATGTATATGCATGTATGTTTTTTTTTTTTTTTGTTCTTGTAAATGAAGGAAAATAATGTACTTGTAAAAAAGATGTTTTAAAGAAATTTTTTTGTGCCAAATTTGTCAGTGTTTGCTTGCGTTTGAGCTTGTACTTGGATGGTGGAATCAGAATATTGAACTTAGCCCACGTCGAATCCGGTATTCTGAGTTATTTACTAGGGATCCCGATTCCCTGACAGTAGCACATACTAGGGTCATGCCCCTTAGATTTGGGTAGAGTCTGACAGAATTCTGATCCGGGACTTATCTTTTCCTTGTACTTCTTGACTTTGCTTATTGCCTTGGCTTCTCTTGTTCCTGTATTTTTTTTTTATTTTTTTTCTTTTCTGGCCATTTTTACCCCTAGCGCCTTTTCAGGTTTTCACCACGACTAGCTTTTTCGTCATTTTTGCCCATGGCATCCTTTCAAAATTTTACCATGTCCTGAGTTTTTGCTCTTGCCTGTCCCTTGGCAGCTGTGATCTTTTTACCCTTGGTGCCTTTTTAGGTTTTCACCAAGTCTGCTACATGCCCGCTGTTTTTACTCGATCCGCCCTTTCGGATTTTCACCTCCCCTATTTTGCTTAGGCACACTACTTTTCTTTTGATTTCTCTTTTTCTTGTACAGAGGCAGGAGGTTAGACTCCATTCATTGTCGGCTGACTGGTGAGCTGCCTGACTTTGTTTTCAATCACGATCATGAAGCCGTTGACATTGGGTTAAACTATTCTAAGGGGAAATGGGTTGGTGACTTATTTTCTCACTCATTGGGTTCGACTCTTCTTTTCTTTTCTTTTTTTATTGAACTGCTCGCTTTATTCGTCCATTTTTTAAACTTTTTTTTGAACCCTTTATTTTTTTTGAAACACTTATTGGAAGGAAGGAATGATGATGAAATGTACCTCTGGATGCTAACCTCTTGTCGTTTGACTTTAGCTTTATGATTGTGGTTGTTGACATAGTCAGGTGGGATTACCCATGATAGATATTCACGTTATCGGCGTTGATAGGCTCTGGAAGATCTTTACCCCTAATGATGGTGAGATGAAGGGCACCTCCCTGAAGAACCTCGCGGATGATCAGTGGACCGTCTCAGGATGGCCTGGAGTTACCCCCTAGATCTAGTAGGCGCAATGATAAGATGTGCATGATTACCATGTTGCTAACCTTTCTTTCAAACTTGTTTATCGTTGGTTCTAGCAATCACCATGCGCTTTATGTCTGCGAGATGTAGTTGGTTGCATCGAGCTTACCACCAATCATTTTCCTTGACTTCTTTCTTCATTTGTACCGATGATGTAGGATGTTGTTGGTGCCTGCTTTTGTCTGTCGCGAGAATATACTCATGATAATTGGATGCCTTTGGGTTCATTCTTTCGATGATGTCCGCACCCCATAATGAACAAGGGTTAGAGTGTTGTCAGGTTATAAAGACTCGAAGCATGCGCATGGATCCGTTATGCAAGCTTTGAATACTTGCAGCACTTCCTAACATGCTACAATAGCTTATCTCCATCGTTCATCAGTAGAACTCCATCCTAGACTTCAGGCATGATCTTGATAGCTTTGCTTGATGGGCTTGACTTCAGGCTTCATAATAGATGGTGTATGACTAGTTCTTCATTCGATCTGAGTAAGGCTTCATAGGAGAACCCCAAAGTTAGATAGCCCCGGGTTTCAGGAATTCTGTCATTGTCTGCTTATATTCAGGAGGCGAGGATCTCTTGATGCGTACTGTTCTAGGGAGCTCAAAGGATCCCAAGTACACATCTTCAAAATCATTCGTGACGACATTGGCCTTTGTTTCGAGCTTTTTGAGGGAATCCTCTAGCTTGAGAATTGGATCATCATTTTCCCCATCTTGGGCTTCATTCAAACCCATGAGTTTGAAGCCTAACTCTAGATCAAAATCATATAAGTCGACTTTAAACTCGGGTGTTGTAAGAGACGCATTTGGCACATTATTACTTGTGAGTTTTGAAAGATTTTCTATTATTTTTGTGTTTTGAGAAATTTTTATAGTTTTTGGATTTTGACAAGTATCTGAATTTTTTGGCATTTCGGAAATATATAATTTTTTTGGCTTTTCGAAAATTTAATTTTTTTATTTTTTTATATATTTTTTTAGAAAGACGGCAATGTGAATCAAGGATTGCTTAAATCTGTTTGAGGAGTCAAATATTATTTTCTTTTATTGTGCCGTCTTGGGGATTTCGAACCAGCTCTTACCATGCGCTCCCTCCCCTTAAGAGGAAGGGCTAGACGGATCAGTAGGTGGGCCCTCATTGTTGTGCCCAAATGTCGCGATGAGTTTGTGATTGGGCTCTGAGTTGGTGTTGGATGTCACTTTCCTCAGCTCATCCCCGATGCATTGTGAGTCTTTGGATTCTTCCTGCTCAGGTGGGATCTAGACTGTAGTCTAGTCAATCAGAGGCAATTCTTGCCCCTTGCCCGAGTCATTTCCAAATAGCCTAGTTGGGCTCATTTTGCTCATTTGATCCTCCACGGTGGATCTCAGCTTGCCAACTGGACAGATGATTCCTTCTCAGATGAATTTGATTGATGTGTAGATGAAGG
The DNA here is from genome assembly GCA_021015155.1 of Magnolia officinalis. NCBI lineage: Eukaryota > Viridiplantae > Streptophyta > Magnoliopsida > Magnoliales > Magnoliaceae > Magnolia > Magnolia officinalis. The sequence continues at coordinate 73,352,592 of JAJHSJ010000005.1, forward strand.
GATCATCCTCCTCTTGCCGATCTTGCCCTCCTTTGATACATATGTGCTTTGCTATCTCACCCATAGGAGGCAGATGTTTCAGTCCTCTCATGCCTGCATTCTCTTGATATTCGAGCTGATAATAAAAATGTTGTTGCTCGACTGGAGGGAAGACATATATTGATCCAATGGGACATGCAAGAGGCATGCAATTCACAGTCTCGAACTCGAGACCATGGTATGGGATATCCTCATCAGAGCATTGTATGTTTATGATCGGGATATCTAGCTCTTGATGGTTGATTGCTTCTATCCGAAAAATTTGTTCAGCATCATCAAGAATGGTCAGTGCCTTGTCTCTGAAAATGTATTTGACCTTTTCATGAAGAGTCGAAGAGAGAGCCTTGACTCTATGGATCCAAGACCGATCAGGGAGGAGATGAAATGAAATTGTGATGTCAAAGACCTGAAAAGTGATGGTTAATGTTTTGGGGATAATCAAGATCTCGACAATAATCTCTTCCTCGACCTTTCTCCTAAAGGCGGGAACCACTTATCCTAGACTCTTCTCGTGAAGGATAAAAGACTGAGCAAAGCTAGGCAAATCCCTTTGAGTAGCAGAATGTCCTTCTTGGAAAGTTACCACATGATTGAAGTTGGGCCCTGATTTTACTAGGGCATGCGGTATGTTGATCGGAGAAGGAGCATTTTCTTGGATCACGAGGGTTGGAGTAGGGGCCGGATAGACAGGTGGTGCCCCTTGTGAGGCAAAGGATGTATGGACTAGATTGATTGGTGGTGGCTCCTGAAGACTTGGGGGCATGGAGATTGGACTGGATGGAGATGTCCCTTGCATATTTGAGAGCAAAGAGATTGGACTGGTAGGGTGTGCCCCTTGTAGACTTGGGGGAATCGAGACTTGACCAGCTGGAGATGCCCCTTGCGTATTTGAGAGTAAAGAGATTGGACTGGCAGGGTGTGCCCCTTGTAGACTTGAGGGATTCGAAACTGGACCGGCTGGAGATGCCCCTTGCGATTTGAGAGTGAATAGATTGGACTGGTAGGGTGTGCCCCTTGTAGACTTGGGGGAATAGAGACTGGACCAGCTAGAGATGCCCCTTGCGTATTTGAGAGCAAATAGATTGGACTGGTAGGGTGTGCCCCTTGTAGACTTGGGGGAATGGAGACTAAACCAGCTGGAGATGCCCCTTACGTGTTTGAGATCAAATAGATTGGACTGGTAGGGTGTGCCCCTCAGAGACTTGGGGGTATTGTTGTTGGGCTGGCAGTGATTGAATGTATGCATTGGACTGGATTGACCGGGGGTGGGTCTCCTTGACTGATATTGTTAGTAGGGGTTCCTGATGAACTGGGGCATACTTGATACGATGGCAGGGAATTTTGGAGAATGTAGCCTATGGTGGCAACAACAGGAGGGGTAACCACAATCTTTTGGTTATCAATCAAATCTTGGACCGCATGTTTCAGGATGAAACAACGGTCCGTTGTGTGGCCTCGGGATTGGTGGTATGCATAGTAGCCATTCTCATTATAGTTTGGCGACAGAGGGTTTGGTGGGGACCAAGGCAGTAGCGGAGTAAGTATTTGCTTTTGGACTAGCATGGCTAGTATCTCACTGTAAGTTTGGGCTATCGGTGTAAACTGCCTAGGTTCCCGGGTCATCCTCATCTGCTGACCATGATTGGGGTACTGAGGAATCTCCCTTTACTGTTGTTGTTGCCATTGTCCTTCTTGAGGAGCAAATTGAGCACCTTGGGTAGAGGCGACAAGATTGTCTTCCTCTATTGGATGGAGGTCAGGAACACTTCTGTTACCATTCTCGTATCTAGTAAGCCTTCCTTCCACTATCGGTTGTATTGGGGAGGCCTGACGAGTAGATTATCATGTAGATTTGCTCCTCGTCATCAATGAGTGTTTTCATTCTAGTGGCCATTGCCCGCCACCGTCCAACGTAAGCTGATAATGACTCATCATTCCTCTGCCTTACAGCAGCAAGATCCGTCCTTTTGGGTGCTACATTAAGATTGTACACGAAACGATCAATGAAAGCTTGAGAAAGTTGTTCCCAAGTCTTAATTTAATGGTAGTTTAATGACGTGTACCAATCTAATGCATCGCCTTTCAAGGAATTTTGAAACAAACGGATCAACGCTCCGTCATTACCTGCCATAGTATTAAGCTCTCCACAAAATGCTCTTAAATGGTCCATAGGATACCCCGTACCATCATATCTCTTCAATTTTGGTACCTCAAAGTTTTGAGGTACCCTGGCATCGGGAAAGGGACATAAGTCCCTGAATTTGGTGGATGGATGATCCACTCCTTGCTGCCTTTGTAGTTTCCTCTGCACCTCTCGCAATTACTCCTGGAGCCCTTCGATTTTGGATAGATCGGTCGAGGGGGGTTTTGCCCCCTGATATTGATTGGATCTCCTATTAGGAGGAAGATGTTGGAACTGGCTGGGATTCTTGACTGTGGGAGATTGTATTTGATAACGGTTCTCATCAGTGAGAAGTTACTGGAAAGGATTCTCAGTTGTGAAAAATTGGCCTTGAAGGTGACTCCCATTATGGGGAGGATGGTAGAAAGTTGAGATGACTGGGGCACTAGGTGATGACACTTGCATGGTTTGGATAGTCTCTTTTTTAACACATTGGGCAACAAGGGCCTGTAAAGCCTTAAAATTTTGGGCTGTTTCGTTCATGGTTGAGGTGAATTTGGTATTATCAGTCATGAATTCAGGTCATCCGGGGGTGCCTTTTAGGCGTAATGGTTTCTTCTCTTTGGTTTGTCATGACAACTTTGGATTGGATAAGCATGGGGTGAGTGAAAGCCTTGAATGGGTACAAGCCAAAGATCGATCCTCATTTTTTTTTTGTTTAATGCAAGGTATGAATGCAAATGTAGAATATCCCCTAAGATTATATTACCACACTATTTCAAGTTGGGTCTCAGCTAGTACGAGCTAGCAAATCCCCAGTGGAGTCGCCATTCTGTGGACACTGGAAATCGGCGCCCACGCTGATTTATATGTTATGGTGTTTATGGTGGGGATGATTAGGTTGATTTGTAGATGTTGGAGTCGCCACTAGCCAATTAATATCAAAATCCCACAGTCGGCTAGAACCCACGGAATATGTAAGGTTGAAGAAATTCGAAGACTCTCCTACCTTAGATTGAGTCCTGGTCTATGATCTAGGATTCCGGGTAAGGGACCTCGGTTACAAAGAGTGAAGGGGTTAGGCACCCTCTCTGCCCGTATGAATGTGCGGTCTCTACTTAGTGTGGTAAAACAATCTCAAGGGATAGATGATGTGGTCGAGATAGGACTAGGCACACACGTGGATTTCTGATGCGACATGATCCAAAATTTCGGGCAAGCCACAGAGCATACGTCCAACGGCGTATCTAGAAGGCGGATGTGATGATGCTTATGCAAAGAGGTAAGAAAAATGGACTAGATTACTAGGAATTTCTGATGTGACAGGATCCGGTATACAACAAGTCATAAAGCATACGTTCACTAGAGATCTAGAGAAACAGGGGGTGGAGAAGGGAATAAATGTCATGATGAATGCTTATGGGATGATGGATCCTTGGCTTGATTTTTGAATAGGCATAGACTGAACCATGATCAAACTGGGCTGGGTTAGATGGGTTGGAGAGGTCAAGAGGAAAGGCTAAAGGGGGTGGCTTTGAAAGATTTGAACTTGGAAGGCTTGAGAGCTCCTTCCCTCTCCTTCTCACTCTCTTTCTCTCTCTCACTCTCCTTCTCTTAGTTGTTGGGTGTGTTGAAATGAGAGGGCTATTTATAGCCTTCTCCAATGGCATTGCTGTAATTATTGGGTTTGAGAGGGTTGAAAGGTGAGGTGGCAAGTGGTGGTTGGTGGAGGGGAGAGAGATGACACATGGCACACTCCCATTGGTTCTCGAGGCCAGTAAAACTGTAAATAGTGGAGATAGGAGGGGTAAATCCAGGGGAAAGTTAACTTTTGGACGCTGGGACAACTGTCCATACGCGGGCTGCGAACGGCAGCATTCCGAGTACTGCAAGCGATAGTCAGACTACCACCCGCCGTAGTCAAACTACCTCCTGAGCCGTGTTCGGGTTGGGCCGGAGTCATGTGGGCTTTATGTGACGCGCTGGTTCGTCCGATGGTCCTTTCTGGGGTTTTTGCAGTTCGGATAAATGGGTTTAGGTTCGGGTAAAGGGTTCTAACCAGGGTGTAGGGTAAAGATGAGGCTACATGTGGGTTGGACGGTTTAGATCGCGGTTCCTGGTTGCAGATTGGCAATTTGAGACTTTCGGGTTGGGTTTTTAAGTTTAAGCTAGGATTAGTGCTTGGTTTGGAATATGATCATGGTTCATGAGCTATCTTAGCCTTCTCAAGGTGTTAGCCTGGGCGGGGTGTCTACAGGCACACATCTCCTTAAGATTTTGTCTGGGCAATATATAAACAAATACAGATCATCCCAGAAGAATTCGCGCACCTTGGTGAAAATTTTCTTCTTATCTTACGCAGTCCAATATGTCGGCGTGAAACCTGTGGCAAGATAATTAGCAATATCAGCAAACCAAGGTGAATGGGAGACTTTGAACAGTTGTTCGTCAGGGATCATGTCATTGATATGTGTCGTTTCGAGGGAATTAGGGAGATCAAGGCGAGAAAGATGGTCAGCCACTACGTTCTCTACTCCCTTTTTGTCTTTTATTTCTAAATCAAATTCTTAGAGTAGGAGGATCCATCTTATCAGGCGGGGCTTAGCGTCGTTCTTAGAAAGAAAATACTTGAGCGTCTCATGATCTGTGTAAACGACGATTTTGGATCCGATCAAGTAGGACCTAAATTTGTCCAAAGCGAACACTACGGCTAAGAGTTCCTTTTTCGTAGTCGAGTAGTTCACTTGGGCAGGATTTAGAGTTCTACTTGCATAATGAATAACGTAGGGCTTCTTTTCTTTTCTCTTGCCTAAAATTGCCCCAAGAGCATAGTCAAACATGTCGCACATAAGTTCAAAAGGAAGGCTCCAATCGGGTGGATGCATGATATGTGCAGTGGCTAACATGCCCTTAAGCTTAGTAAAAGCTTCTTGGCATTGCTCAGTCTACTCGTATGGTACAGCCTTTTGAAGTAGATTACATGGAGGACGAGAGAGAAGACTAAAGTCCTTTATGAATCATCTGTAAAAATCGGCGTGTCCTAAGAAGGATCGCACGTCTCGTATGTTCTTGGGTGGAGGTAGGTTAGAGATAAGATCAATTTTTGCTTTATCTACCTCGTTTCCTTTGGACAAGATGATATGTCCAAGGACAATTCCCTTACGAACCATGAAATGACACTTCTCCCAATTAAGTACCAAATTCTTTTCTTCACATCGTTTCACAGCACATTTTTCAAAATTTCCAAGCATTCGCTGAAGTATGAACTAAAGACAGAGAAGTCATCCATGAAGACCTCTAGATATTGCACCACCATATCAGAAAAAATACTTATCATGCATTGTTGAAAAGTGGAAGGGGCAATACATAGTCCGAATGACATCTTCAGTAAGAAAAAGTTCCGTAAGGACATGTAAATGTGGTCTTTTCCTGATCTTCAGGGGCTATCTCTATTTGATTGTAGCCCGAATACCCGTCAAGAAACCAATAATAAGAATGACCTGCTAACCTTTCCAAAATTTGATTAATAAAGGGCAAAGGAAAGTGATCTTTCCTCGTGATGGTATTCAACTTCTTGTAGTCAATGCACATTCTCTAACCAGTAGTAACTCTAGTTGGCACGAATTCATTATTGGCATTGGCTACGATGGTGATTCCGGACTTCTTAGGAACCATCTGAGTTGGACTCACCCACTAACTATCGGATATAGGGTATATGATACCCACATCCAACAACTTACAAACCTCAGCTTTAACCACTTCGTTTATGTTTGGATTTAGTCTATGTTGTGATTGCCGAGAGGTCTTCACATTATCCTCGAGATAAATGCGGTGAGTACAAATCGAAGGGTCAATTCCCTTGAGGTCTGCAATCGTCCATCCAAGGGCTCCCTTATGCTCAATGAGAGTATATATGAGCATACTCTCCTGTTCTTACTCAAGGTGGGAAGAAATCACCACCGGGTATGTCTCATCTTGACCTAAATAAACATATTTCAAATCAGAGGGCAAAGGTTTTAGGTTAAGATTCGGTAGCTTGAGGTTAGACCGCAGTGGCACTTCATCAGTTTGGGGCAACTCTTCAAATTGTGGCTTTCACCGGTTAACTTCAAGTACTGGCACAGTATTAAGCATGACACATGTCTCCCTAATCATGTCATCATCAAAATCATGGGAGTGGGCCAGGCACGTCTGTAGAGAGTCAGAGGATAAGGTCAGAGGCATTTTATCTTCCACGAAAGAGTCAATCATGTTAATGTCGTGGAAATCGTCATCATCCTCTAACTGTCTGCCAGTGTTGAGAAAGATGTTTAACTCCAATGTCATATTCCCGAAAGACATGCTCATGACACCATTCCTTCAATTGATGATTGTGTTTGAAGTGACAAGGAATGGGCGACCAAGAATGACGAGAATCTGAGTGCTCATGTTATGATGGGTTCAGTATCCAGGATGATAAAATATATAGGGTAGTAGAATCTGTCAACCTGGACCAACACATCATCCCTCTCGGGACACGAACAGAGTGATCAACAAGTTATAGTGTGGTTAGGGTTAGTTTTAATTCACCCTAACCTAGTTGTTTGTATACCAAGTAAGGAATTAAATTTACGCTCACTCCTAAGTCAAGAAGTGCGTGCTCAATTCAGTAGTTCCCGATTACACAAGGTATGGTTGGGCTACCGGGATCTTTGAATTTCTGTGGCACATCTTACTTTAGGATGACACTCATTTTTTCAGTTAAAAAGATTTTATTTTCAATGTTTTGCCGTCTTTGGTCGTACACAAGTCTTTTAGAAATTTGGCATATGAAGGTATTTGTTTTATGACATCAAGTAGAGGAATATTGACCTTCACTTATTTCAATACCTCTAAAATGTCTTGAGAGTTAGAGAGAGGTTTTGGTGCAACCAACCGTTGGGAGAATGGGGCAATCAGATTGCCTTGAAGTTCCGGTTCCAATTCTTATGGAGCAGTGCTAGGTCTATTATCATTATCCTCTTCTGGGTCCTTAGGCTTTTCAGCCCTTACCGGAGTAGATTTGTCAATTATTTTCTCACTCCTAAGAGTGGTGATAGACTTAGCTTGCTCCATCTGATTTGAAGAGCTTTGATCACTTATCTCATATTTGGTTTAGGATTGGGGAAAGGTTGGGCTAGAAGAATCCATTTTTCTCTAATTAAATTTTTAGTCTCACGCCCTTGTATGGCATTTGAAATGTCTTGAAGGGTTTGCAATATACCATGGGTGATAAGCTCTTGGTTTTGAATATGTTTTAGAACTGGATCCTCTTAAGGTTTCGCTTGATTTGGAATTTGATTAAAGAAACCTTGAGGAGTAGTAGTTTGTCCATTCCTCCAATTGAGATTTGGATGATTTCTCCAACTAGGATTGTATGTATTGGAGGTAGGTCCATTAAAAGGTCTTTAGTAATTGTTCACGGCATTAGATTCCTCATTCAGCACCCCTCGAAAGGCAGGTATTGTTGGACAATTTTCAGTTGTGTGGATGTTGCAATCACAAATACAGCAAACAGTTTCATTAACCTTATCCTTATTTAATTCCATGGTCTCGAATTTCCTTATGAGATTAGTCACTTTAGAATTGATATCATCATCCTCTTTCAGGAGATATATTCCACCCCTCTCCTTAGATTAAGTCGGTTAGACATGGTGCTTGATTTTAGGTGTCTCATGATTGTGCGTTTTCAACAAGTCTATCCAAGTAGTCTCACACATCATCGACATTTTTATTCATAAATTCCCCATTGCACATTGTCTCGACCAATTGATGCATGAAAGATGTCAGACCATCATAGAAAAAGTGTGTAATGCGCCACGTTTCAAAACCGTGTTGTGAGTATGAACTGACAAGATCCTTAAACCACTCCCAACATTGGAAGAATGTTTCATCATCCTTTTGCGCAAAGTTCATGACTGATTTCCTAAGAGTGTTCGTTTTATGATGTGGAAAAAATTTCTTTATGAACTCCCTTATCATGTCATTACATGTGCCAATAGATTGAGGACGTAGTGAATGTAACCATGTCTTAGTTTTCTCTTTTAAAGAAAATGGAAAAAGTTTCAGCCTGACCATGTCATCAGACACGTTAGGAAAGTATAGACTGGCTATGATTTCATCAAACTCTTTCAGGTGTAAGTATGGATTTTCTAATTAGAGCCCATGAAATTTAGGAAAGAGTTGGATCACCCTTGGCTTGATATCCATTTGTCCCGTATTCTCTGGAAAACCATGCATGAGGGCGCGTTCACCCCCGTCGGTTGTAAATAATCTCGTAAAGTGTGAGGCGGGGGTACTGGATGCACCTCATTTTCATCCTGGACTTCCCCAACCCTAGGTTGAGGTAGTCCTTCTGGTTGATTGGTCAGTTGATTTGCAGCCATAACCTCAATTAACTCTGGGGATCTCGAGCGGTGTCTAGTCTTGCGATGGATAGTCAGAGGGTGGTGTACATCCTCAAAAAATAGATCAAGCATTTACCTTCCTTACAAAATGACTTTTTTCTCTTCAGTACAGATAAAATAAAAATGAAATTCTTACAATCGGCCGCAAAGAACAACTATGGAACGCCTCTCTAGATGGAGAAGTTTGCTTAATACTCAAACTGGACCCAATGTATGAGCGTTGACTTAGATTACAACTAAAATTAACAGCTAGTTTGATTACCACTACATATTACACTAAGGAATGTAAATAGCAGGTAAAGATAAAGAATTATGCTAAGGAATGTAAATGACATATAAAGATAAGGATTACACTAGGGAATGTAAATGACTGATAACTAAAAGGATAATTGAAAGGTAGATTTGGTTTGGTTTGGTTTGGTTGGTATGAGACCATTTTTCTTACTGAATTCCCTTTCTATTTATAGCCTTAAGCTGACATCCATATACGTCCCACGTTTTGATGGTTGGTATAACCATTTCAACATTACTGACTTCCCTTTCCTCTAAACTAGCCATATGTATCGATAACTGCTTCAGCATGACCACCCTTCACTCGATCAGTTTCTCTTAATGGATGACGTGGCCCCACTCGATAAACACTAGCTGTATTGCCGCAAAATCCTCTCTGCATATCTAAATATCTTCAAATACACCACGCAACTCCCTGACAATTACACATACCTTTCATGATTGGCTCTTATAGGAATTGGTAAAAATAGGGACGAGCATTGCCCCCACGACACTTCACCTTCGGGTAAAAGGTGAAAATGACCTATGGCCCCTCATAAATGCAGACGTTCTATAGGACACATGGCAACGCCTCAGTTACCTTCTCTGACTGAGATAATTTTGAATGTTGATTCTCGATTTTCCTTTTTCAAACAAAGAGCTATTCCTATGGTGGCGTGTGTACAAGCATCATATCAAATGAGAAAATAATGATGCTCTAATTAATACACTAGATTTTTGGCCAATATATACCTCATTTTTATAAAAATATTCTTCCACCTCTCATACTTTCTTCCTTATTCCTTCACCTCCCAAAACTCAATCTGACCTTCTCATTTTGGCAATGGTGGCTTCCTCATCTTTTGCTCCTCTAACCTTTTAACAAGATGATCTAATAAATGTCTTGGATGACATCTCTGAGAGGTTTTCCAATGAAATTATTTTCAAATCATCCATTGGATATTACTATTTCTTGGGATCGACTTTTTTTCTTAGAGTTGAGGCAGATGAAATTCATTCACTGGATCCCTTCTTCTCACATTGTCTTGGTGAAACAATATTAATTCAATATGAATCAATCCTAGAACCCTCTAAATCTTTAAAGAATCCACGATCCTAGCTGAAACCCCTGCCATGATGGGAAGATTGGTTCGACCGCGTCACTACCCAATATGAAATTTCTTGAAGAGAGTCCAACATCTATGAATGCATCGAAATGTCATTCCACGACTATCCATTGGATCCTCTTCTTTTCACCACATCATCAACATTTTGGAGCCCATCTACCGACACATTTTTCTTCAGATGCGATCTTATGAGTCCTACGATTTTGGACATCTCTACTCTCACCCAACTCCTTCATTTCTGCGAGACAGTCTTCCTGGGCTTCGCTTAGAAGGAAGCAAGACATTTCACCAATAAGGCTGGCAAAGCATATTCACACTTCATGCAAGTGTACTGCAAACTTGAAGGTCCAGTCAAGTATGAAGAACACATGGCCTTCTTGCATCTCTAGATCTTTCATCATTTGCTTTTTGAAAATGCTCTCCAAATCACCACCAAGTACGTCAAACTGGCCGAGTTGCTTACATAGGGTCAAAAACTTGCACTTGTGCCCTTTATGCTTAATCACCTATACAGATGCATTTATGAAGTAACCACCAAAGGTCTATATCTCAGTGAAGGACTATTACAAGCTTCTCCAAATGTGGATCAATGAATAGTTTCGCTCTACTCTTGTACATTCTTTCATCCCCTTCGATATTGTTTATACTTCTTATGGACACCGTGCTATTCATGTCCTAAGAAGATCCACGCATTCTCTAGTTTTATGGACTCATTATTCTTTCTTCTTGTAACGTCCCAGAAAAATCCGTACAAAGACCCGAGTACCATCTCAGGCAGAACCACACAAGGACCACATCCTGTCACATAATTTAGGCAAAATTTAGTTAAGTACTAAACTAAATAATCGGTGGATTAAGCTTGGGCCACCATTTTCACAAATGGGAAGGCCTAAAACCATGGGTACCACTGACTCAATGCTACCTAAAGACCTAGGAGAAATCCCAAGAGCCTGTTGCTCTCAGGAGTACATTGAAACCTTGTATCGGACCTAGACCGCACGTCGACCGTCCGATGACCGCGAAACTATAGGACTATGTCTGTCCTACTGGGCTTGACAACCATCGCAGGAATCAAGCCCAGATAGTGTCCAGAAACGTCTAATTTGAACCCTTAGTGAAGTGAGTGAGAAACGCGAATATCGTTAGAAAATGACATGAAACTTAAGTGAATTGGGTCGTTCGCTCTTACGCGAAATTGAGGATTTCAGACCGTCAGTTTCCGACCAAACTTCACCCATGGGGAAAGAAAATTTTTGATTCTGATTGTCGAGGCCAATTGTAAGGGCCGATTTCGATTCCGATTCTGATTGTAGAGGCCAATTGTAGGGGCCGATTATGATTCTGGTTATTGAGGCCGATTCCGATTGTCGAGGCCGATTCCGATTGTCGATACTGATTCCGATTGTTGAGGCCGATTCTGATTGTCAATACAGATTCCGATTGTCGAGGCCAATTGTTGAGGTTGATTCCGATTGTCGAGGCCAATTGTTGAGGCTGATTCTGATTCCAATTGTCGAGGCTGATTGTTGAGAACGATTTCGATTGTCGAGGCCCAATGAGATGCATATGCGGCCCATATTTGAGGCTCATTGTGATGTGCATTCGCCCTTGTTTGAGGCGCAATGTGATGTATATGCAGCCTGTATTTGAGGCCCATTGTGATGTGTATTCAGCTCGTGTTTAAGGCCCAATATGATGTATATGAGGCCTATGTAGGCCCATTGTGATGCATTTGAGGGCCAGACGATGGAGCCCAATGTGATGTATGTTAGGCCCATGTGAAATGCCCATCGTGATGTGTATTAAGCTCTTGAGTGAGGCCCATGGTGTTATATATTTGGCCCTTGTGTGAGGCCATGGGTCCACTATATGTTAGGCTCTATGTGGGCCATTCCTTGGGGGCAATGTTGGTTAAATGTCCACAGTATCGAGGTCGATTGTCGATGCCGGTTATTGATACCGATTATGAGTATGTGACAGCATAGCATCATGATACATGCCCATACACATCATTTACATATTTGTTATTAGATGTGATTGACCATTGTATATGTCATAGTGCTAGTTGTTTATGGGACTCCCTGATAGGCGAAGTTGCCCCACATGAGCGTGCGGTACGCTCAGGTTTGATGCATGACTGGATGGTATGACTCATGCATCTCTATTCCCCCAAGTCTCTCTCTTCTCTTTCTTCTCCCCCTTGCTGTAGATCTGGAACTCCTCCCTGTTTCTGAATGCTTTTCCCATGTCCAAGACTCCTTTTTTATAGTTGCTGGAAAGCTGGATCAGTGGCAGAGTTGTAGCAGGACATGGAATGGAAATTTTCGCAGCCATGATCGGTGGGCCCCACCAAAGTGTTTTCTGAAAAATCCACCCCGTCCATTGGATTCAGGACGAAATTTCAGTCAAGGATGGGTGGTTTTGAACGTCCATTAATGCGGTCCAGAGAAGAAAACACGAAGAGATCAGTTTTGAACGTTGCAGGGCAGCCCTTTTGTGGCCTCTGTATCATGCACGTGTGTACGCATAGGAGTGGAATATCAGCATGGGTTTGTAGTGCTCGCGGCCCTCGACAAGATGAACGGCTCGGATTGGTCGTACGGGCTATGTGTGGGGCCCACAGTCATTCGCAAAAACGGACAGCGGTGTCCGTTCGCTGCTGCGCAAACGCGGACGCGGATTCTTCCGTTGCGAAAATGGTGGGGTCCACTCTTGTCTTAAATTGAAAATCCACTTCGTCCATTGGATGGAGGAGGAAATTTCGATCAGGAATGCCTGTTTTCTTTTTCTGTTGATGAGGTCCACCTGAATTTCTGCACCACCGTCCGTCCGACGTTTGGACGGTTTTAGATCTGATCTCCGCTTCTATTGAAATACCGTCACCTAGGCCCTAGCCAGTGGGACCGTAAGAAGTGATTGGACAGTTCAGATCACACATTTGGGTGATGTGTGGGGCCCACAACTGAGGACCGTCGGTCGGACAGCGTTAACGCTGGAGACGGCAGGTCCGAGTCGGGTCAGCGGTCGGTTTGACCGAGACGGTGGCACGGTGCACGGCTGGTGCACTTGTGCACCATGCACGCCCAACTCAGGTGAGGTCCGAATCAAGTATTCCGACGAAAGGTGTGGACTTAAACGCTTAGGTTGTGGTTATCAATGCTTTCATGTCAGCTAATGATTTATGTCTGACTTGTTGCTATCGTATTGACTTAGAGGAGCAAAAGATGAGGAAGCCACCATTGCCAAAATGAGAAGGTCAGATTGAGTTTTGGGAGGTGAAGGAATAAGGAAGAAAGTATGAGAGGTGGAAGAATATTTTTATAAAAATGAGGTATATATTGGCCAAAAGTCTAGTGTATTAATTAGAGCATCATTATTTTCTCATTTGATATGATGCTTGTACACACGCCACCATAGGAATAGCTCTTTGTTTGAAAAAGGAAAATCGAGAATCAACATTCAAAATTATCTCAGTCAGAGAAGGTAACTGAGGCGTTGCCATGTGTCCTATAGAACGTCTGCATTTATGAGGGGCCATAGGTCATTTTCACCTTTTACCCGAAGGTGAAGTGTCGTGGGGGCAATGCTCGTCCCTATTTTTACCAATTCCTATAAGAGCCAATCATGAAAGGTATGTGTAATTGTCAGGGAGTTGCGTGGTGTATTTGAAGATATTTAGATATGCAGAGAGGATTTTGCGGCAATACAGCTAGTGTTTATCGAGTGGGGCCACGTCATCCATTAAGAGAAACTGATCGAGTGAAGGGTGGTCATGCTGAAGCAGTTATCGATACATATGGCTAGTTTAGAGGAAAGGGAAGTCAGTAATGTTGAAATGGTTATACCAACCATCAAAACGTGGGACGTATATGGATGTCAGCTTAAGGCTATAAATAGAAAGGGAATTCAGTAAGAAAATGGTCTCATACCAACCAAACCAAACCAAACCAAATCTACCTTTCAATTATCCTTTTCCGTTAAAAATCCTAATATGGTAGACTTGGGGGAATAGAGACTGGACCAGCTAGAGATGCCCCTTGCGTATTTGAGAGCAAATAGATTGGACTGGTAGGGTGTGCCCCTTGTAGACTTGGGGGAATGGAGACTAAACCAGCTGGAGATGCCCCTTACGTGTTTGAGATCAAATAGATTGGACTGGTAGGGTGTGCCCCTCAGAGACTTGGGGGTATTGTTGTTGGGCTGGCAGTGATTGAATGTATGCATTGGACTGGATTGACCGGGGGTGGGTCTCCTTGACTGATATTGTTAGTAGGGGTTCCTGATGAACTGGGGCATACTTGATACGATGGCAGGGAATTTTGGAGAATGTAGCCTATGGTGGCAACAACAGGAGGGGTAACCACAATCTTTTGGTTATCAATCAAATCTTGGACCGCATGTTTCAGGATGAAACAACGGTCCGTTGTGTGGCCTCGGGATTGGTGGTATGCATAGTAGCCATTCTCATTATAGTTTGGCGACAGAGGGTTTGGTGGGGACCAAGGCAGTAGCGGAGTAAGTATTTGCTTTTGGACTAGCATGGCTAGTATCTCACTGTAAGTTTGGGCTATCGGTGTAAACTGCCTAGGTTCCCGGGTCATCCTCATCTGCTGACCATGATTGGGGTACTGAGGAATCTCCCTTTACTGTTGTTGTTGCCATTGTCCTTCTTGAGGAGCAAATTGAGCACCTTGGGTAGAGGCGACAAGATTGTCTTCCTCTATTGGATGGAGGTCAGGAACACTTCTGTTACCATTCTCGTATCTAGTAAGCCTTCCTTCCACTATCGGTTGTATTGGGGAGGCCTGACGAGTAGATTATCATGTAGATTTGCTCCTCGTCATCAATGAGTGTTTTCATTCTAGCGGTCATTGCCCGCCACCGTCTAACGTAAGCTGACAATGACTCATCATTCCTCTGCCTTAAGGTAGCAAGATCCGCCCTTTTGGGTGCTACATTGAGATTGTACACGAAACGATCAATGAAAGCTTGAGAAAGTTGTTCCAAAATCTTAATTCGATGGTAGTTTAATGATGTGTACCAATCTAATGCATCGCCTTTCAAGGATTTTTGAAACAAACGGATCAACGCTCCGTCATTACCTGCCATAGTATTAAGCTCTCCACAAAATGCTCTTAAATGGTCCATAGGACACCCCGTACCATCATATCTCTTGAATTTTGGTACCTCAAAGTTTTGAGGTACCCTGGCATCGGGAAAGGGACATAAGTCCCTGAATTTGGTGGATGGATGATCCACTCCTTGCTGCCTTTGTAGTTTCCTCTGCGCCTCTCGCAATTGCTCCCGGAGCTCTTCGATTTCGGAGAGATCGGTCGAGGGGGGTTTTGCCCCCTGATATTGATTGGATCTCCTATTAGGAGGAAGATGTTGGAACTGGCTGGGATTCTTGACTGTGGGAGATTGTATTTGATAACGGTTCTCATCAGTGAGAAGTTACTGGAAAGGATTCTCAGTTGTGAAAAATTGGCCTTGAAGGTGACTCCCATTATGGGGAGGATGGTAGAAAGTTGAGATGACTGGGGCACTAGGTGATGACACTGCATGGTTTGGATAGTCTCTTTTTTAACACATTGGGCAACAAGGGCCTGTAAAGCCTTAAAATTTTGGGCTGTTTCGTTCATGGTTGAGGTGAATTTGGTATTATCAGTCATGAATTCAGGTCATCCGGGGGTGCCTTTTAGGCGTAATGGTTTCTTCTCTTTGGTTTGTCATGACAACTTTGGATTGGATAAGCATGGGGTGAGTGAAAGCCTTGAATGGGTACAAGCCAAAGATCGATCCTCATTTTTTTTTTGTTTAATGCAAGGTATGAATGCAAATGTAGAATATCCCCTAAGATTATATTACCACACTATTTCAAGTTGGGTCTCAGCTAGTACGAGCTAGCAAATCCCCAGTGGAGTCGCCATTCTGTGGACACTGGAAATCGGCGCCCACGCTGATTTATATGTTATGGTGTTTATGGTGGGGATGATTAGGTTGATTTGTAGATGTTGGAGTCGCCACTAGCCAATTAATATCAAAATCCCACAGTCGGCTAGAACCCACGGAATATGTAAGGTTGAAGAAATTCGAAGACTCTCCTACCTTAGATTGAGTCCTGGTCTATGATCTAGGATTCCGGGTAAGGGACCTCGGTTACAAAGAGTGAAGGGGTTAGGCACCCTCTCTGCCCGTATGAATGTGCGGTCTCTACTTAGTGTGGTAAAACAATCTCAAGGGATAGATGATGTGGTCGAGATAGGACTAGGCACACACGTGGATTTCTGATGCGACATGATCCAAAATTTCGGGCAAGCCACAGAGCATACGTCCAACGGCGTATCTAGAAGGCGGATGTGATGATGCTTATGCAAAGAGGTAAGAAAAATGGACTAGATTACTAGGAATTTCTGATGTGACAGGATCCGGTATACAACAAGTCATAAAGCATACGTTCACTAGAGATCTAGAGAAACAGGGGGTGGAGAAGGGAATAAATGTCATGATGAATGCTTATGGGATGATGGATCCTTGGCTTGATTTTTGAATAGGCATAGACTGAACCATGATCAAACTGGGCTGGGTTAGATGGGTTGGAGAGGTCAAGAGGAAAGGCTAAAGGGGGTGGCTTTGAAAGATTTGAACTTGGAAGGCTTGAGAGCTCCTTCCCTCTCCTTCTCACTCTCTTTCTCTCTCTCACTCTCCTTCTCTTAGTTGTTGGGTGTGTTGAAATGAGAGGGCTATTTATAGCCTTCTCCAATGGCATTGCTGTAATTATTGGGTTTGAGAGGGTTGAAAGGTGAGGTGGCAAGTGGTGGTTGGTGGAGGGGAGAGAGATGACACATGGCACACTCCCATTGGTTCTCGAGGCCAGTAAAACTGTAAATAGTGGAGATAGGAGGGGTAAATCCAGGGGAAAGTTAACTTTTGGACGCTGGGACAACTGTCCATACGCGGGCTGCGAACGGCAGCATTCCGAGTACTGCAAGCGATAGTCAGACTACCACCCGCCGTAGTCAAACTACCTCCTGAGCCGTGTTCGGGTTGGGCCGGAGTCATGTGGGCTTTATGTGACGCGCTGGTTCGTCCGATGGTCCTTTCTGGGGTTTTTGCAGTTCGGATAAATGGGTTTAGGTTCGGGTAAAGGGTTCTAACCAGGGTGTAGGGTAAAGATGAGGCTACATGTGGGTTGGACGGTTTAGATCGCGGTTCCTGGTTGCAGATTGGCAATTTGAGACTTTCGGGTTGGGTTTTTAAGTTTAAGCTAGGATTAGTGCTTGGTTTGGAATATGATCATGGTTCATGAGCTATCTTAGCCTTCTCAAGGTGTTAGCCTGGGCGGGGTGTCTACAGGCACACATCTCCTTAAGATTTTGTCTGGGCAATATATAAACAAATACAGATCATCCCAGAAGAATTCGCGCACCTTGGTGAAAATTTTCTTCTTATCTTACGCAGTCCAATATGTCGGCGTGAAACCTGTGGCAAGATAATTAGCAATATCAGCAAACCAAGGTGAATGGGAGACTTTGAACAGTTGTTCGTCAGGGATCATGTCATTGATATGTGTCGTTTCGAGGGAATTAGGGAGATCAAGGCGAGAAAGATGGTCAGCCACTACGTTCTCTACTCCCTTTTTGTCTTTTATTTCTAAATCAAATTCTTAGAGTAGGAGGATCCATCTTATCAGGCGGGGCTTAGCGTCGTTCTTAGAAAGAAAATACTTGAGCGTCTCATGATCTGTGTAAACGACGATTTTGGATCCGATCAAGTAGGACCTAAATTTGTCCAAAGCGAACACTACGGCTAAGAGTTCCTTTTTCGTAGTCGAGTAGTTCACTTGGGCAGGATTTAGAGTTCTACTTGCATAATGAATAACGTAGGGCTTCTTTTCTTTTCTCTTGCCTAAAATTGCCCCAAGAGCATAGTCAAACATGTCGCACATAAGTTCAAAAGGAAGGCTCCAATCGGGTGGATGCATGATATGTGCAGTGGCTAACATGCCCTTAAGCTTAGTAAAAGCTTCTTGGCATTGCTCAGTCTACTCGTATGGTACAGCCTTTTGAAGTAGATTACATGGAGGACGAGAGAGAAGACTAAAGTCCTTTATGAATCATCTGTAAAAATCGGCGTGTCCTAAGAAGGATCGCACGTCTCGTATGTTCTTGGGTGGAGGTAGGTTAGAGATAAGATCAATTTTTGCTTTATCTACCTCGTTTCCTTTGGACAAGATGATATGTCCAAGGACAATTCCCTTACGAACCATGAAATGACACTTCTCCCAATTAAGTACCAAATTCTTTTCTTCACATCGTTTCAGCACATTTTTCAAAATTTCCAAGCATTCGCTGAAGTATGAACTAAAGACAGAGAAGTCATCCATGAAGACCTCTAGATATTGCACCACCATATCAGAAAAAATACTTATCATGCATTGTTGAAAAGTGGAAGGGGCAATACATAGTCCGAATGACATCTTCAGTAAGAAAAAGTTCCGTAAGGACATGTAAATGTGGTCTTTTCCTGATCTTCAGGGGCTATCTCTATTTGATTGTAGCCCGAATACCCGTCAAGAAACCAATAATAAGAATGACCTGCTAACCTTTCCAAAATTTGATTAATAAAGGGCAAAGGAAAGTGATCTTTCCTCGTGATGGTATTCAACTTCTTGTAGTCAATGCACATTCTCTAACCAGTAGTAACTCTAGTTGGCACGAATTCATTATTGGCATTGGCTACGATGGTGATTCCGGACTTCTTAGGAACCATCTGAGTTGGACTCACCCACTAACTATCGGATATAGGGTATATGATACCCACATCCAACAACTTACAAACCTCAGCTTTAACCACTTCGTTTATGTTTGGATTTAGTCTATGTTGTGATTGTCGAGAGGTCTTCACATTATCCTCGAGATAAATGCGGTGAGTACAAATCGAAGGGTCAATTCCCTTGAGGTCTGCAATCGTCCATCCAAGGGCTCCCTTATGCTCAATGAGAGTATATATGAGCATACTCTCCTGTTCTTACTCAAGGTGGGAAGAAATCACCACCGGGTATGTCTCATCTTGACCTAAATAAACATATTTCAAATCAGAGGGCAAAGGTTTTAGGTTAAGATTCGGTAGCTTGAGGTTAGACCGCAGTGGCACTTCATCAGTTTGGGGCAACTCTTCAAATTGTGGCTTTCACCGGTTAACTTCAAGTACTGGCACAGTATTAAGCATGACACATGTCTCCCTAATCATGTCATCATCAAAATCATGGGAGTGGGCCAGGCACGTCTGTAGAGAGTCAGAGGATAAGGTCAGAGGCATTTTATCTTCCACGAAAGAGTCAATCATGTTAATGTCGTGGAAATCGTCATCATCCTCTAACTGTCTGCCAGTGTTGAGAAAGATGTTTAACTCCAATGTCATATTCCCGAAAGACATGCTCATGACACCATTCCTTCAATTGATGATTGTGTTTGAAGTGACAAGGAATGGGCGACCAAGAATGACGAGAATCTGAGTGCTCATGTTATGATGGGTTCAGTATCCAGGATGATAAAATATATAGGGTAGTAGAATCTGTCAACCTGGACCAACACATCATCCCTCTCGGGACACGAACAGAGTGATCAACAAGTTATAGTGTGGTTAGGGTTAGTTTTAATTCACCCTAACCTAGTTGTTTGTATACCAAGTAAGGAATTAAATTTACGCTCACTCCTAAGTCAAGAAGTGCGTGCTCAATTCAGTAGTTCCCGATTACACAAGGTATGGTTGGGCTACCGGGATCTTTGAATTTCTGTGGCACATCTTACTTTAGGATGACACTCATTTTTCCAGTTAAAAAGATTTTATTTTCAATGTTTTGCCGTCTTTGGTCGTACACAAGTCTTTTAGAAATTTGGCATATGAAGGTATTTGTTTTATGACATCAAGTAGAGGAATATTGACCTTCACTTATTTCAATACCTCTAAAATGTCTTGAGAGTTAGAGAGAGGTTTTGGTGCAACCAACCGTTGGGAGAATGGGGCAATCAGATTGCCTTGAAGTTCCGGTTCCAATTCTTATGGAGCAGTGCTAGGTCTATTATCATTATCCTCTTCTGGGTCCTTAGGCTTTTCAGCCCTTATCGGAGTAGATTTGTCAATTATTTTCTCACTCCTAAGAGTGGTGATAGACTTAGCTTGCTCCATCTGATTTGAAGAGCTTTGATCACTTATCTCATATTTGGTTTAGGATTGGGGAAAGGTTGGGCTAGAAGAATCCATTTTTCTCTAATTAAATTTTTAGTCTCACGCCCTTGTATGGCATTTGAAATGTCTTGAAGGGTTTGCAATATACCATGGGTGATAAGCTCTTGGTTTTGAATATGTTTTAGAACTGGATCCTCTTAAGGTTTCGCTTGATTTAGAATTTGATTAAAGAAACCTTGAGGAGTAGCAGTTTGTCCATTCCTCCAATTGAGATTTGGATGATTTCTCCAACTAGGATTGTATGTATTGGAGGTAGGTCCATTAAAAGGTCTTTAGTAATTGTTCACGGCATTAGATTCCTCATTCAGCACCCCTCGAAAGGCAGGTATTGTTGGACAATTTTCAGTTGTGTGGATGTTGCAATCACAAATACAGCAAACAGTTTCATTAACCTTATCCTTATTTAATTCCATGGTCTCGAATTTCCTTATGAGATTAGTCACTTTAGAATTGATATCATCATCCTCTTTCAGGAGATATATTCCACCCCTCTCCTTAGATTAAGTCGGTTAGACATGGTGCTTGATTTTAGGTGTCTCATGATTGTGCGTTTTCAACAAGTCTATCCAAGTAGTCTCACACATCATCGACATTTTTATTCATAAATTCCCCATTGCACATTGTCTCGACCAATTGATGCATGAAAGATGTCAGACCATCATAGAAAAAGTGTGTAATACGCCACGTTTCAAAACCGTGTTGTGAGTATGAACTGACAAGATCCTTAAACCACTCCCAACATTGGAAGAATGTTTCATCATCCTTTTGCGCAAAGTTCATGACTGATTTCCTAAGAGTGTTCGTTTTATGATGTGGAAAAAATTTCTTTATGAACTCCCTTATCATGTCATTACATGTGCCAATAGATTGAGGACGTAGTGAATGTAACCATGTCTTAGTTTTCTCTTTTAAAGAAATGGAAAAAGTTTCAGCCTGACCATGTCATCAGACACGTTAGGAAAGTATAGACTGGCTATGATTTCATCAAACTCTTTCAGGTGTAAGTATGGATTTTCTAATTAGAGCCCATGAAATTTAGGAAAGAGTTGGATCACCCTTGGCTTGATATCCATTTGTCCCGTATTCTCTGGAAAAATCATGCATGAGGGCGCGTTCACCCCCGTCGGTTGTAAATAATCTCGTAAAGTGTGAGGCGGGGGTACTGGATGCACCTCATTTTCATCCTGGACTTCCCCAACCCTAGGTTGAGGTAGTCCTTCTGGTTGATTGGTCAGTTGATTTGCAGCCATAACCTCAATTAACTCTGGGGATCTCGAGCGGTGTCTAGTCTTGCGATGGATAGTCAGAGGGTGGTGTACGTCCTCAAAAAATAGATCAAGCATCTACCTTCCTTACAAAATGACTTTTTTCTCTTCAGTACAGATAAAATAAAAATGAAATTCTTACAATCGGCCGCAAAGAACAACTATGGAACGCCTCTCTAGATGGAGAAGTTTGCTTAATACTCAAACTGGACCCAATGTATGAGCGTTGACTTAGATTACAACTAAAATTAACAGCTAGTTTGATTACCACTACATATTACACTAAGGAATGTAAATAGCAGGTAAAGATAAAGAATTATGCTAAGGAATGTAAATGACATATAAAGATAAGGATTACACTAGGGAATGTAAATGACTGATAACTAAAAGGATAATTGAAAGGTAGATTTGGTTTGGTTTGGTTTGGTTGGTATGAGACCATTTTTCTTACTGAATTCCCTTTCTATTTATAGCCTTAAGCTGACATCCATATACGTCCCACGTTTTGATGGTTGGTATAACCATTTCAACATTACTGACTTCCCTTTCCTCTAAACTAGCCATATGTATCGATAACTGCTTCAGCATGACCACCCTTCACTCGATCAGTTTCTCTTAATGGATGACGTGGCCCCACTCGATAAACACTAGCTGTATTGCCGCAAAATCCTCTCTGCATATCTAAATATCTTCAAATACACCACGCAACTCCCTGACAATTACACATACCTTTCATGATTGGCTCTTATAGGAATTGGTAAAAATAGGGACGAGCATTGCCCCCACGACACTTCACCTTCGGGTAAAAGGTGAAAATGACCTATGGCCCCTCATAAATGCAGACGTTCTATAGGACACATGGCAACGCCTCAGTTACCTTCTCTGACTGAGATAATTTTGAATGTTGATTCTCGATTTTCCTTTTTCAAACAAAGAGCTATTCCTATGGTGGCGTGTGTACAAGCATCATATCAAATGAGAAAATAATGATGCTCTAATTAATAACTACTAGATTTTATCCTATATATATCTATATTTTATATAAAATATTCTTCCACCTCTCATACTTTCTTCCTATTCCTTCACCTCCCAAAACTCAATCTGACCTTCTCATTTTGGCAATGGTGGCTTCCTCATCTTTTGCTCCTCTAACCTTTTAACAAGATGATCTAATAAATGTCTTGGATGACATCTCTGAGAAGTTTTCCAATGAAATTATTTTCAAATCATCCATTGGATATTACTTATTCTTGGGATCGACTTTTTTTCTTAGAGTTGAGGCAGATGAAATTCATTCACTGGATCCCTTCTTCTCACATTGTCTTGTGTGAAACAATATAATTCAATATGAATCAATCCTAGAACCCTCTAAATCTTTAAAGAATCCACGATCCTAGCTGAAACCCCTGCCATGATGGGAAGATTGGTTCGACCGCGTCACTACCCAATATGAAATTTCTTGAAGAGAGTCCGACATCTATGAATGCATCGAAATGTCATTCCACGACTATCCATTGGATCCTCTTCTTTTCACCACATCATCAACATTTTGGAGCCCATCTACCGACACATTTTCTTCAGATGCGATCTTATGAGTCCTACGATTTTGGACATCTCTACTCTCACCCAACTCCTTCATTTCTGCGAGACAGTCTTCCTGGGCTTCGCTTAGAAGGAAGCAAGACATTTCACCAATAAGGCTGGCAAAGCATATTCACACTTCATGCAAGTGTACTGCAAACTTGAAGGTCCAGTCAAGTATGAAGAACACATGGCCTTCTTGCATCTCTAGATCTTTCATCATTTGCTTTTTGAAAATGCTCTCCAAATCACCACCAAGTACGTCGAACTGGCCGAGTTGCTTACATAGGGTCAAAAACTTGCACTTGTGCCCTTTATGCTTAATCACCTATACAGATGCATTTATGAAGTAACCACCAAAGGTCTATATCTCAGTGAAGGACTATTACAGCTTCTCCAAATGTGGATCAATGAATAGTTTCGCTCTACTCTTGTACATTCTTTCATCCCCTTCGATATTGTTTATACTTCTTATGGACACCGTGCTATTCATGTCCTAAGAAGATCCACGCATTCTCTAGTTTTATGGACTCATTATTCTTTCTTCTTGTAACGTCCCAGAAAAATCCGTACAAAGACCCGAGTACCATCTCAGGAAGAACCACACAAGGACCACATCCTGTCACATAATTTAGGCAAAATTTAGTTAAGTACTAAACTAAATAATCGGTGGATTAAGCTTGGGCCACCATTTTCACAAATGGGAAGGCCTAAAACCATGGGTACCACTGACTCAATGCTACCTAAAGACCTAGGAGAAATCCCAAGAGCCTGTTGCTCTCAGGAGTACATTGAAACCTTGTATCGGACCTAGACCGCACGTCGACCGTCCGATGACCGCGAAACTATAGGACTATGTCTGTCCTACTGGGCTTGACAACCATCGCAGGAATCAAGCCCAGATAGTGTCCAGAAATGTCTAATTTGAACCCTTAGTGAAGTGAGTGAGAAACGCGAATATCGTTAGAAAATGACATGAAACTTAAGTGAATTGGGTCGTTCGCTCTTACGCGAAATTGAGGATTTCAGACCGTTAGTTTCTGACCAAACTTCACCCATGGGGAAAGAAAATTTTTCTGCACATATCCGTATAACTATGGCCCGGATTGAGTAAGTATGACCGTTGATCTGACGCGGGGCCCTCCATGGTCGATCGGCTTATCTGATCGCACCAAGATCGTGTCCTAGCATGGATCCAGTGTCAGGGAACGTACCCTATGACGTAGGTGGGTCGTGGGCCTCCCTATGAGCCTGTTTGTCATAAACAGTCGCCCAAAGGGTATAAACTATGTATATATTGGCCCTGGGGCCATTTTCATCACTTTTGGGCTTATAAATAGCCCTTATTTCACCCCTCCTCTAATATACGAATTTCCCAAAAACCTTAAGGGAGAGAGGAGAGAAAAGAAGAGAAAAGAGAAAAGAGAGAAGGAAGAACTTGGGAGATCGCTGTAGGAATTGTCACGCCCCAAACCTAGAAATCGGATTCACAAGAATCCCGATCGCTGAATCAGATGCCGACAGCCTCCGTAGTACCCTATTCTCGACTCCTAGCGTTTATACGCCAGATTTCGATCCTGGGATCCTACAATGAGGATTTTTTTTGTTCATTTAACTCGTAATAAGTATAACCACAAGATTACCCAATTCACACAGGCAACATCATCATCACATATCCACTAATATAATCATTTGAGTACAATGCTAAAAGGGAAATACATAAATTGCAAAGCAAGCTCTAAGGGAATAAGATTCAATGGTTGGGATTGATTTTAGAGGGATGGATTTGGAGGTGGAGAGCTTGCAAAAAGGTTGGAAATAGAGAGCTCTCATGGACATTGGGAGCTCTCTCTTGCTAGGAAATAAGAAAGAAAGAGGGAGGGAGAGAGATAAGAGAGAGAGAAAGGAGGAATGATTGCTTTTTTAGCTAGGCAATCATGAGTTGTAAGGGAGGCATGAGCTAAGGTCATTATGAGTTGTAAGAGCATGCCTAGGGTTATGGGCTAGGGGCTATAGCTAGGGTGATGTCACCCCTAGGGTGACATCATCCTCATGATGATGGTTGCTAGGGAAATGTGCAATCTTGATAGGTGGGTCCCGTAACGCGCGGTCCATGATCTAAGCGTCGGATTGGTGCACGAGACGCGGCATTGGAACCGCGGTGATAATGCAGTCATGGCGATATAAGTTTCGACTTGAGCCGACTTAGATATACTGGACACAACTCAAGATCGCGTGCAAATACCGATAACAGATCGTAGGTCGCCAGAATTCAACCGGAAGGACCGCGGAAGCCTACGGAACGATACAGTCTTGGACACGGGTCTTACAACTCTCACCACCTAATAAAAATTTCATCCTCAAAATTTACAGAACAGACAAGGGAAGAGGAAGCATCGACTTATACATATACAAGGCATAATCAATCTATAAACTAGTGGAGATAGCGCTCTATATTCTCAGCCTTGCGCTCGCAAGATGCCTCCTTAACAGAATGGCGAACCATACTAATCTTCGGATCCTAGATCAGAAACGATCGAAACGGGATACTATGCAGCCTCGATCTCAACGGTAGGGAGCTATATTAGAAAATCTCTAAGTTATTCAAACTCGAGAATCTAATCATTCTAAGTTCTCATCAATCATATAGTGAAGGGTAGCTATCAGTAGATATGTGATGTTATCTCCAGGTATTCCCGAGTTATGCTCTGATACCAACTTCTGTCACGCCCCAAACCTAGAAATCGGATTCACAGGAATCCCGATCATTGAATCTGGTGCCGACAGCCTCCGTAGTATCCCATTTTCGACTCTTAGCGTCTATACACCAGATTCCGATCCTGGGATCCTACAAGGAGGATTTTTTTGTACATTTAACTCGTAATAAGCATAACCACAAGATTACCTAATTCACACAGGCAACATCATCATCACATATCCACTAATATAATCATTTGAGTACAATGCTGAAAGGGAAATACATAAATTGAAAATCAAGCTCAAAGGGAATAAGATTCAATGGTTGGGATTAATTTTGGAGGGTTGGATTTGGGGGTGGAGAGCTTGCAAAAGGGTTGGAAATGGAGAGCTCTCATGGACGTTGGGAGCTCTCTCTTGCTAGGAAATAAGAAAGAAAGAGGGAAGAGAGAGAGGTAAGAGAGAGAAAGGAGGAATGATTGCTTTTCTAGCTAGGCAATCATGAGTTGTAAGGGAGGCATGTACTAAGGTCATTATGAGTTGTAAGAGCATGCTTAGGGCTATGGGCTAGGGGCTATAGCTAGGGTGATGTCACCCCTAGGGTGACATCATTCTCATGATGTTGATTGCTAGGGAAATGTGCAATCTGGATAAGTGGGTCCCTCAACGTGCGGTGCACGACCATTATCATGTGCAGTCCACAACTTATGATCTAAGCGTCGGATTGACGCACGAGACACGACGTTGGAACTGCGGCGATAATGCGGTCATGATGGTATAAGTTTCGACTCGAGCCAACTTAGATATACTGGACATGACTCAAGATCGCGTGCAAATGTTGATAACAGATTGCAGGTCGCCAGAATTCGACCGGAAGGACCACAGAAACCTACGGAACGATACAGTCTTCGACACGGGTCTTACAGGAACCTCTCCCACGATTCCACACACCAAATTTCCACACCGTTGCGCTACCAAACCTTTTCGGTTACGATTTTGGGTAAGAAATCCTAACCTTAATGTCGTTATAGAGATCTAGTATAGTTATTCGTCAACCTAGCTAACCTATTTCGTCATTCAGGTGCCCGACGTTCCATTTTCAGAAACGTAGAGTTTGGACCGAGTCTGAATCGAGTATTCCGATGAAAGGTGCAGACTATAAATGCTTAGGTTGCGGTTCTCAATGCTTTCATGTCAGGTAATGATTTTTGTCTGACTTGATTGCTACCGTATTAACTTAGATATGACGATTTCTGTATGATATACATATATGAACTGTAATGAGTGAAAGATGCATCCCATGTGTTTGTTGAAATGTTTGAATGAACATTTGAAAATAATTCGTGCTTGCCATGGTTACTGATCTAGGATTCATCATTGCCATATGCATGTTGATCTCTATATATAAGGAATTGCTAAAATATATGTTGTAACTAACCTAGCCTATGTATTTGGTGAAGTGTAGTCTAAGTGTTTGATGAATTGTCTGAATGAGAAATTATTGATGATTTGTATATATTACGAGTATTAGGGTAGGATTCTTTATTGCCTTGTGTATATGCATAATTTCTTTTATGTAATCATATTTGCCTCTATGTAATTAATTGATAAAATGCAAGTGTTTGGTAACACGATCAATGTGGTTGATAAAATGCTCAAATGAGGATTTCACTTGGATTGTTTGTTAAATGCTGAGATTATTATCACATGTATTTATTTGCTGCATAAGAGTAAGATTGGGGCTACAACGTGGCCCAGGCAATCGGTAACAGTCCCTGTTTGGGTGGTTGAACTAGTCTTGCCACATCGGGTACACTCGATGAATCCGGGTCGCATGACGATTGTCGACAGTGGTTAGGCTGTGAGGGGTGCTTATGCGCTCCATGTTGATTAAGTCAACGTGTGCCCGTACTAATCAAGCTTGCCTAACGAACCGATTGGCCTATTGTGTGTTTACCATGTATGGACACTATTGCTTGAATGTAAGTACCCCTCTAATTGTAAAGGCTGACTTTAACCATGGTACCACGATCCGTTAAGACTCATGAGCTGGGCATGGAGGTATGGGATAATGTGTTCGAGTTGTCGGCCTACGCTTGGATGACGAGCCTCCCCGTATTGACCAATGAGCAATTAAGACTCGTGAGTCGAGCAATGGTGGTATGAGACATCGTATTCATGCTGTCGGCCTACGCTGAGGTGACGAGCCTCCCCGTAGTGACCGCGAGTATAAATTCTTGTAACTTGCCTGTTGCATGTGTTTCATTAGGAGTGACGACCCTACAACTTGCCTATCATATGTGCTTTAGCTAGGAGTGATGAACCTAGATGGATCTTTCAGTTCGGGTCGATGATATAAAGGGAGGTACCCTAGCTTCCCAAACTTGGTGTATGAATAAGCGTAATTAATTACTTGGCTAACACGACCATGCATCGCACTGCATTAGTTAAGATGTGCTTTAAAGGCGATGAAGTTGCATCGTTTTGAGAAAGTGTTGTCATATGTAAAATAGGTTGTCGAAGTCGGAGCTTCGATGCGAGGGCATACATCATTACTTGCACTCCATTACTGCATTAAAAAGAGTAGTTAGGAAGTGATTGTTTGATTGCTTTGTCATTACTGCTTGATTGACTTGATAACATGTTAACTTTTATCTTATAGTACCACTGAGTTGATCACTCACTCCCACTCATGGACGGTGTTTTAAAACACCAACCAGACTCTGATTTAGATGCAGGTGCTGATGAAGTCTATATAATGGAGCATGACTTTATGGATGAGGAGGAGGAATTCTCCTACTCTCAGCTCTCGGGCGGGTCGATGTAGACCTCATGCCAATGCGCAGGGACCACTGGGATATCTGGCTTAGTTAGACACTTTACATTTCCATATTTTGTTCATTTCGAAACAATTCATGTATACGATTAACCCGGTTACGTACTCATACTCTGGAGGTTTGTGAAACACTCACATGCTTAATTAGATATGTTCCAGTCTTCTGCTTGCTTAATTTAATTATATCCGGAGTATGATATGTTGTTTAGTATAATCCCATGCATGCTTAACTCATTAACATGGACAAAATCTAAATGTCATCATCCATGCTGCATAAGTGAGGTTCTGAATCTCGGTAGTAGAGCTTTGTTCGACCCTCGAAATTTAGGGTGTTACAAGTTGGTATTAGAGCATGATTTGGATTAAACCAGACCTGGGTTATTAGTAACACGACGCACTCTAATGCACTCTGACTTAAGAAGGGGGCAATGGAATTTAGAAACGATATTAGGATCCCAAAGTTTCACTAACAGGCTAGACCAAACCCTGTAAGTTAGTCCACAACATATGACTGAGGGACTTAGATAACAGGAATTAACCTAAGTCACATCTAGGCCGTCAGTCGATGGGTTTGAGTCGTTAGTTGACAAATTTCAAACCTGAAACGGACCTAAGTGATGTTAACACGTGCGCATTGGACCACGAAAATGGACCCTACGGGCCTAAGGACCCAAATCAAGGAGTTTGGTGGGGCCCAGGGGGTCCCACGGACCAACAACCATCACCGGGGGGGGGGGGGGGCCACAGCCCCATGGCAGAGAGACACCGTCGGACCAACCAAATAGGCACGGCGGCACTACGCGGTTGGCGGCATACCGCCGACCGGATCAGATGGGCATGGCAGTGCACCGCCGGCTGGTCCAGCAAGGCCGAAGTGGCACCGTGGGATCGGAGGCGCGCTGCCACCGGCCGAGCAAGGTGGGTCCCTTCCACGTGTGGGGCCCCCTTTTAACGCTCCTATCACCCATTTCCCCTCATTTTTCCTATTTTCAACCCCTCAAACCCTTCCAAACACTCTAAAAACCCTCTTTCTCTCTCAAATCTTCATTTGCATACTTCCAATCTCCATTTTCTTTACATATTACACCCCCTCCACCTTCATTTCTCTCAAACCATCCTTTGCATCTCCAAATCTTCCTTGCATTTTCCATTTCTACCCACTCACAACCCCAATCACTCTTAATCCTTCAAATCTCTCCCATATTCTCACTTATTTGAGCACGAAACCCTCCTTTTTGTGTCTCGTAACCCCCATACCTTCAAATCCACTCCATCCTCAAAGTTTTTCTATCTCTATGGCTCTTTTCGAGATCGTGACCGCCATCTTCTCCATTTTGAAGCTCCTTTCCCTTATGGGAAAGAAGAGATCAGCCCCGGGTAAGGCTGGGCCAAGTAGTCCAAGTCGCTCTAAAAAGAAGCAAGTGCCGAGACAAGTGCAAGCGCCGAGCGGAGGTCGAAATGGGACCTCGACCCTCAAATCCTGATAGAGAGGTCTCTACCGGCGGGCGCCAAACTTGGTAAGTTCCGAAATCACAAGGTTATTTTCGAAGCTCAGGTGGATGAGAAGTTATTTAGGATATATCCAGTGATCGACCACCTCCTGGAGAACGGGTGGGGTCTCATATTTGAAGGAAAAACATCTGCTAGTGATGGCACCATACGAGTCATCTATGCACACATAAGGGATAAGACAGTGAAGAAGAGTGTCATGCCCCAAACTCGGAAACCGAACTCACAAAATTTTCGATCACCGGATCCGGTGCTGACATCCTTCGTAGTACCCCATTCTCGGCTCCCAGCGTCCATACGCCATATTCTGATCCTGGGATCCTATAAGGAGGATTTTTCAATGAACATTTAACTCGTAATAAGCATAACCACAAGTTTACCCAAATCACAAAGGTAACATCATCATCACATATCCACTAATATAATCATTTGAATATAACGCTGAAAGTGAAATACATATATCAAAGCTCCAGAGGTCCGCTGCATGCTCCAAGCTCAACGCTGCTGCAACCTAACACCACCTACACGCATCTATCGTGCATAAGCTTATAGAAAGCTTAGAGGGTGGTGTAAGTGTGTGCATAAGATAAGTGCCAAGTATTCAATGCAATGCCATAATCATACAATGTAACACCCTGAACTTTTCAATACTCGAGTATTGAAAGTTCTCAAGCGTTACCGAGTAATTTACTTAGTATGTACACATGTATGATACTAATCCAACTATTCTAGTCTTACATCCTCGCCCTGACACAAACCTAACCATTGGGAATGATCTTTATTCATAAATCAAACCATCTGATCGTTGAATTTCAAGACAAGCCCATCTATCACATAATTTGACATAAGTACTTTCCCTTAAATGACGTGACGAATACTCCCTATCCATAATGATTTAGATATACATTATTTTGTAAGAATTGCCTAGAAACATGTCTATAACCATGTGGAGCCATTAGATTTCCTAAAACTCATAGATCGACAGTAATTACAAAATTGCCACTAACCTAGATCCCTGAACACTAGATCACATGATTCCCACAGTCCATTTCATGTGAAATTTTATATCATGCCTTATTATCACAAATTAACCGTACACCTCGAATTTCAGCCCTTAGATCATAGTAAATCAGCTACTTGACCTCTACATCCGCTCGTACACTTATTAGATCAAGATTCTGATCCGTCCATCTTGTTCACATCATATGAATATGCTTAACCCACCATTAGAATCAGAATCTGACAAACTTTCATGTGTAAGAAAGTCACTCGAATCTAACGTTATATAAGCCTTACCCCTAATAACTCCAAAAACCCATTTTATGTCCATCCGTTTACGAAACTACTCGTACATCAACCCACATACATGGCCGGAGTGCATACCATCAAGTTCCCATATTTTTAACAAGTTATCTGACCACCCATCCTGATTAGATCCGCCAAATGGGCCATCCGGATATGAGAATAAACCGATTATCACGATGATCTTAGGGTATAGTCCAAATTACCCGGTAGCTTGTCAATTAAATGTGTACAAACATTATTTTGAAATATAGAGTGTGTTAGCCATTAAAATGGCATCTTGATTATCCTTGAGAAATCAGGGCCCAAATTTAACTCATTGAGAGATCTTGAGAAGTAACGATCGGTGATAAAGTTTTGTCTCTTTTGGACGGCAAAGTTGCGAGTTACAGACAACGAGAGCCAATACAAAGGAAAAGGGTAAAATTGTAAATTTAAACCTTATATAGCAACATGTACAGCAACAACTATCTCTTGTTAAGTAAGTGATTTGGCGGTAACCATCAAGCACACTCAATTATAAAGTGTGCCCCACCAATGACTCGGATTTAACCCAACTTTTGGTCCATGACCTAACATGGTCCCGCCAAACCAATGAACGGAGTGGATTTCTTATCAAACATCACTATGGACCCCACCTGATTTTTCCCCGGCCGTGCATGAAAGTCAAGAATTCACGTGAAATCAATGCACGTAAATGATTCCTGGTTCAACATGAATACAGTCCACGTTGATTAACGTATGACCCACCTAGTACTTAGATATGTTTCATATTTTGGCCCCTTGGCCCTTTCCAGCCGTTGACGCTCAATCCAGGGATGATCCAACCATTAGATGGCAGAGAAACCCACCGTTGGGAGTAGAAGTTTAAGTGTATGGCCCACCTAAAGCTTAGATCTGCCTAATCTTTAGTATGATGTCCTAATGGGGCTATTCCAAATTGAATGGATGGTCTGGATTAGACCATACACCTTGGTGGCCCCCACTTTTGGGCGGCATGAGTGTGCAATGCATGTGCACCAGCTGTGCACTGAGCCAAGGTGCTCGGTCAGACATCTCTGACCCGTAATTGCCTTAAAAAGCAAAGGATTTCTCTCTCATCCCTCTTTCCCGCTGTTTGAAATTTTAAAACGGACTGAGCCATTTTTGGTCATGTGATGGCCCACCATCGGGTTCCTGATCGGTGATCTAAACTGTTCATCTGACGCAGGGCATGGGCTCGACCAAAACCCAACGGTTATAACAGGTTTTCATGTACGTATGGGCACACGTTTCTTAGCACAAACATGGTCTACAAGCACAAAATTTTCTAAAAATGGAGACTACCTTGCTGATGCCAACTCGATAATCCGAGTGATCTCCTCTCCGCCCATCCTAGCCGTTCTAAAGGAAGCCATCTCAGCCGTATATCTTGCTTAGGGTTTTCCAAACGAAACCATGGCTGGTTTCAGTTTTTCCCCACTGTATTTTTGAAGACGGTTTCCACCGGACCAGATCTGGTTCATTCATTATTAAACGAACGGCCCTGGGATGCTATGGTTAGTGGATAAAAGGAGTGGATCAAGGAAACAGGAGCTAACTCCGTTTTCAGGTGGCTACGCTAGAAAATGCCATTTTCTTCTCCATGCGAACCCACCACCGGAAATTTCTCTAAGCTTCGATGAAGCTTATCTGGAAGCTTCGTACTGTCCATATGGACCATCTGAAAGAGAGAAATCTGAGGAAGAAGCACTGGAAGGAGGAACGCCATTAATGGCAGCTTCTTCTTCCTTGTTGGAGCCGTACTGAGTTGTCAGGTCTGGACTCGCTGGCACGACTCGATTTGGTTCGTGGTGGGTTGAGTTGCTGCCCCACTGGATCTTGAGACTAGGACACTTCATCAAGAGTCCGTTGCCGCAGCTGTGGTTGTAGCCGTAGCTGAGTTGAGTCGACTCAGCCAGCGTCAGTCTGGACCAGGTAACGCCCTTCTCCCTATCCTTCCATCTTCATCCTGCCATCGACCGGGCCATGTCGAGGGCCTCGAAACTGAACTGAGGGACATCCTTCAGGTGTCTCTCAATCAGGCCACAAACGGCTCCCAGACAGTCTGTAAAGATGCTGAAAACAAATCGGCCCTCGATCAGACCTCTTGCTGGCCATAAAACACACAGAGATCGGGCCGTGGTTGGTGTGAAACCAAGCTCAAAACAGCCTTCAGTCGGCCATGAATCGGTGCTAAAAATGGCCTTCCAAATGGGCCTCACCTTTGATCTTTGTGGGCCGCACCAAAATTTCTTATGTACCGTAGTTTTGTATTAAAGCCCAGCCGCTGATCTAGGCTGAGGCTTGGATTGAGTCTAGCTGCAATAGGGGCCAAGCCAGCCATTTTAATTGGGCCGAAATCTGGCCATAACTTGGGCCGTGATTTTGGCCAAGCCCATCCACACTACTGGGCCTGAACCAAACTCATTGGGCCCCACCATAAATCTCGGTGGGCCTGTGTGGTTCCAGACATTAGGGGGCCACATTCCAGCCAGCCTTGTGGGCCGCACTTGATCAGGGTCGAATATTACATATCAGACCCTAGTAATTACCTAAATTTACATACCTGATAAGGCTTAATGGAATGTTTTAATCGTGTTTTCATTGCAGGACGTAATAATGAGCGTTGGACTGAAAAGAGGATTAAAAGCATGGATTTGATGATCCAAAGCCACCTGAGCACGGGATGGACCCCAGAGAACCAATAATGAAGAGTTTACACGCCTGAGATCTGAGGAAAGCGAGCCAAAGGGGCCCGAAAGGGGTCCAGAATGGAAGATCACATGGTTCCCGCCATCCGATCAGTTCGAAACTTCATACATGTGATGAGGGCCATAAATTAACCGTACATATTGAATTTCAGCCATTGATGATCTCGGGAAGTGGCCCAACGGATAGATCAGCCCAGTAATCTCCAATTTGGGGCCCACCTACAATCTGGATATGCCTCAACTTTGGTCTCAATCTCTTAAATGTGAAGACAAACTAAATGGATGGAACGGATTTCCCAGAACTATCAAGGTGGTCCTCACCTGAGTTGGGCGTGCATGGTGCACAAGTGCACCAGCCGTGCACCGCGCCACCGTCTCAGTCAAACCGACCGCTGACCCGACTCGGACCTGCCGTCTCCAGCGTTAACGTTGTCCGACCGACGGTCCTCAGTTGTGGGCCCCACACATCACCCAAATGTGTGATCTGAACCGTCCAATCACTTCGTACGGTCCCACTAGCTAGGGCCTAAGTGATTATATTTCAATAGAAGCGGAGATCAGATCTAAAACCGTCCAAATGTCGGACGGACGGTGGTGCAGAAATTCAGGTGGACCTCATCAACGGAAAAAGAAAACAGGCATTCCTGATTAAAATTTCCTCCTCCATCCAATGGACGGAGTGGATTTTTGATTTAAGACAAGGAGTGGACCCCACCATTTTCGCAGCGGAAGAATCCGCGTCCGCGTTTGCGCAGTAGCGAACAGACACCGCTGTCCATTTTTGCGAACGGCTGTGGGCCCCACACATCGCCCGTACGACCGATCCGAGCCGTTCATCTTGTCGAGGGCCGCGAGCACTACAAACCCATGCTGATATTCCACTCCCATGCGTACACACGTGCATGATATAGAGGCCACAAAAGGGCCGCCCTGCAACGTTCAAAACTGATCTCTTCGTGTTTTCTTCTCTGGGCCGCATTAATAGACGCTCAAAACCACCCATCCTTGACTGAAATTTCGTCCTGAATCCAATGGACGGGGTGGGTTTTTTAGAAAACACTTCGGTGGGGCCCACCGATCATGGCTGCAAAAATTTTCATTCCATGTCCTGCTACAACTCTGCCACTGATCCAGCTTTCCAGCAACTATAAAAAAGGAGTCTTGGACATGGGAAAAGCATTCAGAAACAGGGAGGAGTTCCAGATCTACTGCAAGGGAGAGAAGAAAGAGAAGAGAGAAGAAAGAAGAGAGAGAGAAATTGGTTTGATTTTTCTTTTATGAATTTTTATTTTTATTTATCCATCTGTTTAATGAATTTTATGGGTAACTAATGAAATGGCCAAGCTATATGTCCTAGAGGGGGGGTGAATAGGACAATGCCAAATAAAAACTTATAATAGCGGAATTAAACAAAGTATGATAGCCAATGAACTAATTAGATAAATTGCAATGCAGAAATGAAATGCAACCTCAAACTACTGAATTTGAGAGGTTGATACAAACGTTGTTCTAAGGACAACCTTTCACCAAAAACCCAATGTTTATAGTAGGACAACCTTATATCTAGAAATGTCTTTGTATCAATTTCTCAAATCAAAGAGGAATACAAACTGCACTAAATAAATTGAATTTACAAATGTCTTGTTCTAGGGACAGCCATACACCATAAAAATGGCAGGGCAACCTTGCTGGAACAATTTTGGAATTTAAAGCTTGAATCGATAAAAGGGATTGCTGGAAATAAATTGCAGAAATAAATCACTAAATTATTACAACATTCCACACTTGCTTGAAATTTCAAACTGTTACAACATTCACATCCACAAGGAAAATAGAACTGAATGATAAAAGATAAGGAATTAAATAACCATTCAATCCACAAGACAAGAAGTTATAGTGGTTCGCCTGTGTGTTCACCAACTGTCCTTAAACAGCCACACAGAATGCTACTCCACTCCTAATATCCTCACACAGGGGATATTAGCGTTCTCTAATAAAACTGGTTTTCACAGGTTCACCAAAAACCTTCACAATTGTGTCTTTATCACTTGGGCTTACACAATTCAAAAAACCCCACAATCTGAGTTTTCTGGCTCTCCTCAGATAACCATACACATAGAGATTTTTCTGGCAAATCTCATACAAAACCAAAATAGAAATTACAGGAATTGTAGAATACCTGGATCTTATCCTTTTGCAGTAGCCCGGAAGAACCGATCAGAGTAGAGATTCAATAATGATAGTTCAATGTCCAATACTCACATTATTGAGGTTCTAAGTTCTAATTGATTTTAAATGAAATCACAAAGGGCTAGCTCTATTTGATTTTAATTCCAAGAAGAAGGAATACATGATTTCCCCTTTTCAAATACAATTGGAATTTAGAATAAAATCAAATGCAAAAAGCTAACAAAAGGAATTAGAATGAAGCGCAAATTAGCTTAAAAATAAACACGACTTATCTCAGAGTGGAGCCTAGAATATACTTGCTTTGATAGATTTTTCGACATTTAAACTCTGAAATTCGTGTGCTATTTATAGCTACAGAAATTCATCTTCGACTGGTCTAGGAGTTTCCACGACTGGTCTTAGGAGAAACAGATTTTTGAATTTCTGCGCGCAATCAGGAAAACCGATGTTCGACCGGTCGTAGGCAGTCCACGACTGGTCGAAGGTCGTCCACGACCGGTCGAGACCCCTTCTCGACTGGTCGAGCGACAGTGAATTTAGTCGCTGGAGTTTGAATCGAGGCTCCACGACTGGTCGAGGTTCGAGTCGAGGACATCCCACGACCGGTCGAGCAGACTCCAAGACTGGTCATGAGCGAACCAGAAAATCCGATAAAATTGAACAAATCCAAGACTGGCCTAGAAAATTCTTAGACAGGTCGAGCCAGTGCTAGGACTGGTCGAACCAGAACCAGGACTAGTCTAAGAGCAGATCAAAAACATGTTTAAACACAGTTGTATAATGTATCCAAAATGACCTACCCTAAGGTCAATGACTATGGTCTATCAAACCTGAATAATGAAGTATGGACATTGAACTCTACTTCATTTAACGAATGATAAATCTTTTAGTACTTGAAGCCTGAAGTACGAGTCGTCCAAAGACTTGACACCAACATTTATCTTGAGTTTGCTTTTGAGCTTCACCCTTCAAATACTGCTTGTATCTTAAACTTGAATAACCTTTGCTTGAATAAAGAATACTGTGTCTTCTTTATATCTTCGAAATGTACCTTGAAGCCGCTTGAAGAGTCCATAAGTTGATATGGTTGTCTTAAACATAGAACACACCAAGGTTTTGACACACAAAATTTGACAACCAAAGAGGTATCATATAATAGCACTAACAACTAATCTCTCAGCTAGGGCTGAGATGAAACCCCTAATTTGAACACCCTTTGTTCCATGTTGATTTTACTTTAATTAGATTGATTTGTTTCTTTCCCTAGTGTGCTTGATTATTTTAAATTCTATACTTCTCCATCTATGAACTTTGATCAGAGTCTATGGATGGATGTGGTTTGGATGCTTATTCTAGGTGCCTGTATCTAATCATGAACAGGTTCCTGTAGAGGAAGAAACAGGGTGCTTTAATGAACTGCATATTCCATATGCCCGATTTGGACATGGGATATGTTCTTCATGGCATTGCTTAAAGGAATTAGACAATCTGTATGCCCGATTAAGGACACAGATTGTGCTTTCTCTAGATAAGTTAGATCAATCTAAATTAAGGTGAATTAACAGACAAAACAATGGTTAGGATAATTAGGGGTGGATTCGAAAGTCCTAGTGCTTTCTCTGATTGAATTTTCTTCCTTATTCTCAATTTTTTTTTCATAGATTTGTGTTAGTAAATTGCTCCATTATTTGCTGAATTAGTTAAGGAGAATCACAGATTTGAATTGTGACGATCAGTCCTCGTGGGATTCGACCTCGATCTTACCGAGTTTATTACTACATCACAACCCTATACTTGGGGAGTGAACAAGTTTTTGGCGCCGTTGCCGGGGATTGTTTCGTTCCAAATTGAATTTAGGATTCTCTCTTATCATAAGTCATAGCTTAGGATTTTACTAACTTAGAGTTCCTTTCTTTATTAACCTATTTCCTGTTTTGTAGGGTCCTGAGATAAACTTCTAATTTGGTAATCCCTTTCAAATTCTTTACTTTTTTTAATTTTTATTTTTTTAGGTTTTTACCTTTTAGAAATTTTCTAATTCTAGAATTTCTTGTGAATTTTTAAATTTTCTATTTTTAGATTTAGATTTTTTTCTCTTAAGTAAATTTTCTAGTTTAGAAATTTCTTTTTCCTTTTTAGAAACTTACTTAGCTTTTTACATTTAGTAACTTTCTAATTCTAGGATTTCTTTCCTTTTTTTTTTAGAAACTTTCTTTTTTAGAAATTAACTGTTGCTTAGGATTTTTCTATCATTATTTTAGGAAACCTGATTTGTTTTGTTTCTATTTTCAGGAATTGAGGAAGAAAGCTACTAAGTGAGGAGGAGCTTCTTAACATCAATCATCTCCTTTTCCGGGTTCTTTCTTCCCATTCTTACTTACGTAGTTTTAACTTGTTTTTGAATAGCATAATTTTTAGTTCTAGTTTTTTTTTCTCTTAGGTTGTTACTTAGTTTATGCTAGGACGTAGATCTCTAGATAAAGAACTAGCACCTTTTGATCCTGAAATAGAAAGAACATTCCATAGAAGATTGAAAGACATCCCAGTTGAAATGGCAGAAGAGAATGGAACTAAAACTCTTAGAGATTATTCAGCTCCTGTCCAATTCAATGCGCCTTCATGCATAGTGTTGCCTACCACCACGGCAGCACACTTTGAACTCAAGACTGGGGTCATACAGTTGTTGCCTTCCTTTTATGGGTTAGACAAGGAGGACCCATATCATCATGTGAAAGAATTCCTAGACATTTGCTCCACCTTTAAATTCCAAAACTTCTCAGACGATTCGATCCGCCTACGCCTGTTTCCTTTTTCTTTGAAGGATAAGGCGAAAGCATGGTTGAATTCTCTAGAAGTTGGGTCTATCACTACATGGGACCAATTGTCTAGGAAGTTCTTAAACAAGTTCTTCCCTGTTCACAAAACTAATGCTCTCCGTAGAGAAATCACTAATTTCACACAAAAAGAGGGAGAGCACTTTCATGAATGTTGGGAAAGATGGAAGGACTTGCTTCTTAAATGTCCACACCACGGTTTTGAGAAGTGGCAACAAGTGCAATACTTTTATGACGGTCTGACACCCCAGAACCGTCGCATGGTTGATGCCACCAGTGGAGGGTCCTTCATGACCAAAAGCGATACCGAAGCGTGGAAATTCTCTGAAACCTTGTGTGAAAACTCCCAGCAATGAGACTATTCAGATAGAGGTGAAAGAAGTTCCCAACCACAAAAGAGAGGTGGCATATATGAGATAGGAGTCACGCCAGATCTCCATGCCAAGATTGATGGCCTGACAAAGAAGGTTGACGCTCTGATGTTGCATAATGGACCTCCACAAACAACTCAAGCCGAGGCTTGTGCCATATGTTCTAGTCCTGCCCATCCTACGCAATCTTGCCCATCTGGTACAGCATTTCCAGAATTCCCCTCTGAACAAGTTCATGCTTTGAACACCTTTCAGAAACCTGGGAATGATCCTTACTCGAACACATACAACCCAGGGTGGGCTAGGCATCCAAATTTTTCTTGGGCAAAGGGACCACAACAAGGAGGACCATCTGGAAATCCTCCTATGCAACCTCAGCAGTTCCCACAATATCAACAACTACCTGCACAATCAAGGAAACCATCTCTTGAGGATACACTCCATCTTTTTATGCAGAGTTCTCTCCAATTCCAAAAAGACACCCAACAAACCTTACTAGCCAACCAGCAAAGCTTACATACAAATGCGCAATCCATTACCAAGCTGGAAGTACAAATGGGTCAACTAGCTGCCACATTGAGTGAGAGAGAGAAGGGCAAGTTCCCTGGCCAACCTGTGGCTAATCCAAAGGGACAGTATGAGATTGGCTCTAATTCCAACCAAGGGCAATACCATGAGCAAGCCAAATCGATCATTACCCTTAGGTCAGGCAAACAGATTGACAACAAAATAGAGATACCTAGGGATGAATCAAATCAAGGTGAAGCAGAGAGACACACCAATGCATCCAAAGTCTAAAAACTCTCTGACTCTCCAAGAGCCGCTGATGTGCCACCTTACGTGCCCAAAGCACCCTTTCCTCAACGTCTGGCACCAATGAAGAAAAGAAACAACTTTGATGAAATCCTGGACGTGTTTCAAAAAGTTCAAGTCAACATCCCGTTGCTTGACGCTATCAAGCAAGTCCCTGCTTATGCTAAGTTTCTTAAAGATTTATGCACTCAAAAGCGTAAGCAGAATGTTCATAAGAAAGTCTTCCTTGCAGAGCAGCTCAGCTCCATGATTCAACATAACACCCCTCCTAAATTTAGGGATCCAGGAGCTCCCACCATTTCTTGCGGCATAGGAGATCATAAAATCGGGAAGGCGTTACTTGATTTAGGGGCGAGCGTCAATTTGTTACCATACTCGGTTTATGAGCAGCTAGGACTTGGTGAATTGAAACCGACTAAAATAACATTACAACTAGCTGATAGATCTGTCAAGGTGCCCCGGGGTATTATTGAAGATGTGCTAATCCAGGTTGATAAATTTTATTTTCCAGTGGATTTCATAGTTATAGATACTCAGCCTGTCCAGAATCCTCATAGTCAGATCCCAGTCATCTTGGGTCGTCCATTTTTGGCCACATCTAATGCTATTATAAATTGCAGGAATGGAGTTATGAAGTTGTCATTTGGTAACATGAATATTAAACTCAATGTCTTTAATGCAGGACAACAATCCGCAGATTTGGACGACATATTTGAAGTGGACATGATCGACAGTCTAGTGCAGGACTCCTTCCTCAAATCTTTTGAAGATCCACTTGAGACCTGCTTAGCACAACATGACACAAATTTTGACATAGATAGTCCCATCCACGAAGTCAATGCACTGCTCGACTCTACTCCGACATTGGAGACTGAAAAATGGAGAGAGAAAGTGGAACCTCTTCATCCCTCTGAGACTCTTCCTGACAGCACAGTTTCTAACTCTGAAAAGGCAAAAGAGAACAGGTTGCTTAATGTTCTTCGAACATATAAGGCAGCAATTGAACGGAAGATAGCAGAAATATAAGGAGTGTGCCCCACTGTATGTAAGGATCATGTTGTGGAAATATCACGTAAAATACAAAGGAAGCATGATCCTAACATGGAAGAAGTTGTTCGAGCAGAAGTCCTTAAATTGTTTGATGATAGTGTCAATTACCTCATTTCAGATAGCACAGTTTATGGGAACTCGCATCACTTGTCTGGGATTGGTTAACCACAGCGTTGAGGTAAGTTCTTTGGCGGACCCTGGTCTTAAAGATTAATGAATTCATGGTCCGTTTTTGTCTGGCTGAAGACGTTAAACTTAGCGCTCTTGGGAGGCAACCCAGCGTTTCATTCTATTTTTTTTTCACTGTTAGTTAGTTCAATGTTTGTAGGTAACATTACTGCAAACCCTCACGAGACTACAACTCGTCCACTAGGGGTAACCTAGGGGTTTAAAGGCTTGTTGCATATGCTAAATGCAATCGAGAG
The DNA here is from genome assembly GCA_021015155.1 of Magnolia officinalis. Classification (NCBI taxonomy): domain Eukaryota; kingdom Viridiplantae; phylum Streptophyta; class Magnoliopsida; order Magnoliales; family Magnoliaceae; genus Magnolia; species Magnolia officinalis. Next base: position 73,394,431 of record JAJHSJ010000005.1, read on the forward strand.
CACCTGCGAAAGTGGTATAGGTAGGATCTTTTATTTTACTGATTTCTCTCTTGTGCTGACTTGCTTTTACGTTGATATTTTTGAGAGCTTCTTGATTCTCCATCCAGGTACTATCTTTCCCTCACTTTTCTTCTCGTTGTCTCATCTACATCGCATGCTTATTTCTTTTACATTGAGGACAATGTAGATTATAGGTTAGGGTGGGAGATTAGGTTACCTAATCAGTATTTGCTTGGTCTTGAGCAAAATTGTGAAAATTTTTTGAAAATTTTCTCGAATTCCTATTTAATTCAAAGTGATTTTGAAGGATAGTTGTGATTTTGAAATTACAAGATTCAGAATGTGAGAAATTTATGACTCTTGGATTCGGTTGTCTGGCAGATTTCACACTCAAGATTGAATTGTTAATCCACGATTAGAAGTTGTAAACATTGATTGAGCCATGATTTCACATATCAGATCTCGTTTACACATTAAGTTTTCAGTTCGATATTAATTGATAACATGGTAATCACTAAGCATGAAAGGAACCAGCCTGAAAAACCAATTTTTTTTAGCATCAGTCTATAAAGAAGAATTGAAAGAATAAGTCGCATAATCGTCATCATAGGTTTGCTCCCTATAGATGAAAATTCGATTCCTCATAGTTGACATGAGAAAAGATTTAGGCGACAAGTTTTCACCATAGGTTTGCTCCCTATAGGTGCAGATTTGATTCTCCTCCTTGGCGTACTATTCATAAAGAAAATCAAAAAAATGGTAGAATGAAAGGTTAATCTGTAAGGCAAGTGTGGTTCCAGTTTTGGGTGACATGAGCTCCGTTGTTAATTACCAATGATATCATGAAATTGACAATTGAATCTCTTAATGGTTGAAAGCTGAGATGACACTATACACTCATGAAACTCAATGTTTTAGAATTATTTTAATTCATGGTTTAATAGTTTGAACTTGTTTACGAAATTTACAGTGAACTGGATTCCAGGAGAAAATTCCACTCACCATGCATGAATCGTAGAATGATCACATCTCGACTATCTGTTCACAAGTCACTTGAATTTACAGGAATTGTCTTTTATTTCCGAAATTATTTTTCAGATGTTTTGCTCGGGACTAGCAAAATGCTGGTTGGGGGTTGTGATCAGGGTCGAATATTACATATCAGACCCCAGTAATTACCTAAATTTACATACCTGATAAGGCTTAATGGAATGTTTTAATCGTGTTTTCATTGCAGGACGTAATAATGAGGTTGGACTGAAAAGAGGATTAAAAGCATGGATTTGATGATCCAAAGCCACCTGAGCACGGGATGGACCCCAGAGAACCAATAATGAAGAGTTTACACGCCTGGGATCTGAGGAAAGCGAGCCAAAGGGGCCCGAAAGGGGTCCAGAATGGAAGATCACATGGTTCCCGCCATCCGATCAGTTCGAAACTTCATACATGTGATGAGGGCCATAAATTAACCGTACATATTGAATTTCAGCCATTGAAGATCTCGGGAAGTGGCCCAACGGATAGATCAGCCCAGTAATCTCCAATTTGGGGCCCACCTACAATCTGGATATGCCTCAACTTTGGTCTCAATCTCTTAAATGTGAAGACAAACTAAATGGATGGAACGGATTTCCCAGAACTATCAAGGTGGTCCTCACCTGAGTTGGGCGTGCATGGTGCACAAGTGCACCAGCCGTGCACCGCGCCACCGTCTCGGTCAAACCGACCGCTGACCCGACTCGGACCTGCCGTCTCCAGCGTTAACGCTGTCCGACCGACGGTCCTCAGTTGTGGGCCCCACACATCACCCAAATGTGTGATCTGAACTGTCCAATCACTTCTTACGGTCCCACTGGCTAGGGCCTAGGTGACGGTATTTCAATAGAAGCGGAGATCAGATCTAAAACCGTCCAAACGTCGGACGGACGGTGGTGCAGAAATTCAGGTGGACCTCATCAACGGAAAAAGAAAACAGGCATTCCTGATCGAAATTTCCTCCTCCATCTAATGGACGGAGTGGATTTTCAATTTAAGACAAGGAGTGGACCCCACCATTTTCGCAGCGGAAGAATCCGCGTCCGCGTTTGCGCAGCAGCGAACGGACACCGCTGTCCGTTTTTGCGAATGACTGTGGGCCCCACACATAGCCCGTACGACCGATCCGAGCCGTTCATCTTGTCGAGGGCCGCGAGCACTACAAACCCATGCTGATATTCCACTCCTATGCGTACACACGTGCATGATACAGAGGCCACAAAAGGGCTGCCCTGCAACGTTCAAAACTGATCTCTTCGTGTTTTCTTCTCTGGACCGCATTAATGGACGTTCAAAACCACCCATCCTTGACTGAAATTTCGTCCTGAATCCAATGGACGGGGTGGATTTTCCAGAAAACACTTTGGTGGGGCCCACCGATCATGGCTGCAAAAATTTTCATTCCATGTCCTGCTACAACTCTGCCACTGATCCAGCTTTCCAGCAACTATAAAAAAGGAGTCTTGGACATGGGAAAAGCATTCAGAAACAGGGAGGAGTTCCAGATCTACAGCAAGGGAGAGAAGAAAGAGAAGAGAGAGAAGAAAGAAGAGAGAGAAATTGGTTTGATTTTTCTTTTATGAATTTTTATTTTTATTTATCCATCTGTTTAATGGATTTTATGGGTAACTAATCTCTCAGCTAGGGCTGAGATGAAACCCCTAATTTGAACACCCTTTGATCCATGTTGATTTTACTTTAATTAGATTGATTTGTTTCTTTCCCTAGTGTGCTTGATTGTTTTAAATTCTATACTTCTCCATCTATGAACTTTGATCAGAGTCTATGGATGGATGTGGTTTGGATGCTTATTCTAGGTGCTTGTATCTGATCATGAACAGGTTCCTGTAGAGGAAGAAACAGGGTGCTTTAATGAACTGCATATTCCATATGCCTGATTTGGACATGGGATATGTTCTTCATGGCATTGCTTAAAGGAATTAGACAATCTGTATGCCCGATTAAGGACACAGATTGTGCTTTCTCTAGATAAGTTAGATCAATCTTAATTAAGGTGAATTAACAGACAAAACAATGGTTAGGATAATTAGGGGTGGATTCGAAAGTCCTAGTGCTCTCTTTGATTGAATTTTCTTCCTTATTCTCAATTGTTTTTTTCATAGATTTGTGTTAGTAAATTGCTCCATTATTTGTTGAATTAGTTAAGGAGAATCACAGATTTGAATTGTGACGATCAGTCCTCGTGGGATTCGACCTCGATCTTACCGAGTTTATTACTACATCACAACCCTATACTTGGGGAGTGAACAGCACTACACACCACAGTGGGCCTCACCTAAAAACTCTATGGGCTGCACGCCCTACAAAAATGCAGTGAGGCCCAGGCGTTTTGAAACAAACCAGCTTGGCCCTTGATGAGAAATGATTTTGGGCCCAAATTGGGCCACTGGTTGGGCAGAAATCTGGTGGGCCTAGTAAATCTAATGCGGGCCCAAATAACCTCATTCATGGGATCCTTCTAACCCACACTGGACCCATTTTAATGTATTATTGTCGTTGTTATTGTTAGGATTATTAAAATTAATAATGATTAGCCATTAGTAAGTTATTCATGTTAGAGCTAGTTAGTATAAACAAAATCTCAATTATCGTATAGTAGCGTTCTAATTATCGCTCTTAGATATTATCATTAATGGTACATTAAAATATTTACTATCATCATAACGATTATTATCATCATGTACCTAAGATTGCTTACATTGCTAATATTAATAGTGATCTTACAATTATTAATATTACTAACGTCGCGGTTAACCATATATCAATTAACGTTCAATCCTATGCTTCAAGTCTAGGACTGAACTCTAGGATGGAAACCTAAATATACATCAATGCACTGTTTACGCTAACGTTAGTTATTATAAACAAATTACCGCTAATGATATTAGTATAGTATCCATCACCTATAGATATTATCATAAAAAAACAAAATAGATTACACTATTACATTGTAATGTTTAAATATTACTATGGTCACAAATATTAGTTACATCACTAACATTAAAATTGTAACTAACCATATCATGACATTGTTTTTGAGCTACACATATGTCCTAGTTCAACTCCTAGAACTAAACCCTAAAGTGAAACCCCATAACTTAGGTAATCCAAACCCTAAGTTAAAACCCTAACCCTAAAAAGAGTGTAAGCTTGGACCTAACTGTATAACTTTACAATCCATGATAGGGTTGGATTCTAAGGAAACACGCACTCTCTAGGAATACTGGTAGGCAATCCAACTATAAGGTGATGATTCTTCCCCTTGAGCTTTCCATCTTCTCATTAGCTTAAGTTACAGTTTTTATTTAAATTCATAATTGATATCTCCATTTATAATCATATGTGTTAGCTGGTAGAAATTGAATTGCTGTATTACATCCTTTATGATTATTTTGTATAATTGTTCATGCTTGTGGATTTCTTTTTTGTGGATTGCTTATGGGACTTAAAATGGTACATTAGTGGGAAATTCCCACATATGAATGTCACCCATACTTGGGATGTAACTTGACTAGTTGTGATCGTAATGGACCTTTAACTTGGTGGTTATTGAGTGGTGGTTTAGATGGATCTATGATGTGGGCCTACCATCCAGGGTTGTTGTACCCAATGGGTTCTAATGATGGTCTTTTATCGCATGGTTTTAATACTCGCCCTATGTGGCCTCTTTTAATAGTGGCCCTAAGTGGTTTGTTTGATATCGCCCTATGTGGCTTTATTCTGGTATTTTCTCTATATGGGTTTGATGTTTTATACTGTGCAACCATGAGATGGTAAGCCCCATATACTGTAATATGATTGGCCACTAGTTGATGGATTTCCGTTAAAAATCCTAATATGGTAGCCTCATGGGTCGAGGATGGTAGTCATGGGATACTGTGCTCGATTTGTCGGCCTACATTGAGCCATGTGCTTCCCATAGTGACCTTTGAGCTTATTTAAATTGGTTGGTTGTAAATGGACTAATAATGACTTGGCTAATCATGCATACATAGCACAGACCAGCATCTATTGCTATCGTACGTGGGCTACGTATTGTTTCCGACTGGTTGATGTTTCCCAAGTTCGATGATTGCATGGGTGACGGCTCACTGTCTGCACGGATGAGCATCCCCTGGGCGTGAACGCATTCCATACATCCATGCACTTAATAAGACTGCATTTACTCTGTTTTGGTTGTCTAGATGTTTTATACTATTTCTTACCTAATGCGACGGTGTGTAATTTTGAGGGGAGTTTATACCGAGTTAGCCACTCATCCATCAAATATATAACCGTACAGGTAGCACAAATGTCTTAAGTGACTTTCAGGTTCAGGCTGATGAGGAGCCAGGTACAAGTGCCAGGGTTACATGACTGTGTCTACCTCGAGGAGCTGCTTGGTCTTGTGGCTTATGTTTACATTCTTATGTTATTTTTCTTGTACTAGATCATGTAGATTCTTCTATTTGTTATATCGAGACATTGGTTTGTATAAGTCATTATGGGCATCTTCTTGTATATCCTAAATGTAAATGAAGACTTTCCTTTATGTTGATTTGTCCATCCTACGCTCGTCTGCTTACTCTGATAAAAGATGAAAGAAAAATATTACATATCAAATTTGACCATCCTTTAAGGTTAACAACTCAGGCTTTTGGGAAACAGGTCGTGTACTCGGGTCCTGAAGACTCGGGGCCTTACATACAATGTCGAAAATATTGGTAAGATCATGAATCATACGATAAAATAGGAAGCGAAAATATTAACAAGTCCATGAGTCATACAATATCAGAGTACGCAATACAGATCAACTATGCAAATGAGGAGTCATAGAGAGCCAAATATTAGATGTCGGGGGTACAATGCAATATGTAAATCTTGTTAAGTCCGTCTAGGCTATATAAGTACAGAAAACATGACAACGCAAAATGTCATATGATTGTGGATGCAATATGCGAATGAAATGACCAAGCTGGAGTGTGAGGTTGGGATGATAGTACGTAGTATTGCAGGCTATAGGGTCCTTCACAAGGGACTTCTATCCAAACCAGTCCCATACCTAAATTTAGATAGTCAGACTCAATGTGGTAAACTCTTGATCTCAGGTTAGTCACGCGCCCAACCGAAATCATGGCCATGTGAAGGTACACATAACAAATAGTTACGCACCACCAGCCCGAGTGAATAGTGAATGAATGAATGAATGAGTATGCAATTCCTGCTCAATAAGTCCACATATCAATACGGTTCCTCTCTGGGGAATCACCGGGGTCTATTACAGTCCAAACCAAATTGTCGCCCTATCGAGCGCAACAAGTCGGGTGGAAGAGACCTCACTATCCGCCTGCCAATATCAGGCCCGGCTCGTTGATAGCGAACCCATTCCTCGAGCTGGTCAGACTCAGCCTAGCATTGCCTCCTCCTCTCGGGTAGGTAAGGTTGTACCCCCTTCCAACCGACCATGACATAGTGGAAGACACAGCCTAACGGTATACTGCCCTCATGTGCTCATGCATCCACTTGGTCTAAATGTTGGAGCAACCTCTGGAATCAAGAGGGTTTAGGGACTTTCACCCAGGGATATCTATAGCACCCCATGTAGAACAAATTTTCGGTGTCCCATCTAGCTATCCATGATATGCTTATGGAGGCTATGGTCCTGATGTCGTTAAGGCGTACGGTGGTCATATCATAAAATGTAAGATGCATGAGTCATACCATCCAATCATGCATCAAACCTGAGCGTACCGCACGCTCATGTGGGGCAACTTCGCCTATCAGGGAGTCCCATAAACAACTAGCACTATGACATATACAATGGTCAATCACATCTAATAACAAATATGTAAATGATGTGTATGGGCATGTATCATGATGCTATGCTGTCACATACTCATAATCGGTATCAATAACCGGCATCGACAATCGACCTCGATACTGTGGACATTTAACCAACATTGCCCCAAGGAATGGCCCACATAGAGCCTAACATATAGTGGACCCATGGCCTCACACAAGGGCCAAATATATAACACCATGGGCCTCACTCAAGAGCTTAATACACATCACGATGGGCATTTCACATGGGCCTAACATACATCACATTGGGCTCCATCGTCTGGCCCTCAAATGCATCACAATGGGCCTACATAGGCCTCATATACATCATATTGGGCCTTAAACACGAGCTGAATACACATCACAATGGGCCTCAAATACAGGCTGCATATACATCACATTGCGCCTCAAACAAGGGCGAATGCACATCACAATGAGCCTCAAATATGGGCCGCATATGCATCTCATTGGGCCTCGACAATCGAAATCGTTCTCAACAATCAGCCTCGACAATTGGAATCAGAATCAGCCTCAACAATTGGCCTCGACAATCGGAATCAACCTCAACAATTGGCCTCGACAATCGGAATCTGTATTGACAATCAGAATCGGCCTCAACAATCGGAATCAGTATCGACAATCGGAATCGGCCTCGACAATCGGAATCGGCCTCAATAATCAGAATCATAATCGGCCCCTACAATTGGCCTCTACAATCAGAATCGGAATCGAAATCGGCCCTTACAATTGGCCTCGACAATCAGAATCAAATTCGGAATCAGCCTCGACAATCGGAATCAGAATCGGCCTCAACAATCAGCCTCGACAATCGGAATCGGAATGGCCCCAACGATCGGCCTCGACAATCAGAATCGGAATTGGCCCTTACAATCGGCCTCGATAATCGAAATCGGAATAGAAATTAGCCTCGATAATTGGAATCAGCCTCAACAATCAGCCTTGACAATCGGATTCAAAATCGGCCTCAACAATCGGCCTTAAAAATCGGAATCAGCCTCAACAATCGGAATCGGTATCGACAATTGGAATCGGCCTCGATAATCGGCCTTGACAATCGGAATCGGTATCGACAATCCGAATCGGCCTCGGTAATTAGCCTCGACAGTCGAAATCAGCCTCAACAATCGGAATCGGTATCGACAATTGGAATTGGCCTTGACAATCAGAATCAGTATCGACAATCAGAATCGGCCTCGACAATCAGAATTGGCCTCAACAATCGGCCTCGACAATCGGAATCAGAATCGACCCCTACAATCGGCCTCGACAGTCGGAATCAGAATCGACCCCTACAATCAACCTCGACAATCGAAATCGAAATCGAAATCGAAATCGGCCCCTACAATCGGCCTCAACAATCAGAATCTGAATCAGAATCGGCCTCGACAACCGGCCTCAACAATCGGAATCGGCCTCAACAATTGGCCTCGACAATTAGAATTAGCCTCAATAATTGGCCTATAAACAAGGCGGGGTCCATAGATGAATAGCCGATTAACCATAATATAAAGATCAGCCCTCGACCGTGATTATATCAAATCTGATAGCATGGAGCTATCCGTCTATGGTGAATAGGGCCCACTGATTAAGGTTAACCCACTAAGAGAATGATGAGAATGGGCCTAACAAGGCCTAGGGAAGGTCACAATAAGGACATCTAACCATCATTGCCCATCAATGTGGACATCTAACCAACATGCTACAAAGGGGTGGCCCACATAAGGGATTCATACACAACGTAGTAGCCACGCATACATCACATTGGGCTCCATTATGGGCCTCTCATATATTGCCTTGGGCATCATACAAGGGCCTCAAACGAATCACAATGGGCCTCGCCCATGGGCCTTAAATACATCACAATGGGCCTCGCCCATGGGCTTCGAATACATCACAATGGGCCTCGCCCAGGGCCTCATCACTGGGCCTCATATGTCAAGTGGGCCACATTATTTGGGCTGCACCAATGTGCTTCATGTATATCAAATAGGCCACACCGATGGGCCTCATGTATGTCAAATTGGGCCCACCCTTACGTATTTTTAAGATCCGACCTATTCGTAAGTTAACATAAAGATAAATGAAGTGAAAATAAATATCATCTTAATTGGAAACTACTGTGGCCCTTAGAAGTTTGAACGATGGATGTCACTGTCCCCATAAATTTTCAATGGTGGGGGTCCGTTTGAGCTTTAGATCTGACCCATTCTTTTACTCATGCCAAAAAATGATATCTCAAATGGTTAGACGGTTGGATACAACACATGCATCATGGTGGGCCCCACCATCGAAACAGTGGACAGTGTAGATAAAGTACATACATCATTGGGGCCCACGCCACAGGGATGAATCACATACATCTGGAGCAGGTCCCATCGTCAGAACAGCTTGGATGTGCACGTACATCATGTGGGACCTGCAGAACTTGCTGATGTTAAGAGAGCAGCTACATAGCTGTTGTATGTGCAGCTGCCTTTAAAAAGGCACAGATGGGTCCCACGTAGGGCCCACCCTCATATATATATATATATATATATATTTGTAATATAATATATTAATATTATATTATATCATAACATGCAGCTTTTGCTGCTTAAAGAGTCAAAGGTGGATCCCACGTAGGGCCCACCACAACATTTAATATGAAATATTATATTACATTATAATATAATATATAATATATCATATTATATATTAATATAATATATTAATATTACATGTAATATATTGACAACGTCCAGGCTGTCCAGGGCCTGGACGGACGCATATATCAAAGGTAGCCCCACACGTAGGGTGGGTCCCACCGTCCAAGGACGGTGGATGGCTCACATGCATCACGATGTGGCCCATCTAAATGGGTGGGCGACGTGGGTGGGTCCCACGGACCCCACTGTCTGTTCACACGTCACTGTTAGCCACCCTCACCGTCAGTCACACGTCACGGATGAAACGAGGTATCTTTCACTCAGTCAACCACTAGAGCTATGGATCTGGGTGTGGATTAAAATACATCAAGGAGGGCCCCACCCACACGTGTGAGATGGGCATGTCCTAGATGGATGGTTGGGATGACATATAAACATTATGGTGTGTCCCACATGGATGGGGTCCACTGGTAGATGGCATGGATGTAAACATCATGGTGGGCCACACACCTCATCATCATCATTACCATACAAAGAAGGAAAAGAGAGAGAGAAAGAGAGAAAAAGGGAGAGATCGGATGGTGATGGAGGGACCCCGCCACTATGGGCCCTCCATGGTTATAATACATACATAAAAAATGGGTCCCATCACAAATGGGCCTTCTAATAGAAAATCAACGATGGATCACCCACCTATTGGCCTCCTTCTTGGTTCGATGGAACGCCGAACTCCTTGGCTTCGATCTTAACAGAGGATGATGAAGTTTTGATGGTTGAGATGGGGGATGAGAGGGTAGGAAGTGGGCCACATTAAAGCTTCTCTATGAGAGCTTGGTAAGCTCATACATTGGAGCTTGGTTTGCTTGGAAAATGGGTTTGAGAATGAGAGAGAGAGAGGGTTGTAAGGAGAGAGAGGGCTGTGTGATGGAGTGATGGGTGAGGTGAGAGATTTGTTGACTTTTGGGGTAATTTATGTAAGAGGGGTATGGGTTGTGTAAGGAATTGTTGACTTATGGGGTTGCTTGGGGATGTGGTGTGAGGTGATGTGTACTTGATTGAGGTAATTGATTGATTGATTGATTGATGTGACATGTTGTAGAGATTCTCTCAGAATTTGCACGCACTGCGTTTTCCTCGAACTGAACGCGGGCCCACATCTCCTGACCTGGGTATCGCCTCAACGTGCGAGACATGACATCGAAACCTTGGCAACGGCGCCATTGCTAAGGTACAAGTCTCGGGTTGAGTCGACTCAGGTTAGCAGGACTCGGCTTAGGATCATGTGCAAACATCGGATGAAGGTCGAAGGTTGCCAAAATTCGATCGGGAGGACCGCAAGAACCTAAGGAATGGTACGGGCTAGGATACGGGCCTCACAAAGAGGAACAAGAGGAAGAAGAGGAGGCTCAGGACTCAGACAGGGGGCCTCCTACTGCTCGTGATGACCGCCATAACCAGGCCACCCTAGATGCCCGCATGGCCAAGATCGAGGAAAACCAGGCCTACCTGAAGCAGAAGTTCGAGGAAAACCAGGCCTACCTGAAGCAAAAGTTCAAGAGGATGTCTTGTACCCTGAAGACCCTCCTGTACTGCATGCAGGATAAGGGAGCACCTCCGCCTTCGTCAGAATCAGAGGAATAGTAGTATAGTTTGTAGTTGTTTTCCTTACTTTTTGTAATAGCCTTGGATAGGCTTAGTTTGGATGCTATGATTGGTAAGTGTTGAAGCCTTTTCTACTAAGCTTTCATGTATTCTCTGTCATAGTACATGTAATGCCACAACATATGTAACTATGACAAATTTTGTTAAATGAAATGCATGAAGCTCCTTTTGTTTAGAAATGTGTAGAATGGTTGGAAAAAGTTGATGATGTTATCTTAATCCTATAAATGTTGTACCCTATGTTGTATATAGGGAATGCCTCCTAAAACTACTTGGAATATGGCACGTCTCCCACTTAGCGGGTTGGTTGACGGGGTCTCTCTCCCAAGCGATAACCAAACGGACCCTAGCTTGGGTCCGAGTAGCGAGACGATGTCAGATTCACAACCGGCCACTGGCCCCACAAATGGGCCAACACCGAGTGCACCACCGGTTCTGGGTCAGAACCGCACATCTTCCAGGACACCACACATGCCTCGGGTAGCTCTCCCCCTGATAGGTTAGAGCAGATGATGCTCTTAATGCAACAGCAACAGCAGGTTCTGGCAACTATAGCGGGGACCATCGCACAAAACATGAATGTGGCCCTGCCGATGCCACACGTACAGGCTACTGGGACTATGACTATAAGTTGCCTGTTTAAGCACTTTCAGCGCCTCTGTCCTCCCACTTTTGTGGGTACTCAAAGACCCTAGGAGGCCGAATACTGGTTGGATCATATTTCTAAGATGTTAAGGCCATTGCACTGTACCGAAGCAGAACAGGTTGAGCTAGTCACATACATGTTTGAGAAGGAAGCCAGCCTATGGTGGGACAGTGTCCTTCGTACTATTCCAGTAGGATTTGAGTGGACATGGGATGAATTCGAGGTACGCTTCCACGAGAAATATTTCTCCCTCACTTACCGTAATGAAAAGGAGGGCGAATTCCTCCGCCGCCGACAGGGGGAATAACAGCGGCAGAATACGAGAACCGTTTCACGGAGCTAGCTAGATTTGCTCCTTTGATTTTGGCAAATGAATCGATAAGAATGGGCGATTTTCAGAAGGGTTGCGGGCTGACATCCGCACCAAGATGTGTTGCGCTAGCATCCCCAACTATGCTGAGGTAGTGAACATGTCCCTGCGAGCTGAGCAGGATGGTGAACGAGTGTCTCGAACACGCATGCTAATGGGCTCGAGGCCTAGGCCTGAATTGCGGAACCGACCATTTCTCGGTAAGAGACTGCATATGAACTCACCTCCAAGACCTATGGCTCTGCCGGCTCAGCAAAGGCGATCCAACCTTTAGTGTATTTATTGTAATAAAGCAGGCCATACTGACCCCTTTTGCTTCACCAAGATGAACGATAACGGCTATACGCCACCTCAAAGGGTCAACCGCCAGCCACCGCATGCTATTTCGGCTCCACCTCTACGATCTGTAGCACTGGCACAACCATACAACTGACCTCCTGTATCTCGAAATAGGTCACCTCAACGACATATGATAGCGTCTCTTAACCGCCCGCAACAAGCTCGCGTATATGCACTCGCTGCTAAAGCATCTGAATCAGCGGTTACAGTACCGCTAGCCTTTGAAGTCACTGCCCACATCCAAGGTACACCGGTATTTTTGTTAGTGGACACTGGGTCCACAGTTTCAATGATAGCATGCTCTACAGTCAAGCGATTAGGGTTGGACACTACCCCTATGGTTGGGGTGAGAGTCATCGCCGCAGTAGGGACCTTCTCAGACGCCACAAAGCTTTGTAAGAGTTGCCCGATAGACTTAGGGAGCAGAGTGGTGTGCATTAACCTAATTGTAACCAAGATATATCATTATAACATAATCCTTGGCATGGATTGGATCACCGAAATGAAGGTAGAAATCGACTATGAAACCAGATTGGTGACAGCCCATGGGCCCGAGGGCATGACCTTCACCTTCCTAGTTCAGGTCAGTTGTCCCTATCGCATTCGTTGTTACGCTTCCCTATTGAAAAATTGTAATGGTCTATCACTTAGGGACACGTCAGTAGTTCAAGATTTCACGGATGTGTTCAGAACGATCCCTGGACTACCCCCTCAGCGCAAGATCGACTTTACCATCGACCTCGTGTCAGGTGCGACACCTATCTCCTTACCGATGTACCACATGCCTCCATGTGAAATGGAGGAATTGAGGAAGCAGATTGATGATTTATTGGACTCGGGTTTTATACGGTCGAGCGTATCTCCTTGAGGAGCACCTGTGTTGTTTGTGAAAAGGACGGACGGATCACTGTGGTTTTGTATATATTATCGCAGGCTAAATCATGTCAAGGTAAAGAACAAGTATCCTCTACCTAGGATAGATGACCTGTTCGACCAATTGAAGGGGGCTCAATATTTTTCTAAGATAGACTTACAGTCCAGGTATCATCAGTTGCACGTCAAGAATGAAGACGTGCATAAAACAACTTTCACGACTAGCTTTGGGTACTACGAATTCCTCATGATGCCGTTTGGACTTACGAATGCACTGGCCGTATTCATGGATCTCAAGAAACGGGTGTTTCGGCCGTATCTTTATCGATTCGTTATCGTATTCGTAGACAACATTTTGATATACTCAAAAAGTCAGAAAGATCACAAAGAACACCTGCGACCAGTCCTTGATACTCTTAGGCAGAATCAGTTATTTGCACAATACCGAAAATGCGACTTCTGGAAGGAAGAAATCAAGTTCTTAGGACACGTGATTTCCAAAGAAGGAATCACCGTGGACCTTCCCAAGGTGACCACGGTACAAGACTGGGAGCAACCCGGCTCAGTTACAGAAGTGAGGAGTTTCCTCGGACTTACCGGCTATTATCGCCAATTCATTAACGATTTCTCCAAGATAGCCTGACCATTGTCTCAACTTACTCGGAAAGATCTTAAATTTGCTTGGAATGAGAAAGCAGATGTAGCCTTTCAAGAATTAAAGGACAAGCTAACGTCTACGCCCATGCTAGTACTGCCAGAGAAAGGGGTCAAATATACTGTTTACACCGACGCCTCTCGAGTCGGTTTGGGTTATGTGCTTATGTAAAAGGATAGGGTGATCGCCTATGCCTCACAATAGTTGAGGAAACACGAAGAAAATTATACCACTCACGACCTGGAGTTGGCGGCAATCATTTTCGCATTAGAGCTTTGGAGACATTACCTCTACAAACAGGAGTTCGAGCTCTTTTGCAACCATAAGAGCCTCAAGTACACCTTTACACAGAGGGACCTGAATATGAGGCAATGACGTTGGATGGAGACTTTGAAAGACTTCAACTTTGAAGTCTCCTACTATCATGGTAAGGCTAACCTTGTGGCCGATGCGTTGAGCAGCAAAAAAACTGTAGAATTTACAGCCCCGCTAATGGTAAGAGAGTGGAATATGGTGGAGTTCGTGCGAGATTTCGAACAGAGGCTGACAGTGGAGGAGTCTTTCGAGAGCATCGCAGACTTCCACGTACAACCACTTATTGATGACCGAATAATTGTGGCTTAGAGAGAAGATAAGCTATTATTGAAGATGAGAGAGCGTGCAAACAACAGTGAAGAATCAGAATGGAGGATTGGCTTAGATGGAGGTTTGCGATATCGTGGCCGCCTATGCGTCCCGAACCATCACAACCTGAGTAGAGAAGTTTTAAAGGCCGCTCACAATTCAAAGTTAACGATGCATCCGGGTAGTATGAAAATGTATCGGGACATGAAACGTTCGTACTGGTGGGATAACATGAAGGCCCAAATAGCAGACTTTGTGTCCTGATTCCTCACGTGCCAGCAAGTCAAGC
The DNA here is from genome assembly GCA_021015155.1 of Magnolia officinalis. NCBI lineage: Eukaryota > Viridiplantae > Streptophyta > Magnoliopsida > Magnoliales > Magnoliaceae > Magnolia > Magnolia officinalis. Next base: position 73,409,431 of record JAJHSJ010000005.1, read on the forward strand.
CCGAGCACTGCCGACCCCCTGGTTTACTTCGGCCCATGCCCATAGCTGAGTGGAAGTGAGATTTCATATCTATGGATTTCATTTTTGGGTTAACAAAGACAAGAAAGGGGCATGACTCCATTTGGGTGATTGTGGACCGGCTGACGAAGTCAGCTCATTTCCTCCCGATTAGAGTTTCTAATTCGGCAGATGACCTGGCCAAGTTGTACATTAAGGAGATAGTACGACTGCATGGGATTCCTCTAGAGATTGTGTCGAACCGAGGCACATGATTCACGTCTATATTTTATACTCGAATATAAGAGGTGATGGGGGTGAAACTGAAATTCAGTACCGCGTTCCATCCTTTGACCGACGGGCAGATGGAGCGGGTGAATCAAATACTAGAGGACATGTTACGAGCATGCGTACTTGACTTCATAGACAGCTGGGATGACTGTCTCCCTTATGACAAGTTTGCTTATAACAATAGCTTCCAATCAAGCATTGGATGGCTCCCTATGAAGCCTTATATGGACGCCCATGTCAGGCTCCACATTATTGGGCGGAAGTTGGCGAGAAGAGTTTGGTTGGCCCAGACCTGGTTCATGTGACTTCAGAAAATATCGATATTATCAGGCGTCGACTCCTTATGGCCCAGAGTAGGCAGAAGAGCTACGCTAATACGAGATAGAGACAGTTGGAATTCGAAGTTGGGGACCATGTATTCTTTAAAGTTTCCCCAATGAAAGGAGTACTTCGTTTTAGCAGGAAGGGAAAACTCGCCCCGAGATTCATTGGCCCATTCCAGATTATAGACCAAGTGGGTGTGGTGGCATACCGCCTCGCCTTGCCCACACTACTCACAGGCGTGTATAACTTATTTCATGTATCGATGCTGAAGAAATATGTTCATGACCCTACCCATATTATCAAATGGGAGCAAGTACAACTAAGAGAAGACGTTACCTATGTATTACGACCCACGTGTGTTCTAGATAGGAAAGAACAAGTGTTGCGTAGCAAGGTTATCCCATTCGTGAAAGTAATATGGACACATCACACTGAGGAGGAGGCTACTTGGGAAATGGAAGTTGAAGTCTGGAAGAACTACCCATAAATCCTCGAGGAGTATGAAGAGGTACTAATTTCGGGGACAAAATTTTTCTTTAAGGGGGGTAGATTGTAACGTCCCAGAAAAATCCGTACAAAGACCTGAGTACCACCTCAAGCAGAACCACCCAAGGACCGCATCCTGTCATATAATTTAGGTGAAATTTAGTTAAGTACTAAACTAAATAATCGGTAGATTAAGCTTGGGCCATCATTTTCACAAATGGGAAGGCCTAAAACCATGGGTACCACTGGCTCAATGCTACCTAAAGACCTAAGAGAAATCTCTCTCGGGAGTACATTGAAACCCCGTATAGGATTTAGAATGCATGTCAAGGGTCCGATGACCACAAAACTATAAGACTATGTATGTCCTACAAGGCTTAACAACCATCGCGGGAATCAAGCGCAGATAGTGTCCAGAAACGTCCAATTTAAACCCTGAGGGAAGTGCGTGAGAAACGCGAATATCTTTAGAAAATGACATGAAACTTAAGTGAATTAGGCTGTTCGTACTTATGAGAAATTGAGGATTTCAGACCGTCAGTTTCTGACCAAACTTCACCCATGGGAATAGAAAATTTCCCTGCACATATTCGTATAACTGTGGCCCTGATTAAGTAAGTATGACCGTTGATCTGACGCGGGGCCTCCACGGTCAATCAGCTTATCCGATCACATCGAAATCGTGGGCCTCCCTATGAGCCCTGTTTGTCAGGGAACATACCCTAGCATGGATCCAGTGTCAGGGAACATACCCTATGACGTAGGTAGGTCGTGGGCCTCCCTATGAGCCCTATTTGTCAAAAACAGTCGCCCAAAGGGTATAAACTATGTATATAGTGGCCCTGGGCCATTTTCATCACTTCTGGGCTTATAAATAGCCCTTACTTCACCCCTCCTCTCTCATATACGAATTTCCCAAAAACCCTAAGAGAGAGAGGAGAGAAAAGAAGAGAAAAGAGGAAAGAGAGAAGGAAGAACTTAGGAGATCGCTGCAGGAATCCTCTCCCACGATTCCACGCACCAAATCTCCACCCCGTTGCGCTACCAAACCTTTTTGGTTATGATTTTAGGTAAGAAATCCTAACCCTCATTTCGTTACAGAGATCCAGTATAGTTATTCATCAACCTAGCTAACCTGTTTCGTCATTTAGGTTCCCGACGTTCCATTTTCAAAAACGTAGAGTTTGAACCGAGTCCGAATCAAGTATTCCGACGAAAGGTGTGGACTTAAACGCTTAGGTTGTGGTTATCAATGCTTTCATGTCAGCTAATGATTTATGTCTGACTTGCTGCTATCGTATTGACTTAGATATGACGATTTCTGTATGATATACATATATGAACTGTGATGAGTGAAAGGTGCATCCCATGTGTTTGTTGAAATGTTTGAATGAACATTTGAAAATAATTCGTGTTTGCCATGATTATTGATATAAGATTCATCATTATCATATGCATGTTGATCTCTCTGTATAAGGAATTGCTAAAATATATGTTGTAACTAACCTAGCCTATGTATTTGGTGAAGTGTAGTCTAAGTGTTTGATGAATTGTCTAAATGAGAAATTGTTGATGATTTGTATATATTATGAGTATTAAGGTAGGATTCTTTATTGCATTATGCATATGCATAGTTTCTTTTATGTAATCATATTTTCCTCTATGTAATTAATTGATAAAATGCAAGTGTTTGGTAACATGATCGATGTGGTTGATAAAATGCTCAAATGAGGAATTCACTTGCATTGTTTGTTAAATGCTGAGATTATTATCACATGTGTTTATTTGCTGCATAAGAGTAAGATTGGGGCTACAACGTGGCCCAGGCAATCGGTAACAGTCCCTGTTTGGGTGGCCGAACTGTCTCGCGACATTGGGTACACTCGATGAATCCGAGTCGCACGACGATTGTCGACAGTGGTTAGTCCATGAGGGGTGCTTATGCGCTCCATGTCGATTAAGTCAACGTATGCCCGTACTAATTGAGCTTGCCTAACGAATCGATTGACCTATTGTGTGTTTACCATGTATGGACACTACTGCTTGAATCTAAGGTACCCCTCACCAATGTAAAGGCTCATTTTAACCATGGTACCATGGTCCGCTAAGACTCATGAGCCGGTATAGGATACCGTGTTCGAGCTCTCGACCTACGCTTGGGTGACGAGCCTCCCCGTATTGACCAATGAGCAACTAAGACTCGTGAGTCGGGCAATGGTGGTATGAGATACCATGTTCGTATTGTCGGCCTACATTGAGGTGACGAGCCTCCCCGTAGTGACCGCGCATATAAATTCTTGTAACTTGCCTGTCGCATGTGTTTCATTAGGAGTGATGACCCTACAACTTGTCTATCATATGTGCTTTAACTAAGAGTGATGAACCTAGATGGATCCTTCAGTTCGGGTCAATGATATAAAGGGAGGTACCCTAGTTTCCCAAACTTGTTGTATGAATAAGCTTAATTAATTACTTGGCTAACACGACCATGCATCGCAGTACATTAGTTAGGATGTGCTTTAAAGGCGATGAAGTTGCACCGTTTTGAGGAAGTGTTATCATATGCAAAATAGGTTGTCAGAGTCGCTTGTGAGGGAGCTTCGATGCGAGGGCATACATCATTACTTGCACTCCATTATTGCATTAAAAAGAGTAGTTAGGAAGTGATTGTTTGATTGCTTTGTCATTACTGCTTGATTGACTTAATAACATGTTAACTTTTGCCTTATAGTACCACTCAGTTGATCACTCACTCCCACTCTGGGACGGTGTTTTAAAACACCAACCAGACTCTAATTTAGATGCAAGTGCTAATGAAGTCTATGCAATGGAGCAGGACTTTATGGATGAGGAGGAGGAATTCTCCTACTTTCAACTCTCGGGTGGGTCGATGTAGACCTCGTGCTGATGCGTAGGGACCACTGGGATATTTGGCTTAGTTGGACACTTTACATTTCCATATTTTGTTCATTTTGAAACAATTCATGTATATATTAAACCCAATTACGTACTCATACTCTGGAGGTTTGTGAAACACCCACATGCTTAATTAGATATGTTCCAGTCTTCCGCTTGCTTAATTAAATTATATCCGGAGTATGATATGTTATTTAGTATAATCTCACGCATGTTTAACTCATTAACATGGACGAAATCTGAATGTCATCATCCATGTTGCATAAGTGAGGTTCTGAATCTTGGGAGTAGAGCTTCGCTCGACCCTCGAAATTCAGGGCGTTACACTTCTCAATAAAGATAAATGTAACTGAACTTTTTACCCATTTCTTACTCAAAAAATTTGGGCCAGCTGGTTCACAGGCCATTTATAAGATAATGATGAACAATCAACATCACAGATACTCCTCGCCTAGGAAAGTCACCTCATCTACAGGAATCTTTCCTATGGCAGTACTATAAATACTAGAAAAAATGCCAAGGCTGGAATTGAGTAGTATTGTCCGAATTGTTTGCCAAAAAATTTGGTCTCGTCCAATGAATTTCTTGCCTATTCATTTAGAAAACTTGCAATCAGGCCCCTTTCTCTTCGCCGATTGTCGATCAAATCTGAAATTGCGAGTTTAGCCGCAATGCATTAAATGTGGATGTTAGGCGGAGCTAAGGAATGAAAAGGTTATGTCCTGGATGGGGGTGATTAGGACCTATTTAAAACTATGCCTATTTAAAATTTAAATTGCCTAACTTAAACTAATTAATAATTAAACTAAGCAAGGCAATATAACTCTAAGGCTTCCAAGCCAATAGAGGGTCCAATCACATAGACTACAAAAGATATGCAAGTAAGTAACTAGACTATACAATTATAGTAAACAAGCGTGTGTGGGATGTGTCATCTATCAACACTAAACATTCATCTAATCATACATGTAAAATGTAAACATTCAAACTCATAAGCATAATTAAACAATTGCGCAAATGACACTCTCAAACATAAGCATGTATAGTGGTTTAGCTACTTACCCACTCCACTCCTGGTGGACTTAATCAATCTATGAGTGTACCGGATTTTACTATCGGAGGTTTTAAATCAGGTTCACCTCTAACCTTTACAGCCCTATACAAGGACTCTAAGATTTATGCCCTATACAAGAGCAAGGGTCCTACTCCCAAACCCGACAATTTAGGCTTTATTCCCAAAACAAGGTCTTACATAAGAACCTAAGGTTTTAGACCCTACACAAGAGCCTATATCCTACACAAGAACCTGGAATTTAGACTCTACACTAGAGCCAAGGTCCTACACAAGAACCCGATACATATTCTCCCGTTGGAGGCTCCCGCAAGATACTTCGGTTGGTTACTCCTAAGCTAACCAACAAACTTGATCTTACACAAGAACCATGGATTAATATTTAGGCCCTACACAAAGGCCAAGGTCTTATGAAAAAACAGGGTTTAATTTTGGGACATAAACTCTTGCACTCTAACCTACACAAGGAAGGAGTACAAACTTGGACTCTTACACTTGACACTTATTTGTCGGATTGAGTCCCTTTTGCAGCTCCTTCTTGGGTTATTAATCTCTGGTCTCCTGTACGTACTTCAATCAGCTCCCCAATGCTCCCCGATCATGTTACCGCCACTTTATCAAGGCTTCAACTCCATGATCAATTACCTTACATTTGATTCTCCCTTGAAGTGACTAAGGTAATGAGAGGTTGGTTGAATCTCCTACAACCAGTGGGAAGTTGTTTATCTTAGGGGATTTGTGGGATCCCGGTCTTTTACAACATCGCTCGTGTGCACACGTGTCCCAAGTCGCACCGTTAATAGACCATACACTGCATCCTAATGCACTTAAAAAACTCACTAACGTGATTTGTTCTAGATGACCTTGAGACCTCTATCATGTGGATCGCGTCATCGTTGCGGTCGCAATGGTGAAAACCGTGTGTCAATCTGACTCTTCGTTAGTGAGATATGACCCATCGAACGTAAGGCCCAAATTATGTATCCAGTAACACAAGCAACCTTTATTATGTTAGGCCCATTGGACTTGAGCCCATGTGGGCCTAAAGCCCAGTTTTAAAACATGAAAATTACCAACAAATAGGACAATTGCTACATGACAAAATAAGAACCTAGCACATATAAGACAAAATCGGATTATATCCCAAAACTCATCATTAGCTCTCTCCCCATGCCTTAGAAACTAATCATGGCTCATGTCCACCTCATCCTATACATGCATCCAATGCATGTCTTGATTTGTGCCACATCACTTCAAACAACCAATTGCAACACTCCACTTCATCATCCACCATGCATCACCTACAACTCACAACCCTTATCCATCCATTAACCAATGCATGTCTAGATTTCTTCGACCTTCGCCAATGCTTGCTTAGCACCATCCACCTCATCCATCCACTACCCATATAATACATCACATTTCACCTCACTTTTAACACCAATGAGATCCCCTTAACTTGTCACATCATTTTGCCACCTCAACCTCCAATTTCCTATATAAGAGTAGGAGCTCTCTTGCACTTATTCTTTTCCTATACTTAGAAAAATTCTGAGATTTTAAGAGAGTGAGAGAGAAAGAGTGGGGTCATGGTGTTACCCACCATTGATCAAGAGGGAGTGGACCACACATCATCATCCAACCATCCATCCATTGAAGTGAGTTTACACCCCTCCTTCCATCTTCCTCATCCTCCTCTTTCTTCCTCTTCTTATTTTCTTGATATGTGTGGGCCCCACTGGTGTGGAGTTCTTATGTGCATGTATTTATATCTATGGTGGTCAGAAAAGTGGCCCATGTCAGTATGGTCCACCATGATGAACACCATATCTACACCCTTCATTTGTAATCTTATTTTTATTTCTGGACAGCAAGTTCTAAAAATAATATAAAATCAACTATGCAAAGATCAGAGTTGAAGATATTATGAATCACAATAGGTATAATCATCCTTAACATCAAGTTTACTTGACTGTTGTCCAGCAGCACATGTAGGATTCTGATTTGCTTAAATGGACTCATTTTTAACTCTTTTAATGAATACATTAAAAATATATGTTTCATTGGATTAGTAGAAAATCGAACTAGCTTTCCAACGGTATATAATAAGCCTCAATCGGAGTTCGGACGGCTGAGATCTTGACCTTATATGAAAGATATATTTGGGAGCTTATTATGACCATTCTTGTTTGGGTCATATCTATGATTCCAACGGTCAGATGTATTTAATATTTTCTCTTAACTTACTTGAGATAGTTAATAATTATATGTATGGTCCCTATGGTCAAATTCTTTCATGATAAATTTTAGAAAATTCTGGACTGATAGATACTTCTGTAAGGACAAATCTTAAATTTCTATGTGTGGTCCAGATGGATCCAAGGCTCTGTATGGTTGGAAGCCTATAAACGGCCTGAATGACTTGTTCCCAAACCATCCATTGGATCAGATCTTCCAACAGAGAATCTGATCATAAAGATTTCATCAATATATATTTCATGTATTACTTGATGAATATGTTGAATCTATGTTATACATAACAATTATCCTCTCATTAACCCACTTGGGTGTGGGATCACTTGTGATTTATGCATTTTATAAGTTCATCCAATCTGGGAACCCATGTATATTTTTGTGTATCTCTTATCTATGGTTTGCTAGTATGTGGGCCCCACTTTCCATTGGATCTATTTCATTCCCTTTACACTTTCTGCTTGCTGAAATTTTTTTAAGTACTTAACTGTATTGCATGTAGGCCTCTTTGACACCTTGTAGTGGGCCCCACACTCTGTAGTTAAGGGTCCCACTTTGGGGGATGCTTAATCCTTAAATAAGTGAGCTGGGATGTCCCATCTTTTTGTCAGGAATGATCCCTAAGTGTTTGGAAATTGGGCCCTAACTGCTGACAGACCCCGTTTCTGAAAACTGTCTAATTATTTGTGTTTTGTACCAACTTTGGGCCTTTGTAGTAGACCACACGCTGGAGGTTTAAGTAGGCCACCACTTGGAACATCTAACCTACACTAATGAATAGATAAATAATATTTTAATTGGGCCAAATCAGATCCCACATGATCAGGGAGTGGATCCCAAAATGTGGTTAGGCATGGTTGTGCAGAAAATCAAAGTGCCTATGTTTGGCCCTATACCAAATATTACGTGTGTTCAACCAGTTGGTCCCAACTTATAATTTTTGAAGTACATATATAGTACAACCAAGGGCACTTGACAGCACACTGAAATGTGGCCCCTTGTGATCATGGATATACTTAAAATTGGGCCAAAACTAATTCTAGACTATATTTCCTGCACAGTTTCTCCAAGTACCCATGTTTGGGCCATCACCGTAAATTGTAGTCACCCAATCAATGAGGCCTGCCTTATAATTTGTAAAGCACATATATAGAGCTACCAGGTGGTTATTCTCTTTCACCATATGTAGGCCCCACGTGATCATGAATCTGACTCTAAAATGGCTTAGAACCAACATTGCGTAAAAATCTGTTTGATGTAAAATTTATGTGGGGCCACGTCAGTGGGGTCCACCACCTTCCCAAAGCGTTTAATGCAGTATCTAAACTTTGAAAATTAACTTCAGATGTTGTTAGGCTCAAAACCTTAAGGGGGTCATCTAATATGGGTTATCTTGTATGGGCCTTACCTTCCATGTGATGAGGCTCAATGTGACGTATGTGAGCCCTTCTATGAGGCCCATTGTAATGTGTATAAGGCCTATGTGGTGAGGCCCATTGCGATGTATATAAGTCCCTTATAATGAGGCTCATTGTGATGTATATGAGGCCTATGGGATGAGGTCCATTGTGATGTGATGAGGCCCATCTGATGAGACCCATTGTGATGTATGTGAGGCCCATGTGATGAGGACCATTGTGATATATGAGACACTTGTGCCAGGCCCAATTATGATGTTGATCCCACCATGATGTATATGATAATGTTTATGATGCCCATCCATTTTTCTAGCTAGTTTAAGGGCCATGGGCCCATTGTGAGATAATCTCTATAGTGGGAAGCAATCTAAGAGACAATGGTGGTTAAATGTCCACATTATAAACTCCCTAGGGCCCATTGCTAAGCCCATTCCCCATTGTAAGTTAAAATCTAAGGTGGGCCGCACTTTAGGATCAATGATGGTTAAATGTCCACATTGTAAACTTTCTAAAGCCCATTGTTAAGCCCATTTCTATTTTCCCCTTATTTGGCCCTCATTGAGAATAATGATTTCCACCATACCCTATAGTACTACTCAAACCTTGGAACCCATCTTGTGGTCATGATATGTAGGCCCGTTGTGATATGTAGGCCCATTGTGATATGTAGGACCGTTGTGATAAGTAGGCCCATTGTGATATGTAGGACCGTTGTGATATGTATGGGGCCCATTGTGATTGTATGAGGCCTATTATGCGAGACCCATTGTCATTGTATGAGGCCCATTGTGATTGTATGAGGCCCATGATGATTGTATGAGGCCCATTATGTGAGGCCCATTATGATTGTAGGAGGCCCATTATGATTGTAGGAGGCCCATTGTGATGGTATGAGGCCCATTGTGATTGTATAAGGCCCATTTTGATGGTATGAGGCCCATTGTGATTATATGAGGCTCATTGTGCGAGGCTCGTTGTGATCGTATGAGGCCCATTGTGACTGGATGAGGCCCATTGCGATGTGTGAGGCCCATTGTGATTATGTGAGGTTAATCATTGTTATGATTGATAATCATGCATAGCATACACCATGATTCATGCCCATGCGCATCATTTACATGCTTGTTATGAGGAGTGATTGACCATAACATGTGTCAATGGGATGATTGTTTTTGAGACTCCTTGAGAGACGGAGTTGCCCTACATGAGCGCGCGGTACACGCAGGACTGATGCATGACTGGATTGTATGACTCATGCATCTTGCATTTGTGTAATATGATTTTTATTCGCCCTAGCGACATTAGGGCTGAGGCCTCCACAGGTATATCGTAGATGACAGGATTGGACACCAGAAATGTTTTGGTTTTACATGGAACGCCATAGATGTCCCTGGATGAAAGTCTTTAAATCCTTATAGCACCAAGAGGATGCTCCAACGTCGAGACCGAGTGGATGTATGAGCGCACGAGTGCCGAATACCATTAGGCCGTGTCTCTCACTGTGTTGTGGTCGGTTGGAAGGGGGTGTGGCCTTACCCGTCCAAGGGTAGGGGGTAATGCTAGGCCAAGTCTGACCAGCTCATAAATGGGTCCACTATCGACGTGACAGATAGGTATTGACAGATATTGGTCAGACAGATAGTGAGGTCTCTTATGCTCACTTGGACTACACACCTGGGGGAGGGGCAGTGTCATTTGGAGCGTAGTAGATCCCGGTGATTGTCCAGAGAGGAACTGTATTGATATGTGGATTCAAATGAGGACTTACATGACTTGTAATTACACCTTGCATATGACTTTGGCCACGTAGGCCTTGCATCACATAGCCTTGGTTTGACTGATAGCATTGTACTAAACCCCGATGATCCCAGAGATGTACGGTACTGATATGTGGACTTACTGAGAGGAGTTACATACTCAGCATTTGACTCATTCATTTATTCATTTATTATCCACTCGGGCTGGTGGTGCGCAACCAAATTATTATGTGTACCTTCACAATGGTCAGGATTTCGGTTGGGGCACGCGACCAACCTGAGATTAGGAGTTTACCACATTGAGTCTAGCTATCCAAATTTAGGTATGGGACTGATGAACCCCACAGCTTACGATACCACGTACTATCATCCCGACTATACACTCCAGCCTTGTCATTTCTTTTGCATTGCATACTGCATTACATCCTATGCATATAACATATTATGACGCCCCGTCACTGTGGTCACATGTGGGCGGGAACACGTAGGCGGGCGCTGATGTGGGCAAGGCCTAGCAGGCTTGGACAAGCTACCAATGGCTGACAGGCTACTGTGCACACAGTGAAGGCAGGACCTTGTCCCGCATATTTATGGATTCATCAGGATTTGCATATTATATTGCATCCTCAGCATATGACATTTGGTTTATTATGTCCTTATAATCGAATGATTACACGTCAGCCTTGCCATTGCCTTTCCATCGTATGTTATATAGTAGAAAATGAAATTTGATTATCTTATTCATGATGATTGACTATTTTAATGATTCATGGTCGCTTGTTGAGTGACATGCCTATTATTGATGTCATGTTCATGATAACCTGTATAGTTATACGACATGCTTGATTGATAATCTACTCACCTATGATAACTGATTGGTTGATAACATGCCTATGGTTGTTTTAAATGTCTTTATGGGAGTGCCCTAATAAGACGTGTTTTACTCCCGGCACACATTAGACCCACAAGCTGTGTTTTGCTCATACGTATGACTTACACTTTTCAAGATGCATACAAGAGCTGTTGGAGTTTGCTATTATTTTCTTCATTAGTGTTGAGCTGGTGCACCATATCATGTGTTACATGTCAAACAGGTTCGTCTCTTCGATATGCGTTGATACCATGTATAAAATGTATAATTGCCTAAACAGATTAATTATTCAAAAAAAATTCACACTGAAAAATCCTCCTTGTAGGATCCTAGGATCGGAATATGGCATATGGGTGTTGGGAGCCCAGAATGGGATACTACGGAGGCTGTCAACGCTGGATTCAGTGATCGGGAATTTCGTGACCCTAGTTTCCGAGTTTGGAGCATGACAGGATTCATCTAGATGGGTCTCCTAGAAGATTTGGACAATGGTTTTTCAAGGTATCTTAAGTCCAATCTCTAGGAAGTGGAGGAGTTCAAGAACATCTCCAATGGTGAGGTTTGAATCCTCATTAAAGTTGAAATCTCAAGGGAGATTGCTTGAAACTCAATAGAATAGAGGCATGGGATAAGGGATATGCATATGGAATCACCCTACCTCTGGTTGCTCCAAAAATCCATCAAAATGCCCAAGAATAGAATGCCCTTTATAAAAAGTTCAAGCTTCGATAGTTAAAAAATGGGTAGAAAACAACTATGTCGATGTCATCGAAGGTCTTGGATGTCATCAAAGATACCATCGATGTCATTGAATGGTTCCTCGAAGCCATCAAACAATCAAGAGAAAATATGGTATTTTCTTGCTGGACAGTTCTGGACTATTATCGATGTCATCGATTGACCTTCGATGTCATCGTGAAAATGCAGTAAACCGCTATTAGTGAAGTACAGAATTATGCTTAAGTGTCATAAAGAGGAGTGAATAGGACTTTTAAAAATGTTAATCCTACTTAGTGTAGATATTGACTTATAATTACTAGCAAGCAGGATTAATTAACAATCAAGCACAATTAAAAAATAAGATAATGAAATATAAAAAGTTGCAATGTATTAAATATGTAGTGTGTGGAAATTAATCATATCATGAATTAACACAACATAGACAAAAGCATGCATCACAAACACACCGATATATAGTGGTTCGACTATGTGCCTACTCCAATCCCGGCTGACGCACTTATCCCTATAAGTGTACCGGATTTCACTATCCAATAGTTTTAAATCAGGTTAACCATAAACCTTTACAACCTACACAAGGTTAAGTAAGGTGCCTACACAAGACAACCCTAGATGCCTACACAAGGCAACTCACAATGACTACACAAAGCAACTCTAATGCCTACATAAGGCAATAGATCCTACACAAGGACTCTAGGCATTTTCTCCTGTCGGAGGCATATAAAAGGACTTAGCGAGTTTGAAAACCAAACTATGAATCCCAATCCTACACAAGGAAAGGGCTTCAGACTTAATGAACTCTATTACTTACTTATAAGTGAGTGAGCCCCATTTAGCACATGCTGATGAAAATTTTGTTGCTGATGAAGTGTCTTCAACTCCCTTAAATCGCAACAGCTTGTAGATGCTCCAATCAAGGTACGAGGTTGTTGGTTATGGTTTGGTTCAATCTTCTCTAATTAATGATGGGTCTTTACGAGCTAGAGAAGATTCCTAGCAGCTAAGAATTCAAAGATCTTAGTGCAATGATTTTCCATTAAAGAGTGTTATTGGATAATCAATGAAGGCCGAAGTTCATTCTTCAATCCAAGCTATGAATATACCAATAAATGCCTTTAAGCCATGAATTTAATGATGAACTCCTATGGGAAATAGGGCTTTAGAGGAAGGGAAATAACTTAGGTAATAACTCTCTCATAGCTCTCTTCAATGCTCGCTCAAAAAGCCAAGAAGCAACCCAAATGTTTATATAAATTCAAATTCCAATGGTAAAAAAAACATGCAAAAATCTGTCGTTGTCAATGTTAACGAAGGGTCTTCGATTCCATCGAAGTTTCATTAGATGTCATCAAACCTTCTTCGATGTCATCGACTTCCTGGACTAAAGTTTTCAAATAAGTGTAAAACAGATAATGTCCGATGCTATCGAACATCCTTCAATGCCATCGAAGGGCCCTTCGATGTCATCGAGAGATAGCTCGATTACATCAGGATTTTTCTTGAAAAACACAATTTGGTTGTTGGTCATATTGAGCTCTTTTTCGATGCCATTGAACATAATTCGATTCCATCATGATTTGAATCTCGATGTCATCAATGTCATTTCAATTACATCGAGAATAAATAGATTTTCCTATGAAAACTCACTAGACTGTTTGGTCCATATTTCGATTCCATTGAATAGCCTTTCGATGTTATCAAAATTTGAATTTCGATGTCATCGAGAATATATGATTTTCCTTGAAAGCTTGTTGGATAAACTGGTCCCATTTTCGATACTATCGAACTGTGTTCGATGCCATCGAAAGGGGTTCAATTGCATTGAATATACTTAGAATTTTTCAAAGCTAGCTGGAGATATTTTGCCTTATATCGATGTCATTGAAGTGGGCTCGATGCCTTCGAAACTTAAGTTTTGATTGCATCGAACTGCCTTCGATTCCATTGACATTATCCAGGATTTTCTCAATTTGGTTGCTGGACTGATACCTTGATAAGCCTCGATTTCGATGTTATCAAATAGGTGTTCGATGCCATCGAAGTTGCTCGATTACAATCGACAGAACATGAAATTTACCAATTTGCTTCTATCTCCATAGACTTCAAACAAATTCTAATCTAAGCTTACCAAGGGTTTTACAAACATGGTTTTGGGCAAGTTTACACTTATTTTAAGTGGGTCTTTTACCTGATAGGGTTTGGTTGGGAAGTGAGGCTTAATATACCTGTATAGTGCTCTCAAACTTCTTCAACTTTGTGAGTCTTTGGTCTTGTAGGGGATCACTTGACAGTAGGACTCAACATTCATGTATATTGACAAATAAGGGCACTTTCAATCTCCCCCTTTGTCAATTATGTGACAAAACCCTAACATTTATTGCGACCACCCATTTCACTTTCCCTGGAATAACAATCAGCGACACGCTCTTTCAATTATCCCAACTACCACATCTTGTTACCCATGGTCATTAAATACCTCTAACAATACATATAAAATCATCATTCTTCTTCATTCTACAACCTACATATTCTATGCTTCTATTAACAAACCTTGAGCCTTCATGTCCTCTTTAATCTTCTGCTCACAATCATTAGCCCTTCTGAAGGAAATCCTCATTGTGGGGATTGAATATTTCTCCCAATCTCCCCTCCATAAAATTTACCCTTTCAATAAGCATGCTACAGAAGTGTCTCGATCTAACGAACCTCTCAAAGAACTTTTAGAGGTTTTGATAAAATCACATCGCCTAGGGGATGCTTATGTCAAAGCTGATATGGAGATACAAAAGTATGATGGCCTGATGAGGTAGCGATCTACCATCTATGTAGAATTCAAAACTCTTTTGGCCCAATATGGCGCTTCATAGTACCATTGCTTGCACTAGACCCGTCAACACCACTTCAACGAGGCCATGCTGTAATCACTCTAAGCCCAGAACAATGTGCTGGCCAACGACCTCTCCGAGACTAAACGTCTCCATCCATGCAGGGGTTGGCCAGACTCTCATGAGCTCCTAACCTTCATCAATTCTCAGATCGACCTTTACTAAGCTCGATCACAAGAGAGCAGGGCTCACAAAGAAGAAGCCAACAATGAGGTTGGCATAATCGGTTGTCGTATCGATGAAGTGATAAACTTCCTTGACTAGTTTATGGTCGAGCGGCTGTCATGGAGAAGTAACCAGGTACTGGCCGATAAGGCTATAATGTCACCACTTAAGGATTTCTAAGATATTCAGGCAGCTTATATCTGAACTACTTGATCAGCTGATTGTGCCTCTTTATTATACACATTTTTATTTTTATCTATTTTTTATACTGGCCGATGACCTGAGTCTTTTCCTATAGTAATAAAATCTTACTTTTTAAGATCAGCGATAGGGAGCTCATTGGTTCCCTTTATGTTACTCGACCTGACCTGCACTCTCTCCCATAACGAAGGATAGTAGGCCTTTAAGAATTAGTTATTGATTGGAATTTTCACAACTTTTCCATCCTTATTGCACAAGAGATAGACTCTACCTTTAAGGATTTCTATGACAACATAGGGCCCATCCCAAATGGGAGACCATTTCTTACCCCGATGCTTAGTCCTTGCATCCTATTGACAACACTACCTTAAGTTCCAAACCTTATCTCCTTATCCGAATCATTTTTCTTTCACACTCATATTATATTCCAAGGCGATAATGGCCTTGTTGGTCATTATAGAATTTAAGGCCTTCATTCAAGTTTCGTCTAACCTTTCGAACTTGACCAGAATGTCTTCTATGAACTCGAGAGGGATTAACTTGGCTTGATGTGCAATCCTTAATAATGGCATAACAATTTGCAAAGGCACTACTGTATCGTGTTCGTATGTTAATGCAAATGGACTCATTCCTGTACTGGTACACGGTGAATTTGTATATGCCCAAAGTGCCTTGGACAGTTTTGATGCCACTCTCGAGAATTTTCTTCAATCATTTTTCTTAATATATTCTTTATCATTTTGTTGCTAGCCTCGACCTGGCATTTACTTACGCCTAGTAAGGAGTCGAGTGTGGAATCTTAATTTTATACTGGTCGGCTATGCTTTTAATCTCTTTTGCTAAAAATGATTCGCCCCAATGCATGATGATCGATTCAGGAAGCCCAAACCTATGGATGATATGGTTCTCAATGAAATAGATAATCTCCCTATGATCAACTCCTTTCATAGGTCTTACCTCCACCCACTTGGTGAAATAATTAGTGGCCACAATAATAAAAGAATCCAAATGTGATAAAGGAGGATGGATTTGACCTATAAAATTAATCGCCCATCCCTGGAAAGGCTATGACTTGATAATTGGGTGTATCTCGGCCGCGCGCACATGCTATATTAGCCCTTTTTTGGCATGCTTCACACCTTTTAGACTATCAAATAAAATCAATCATCAGTTTAGACCAAAAATATCTGTAGCAGCTGAGTGTAATCCTCATTTTTCTCCCAGCCCGATGGGCTTCACATAATCCTTCATGAACCTCACCCATTGCCAGCATAGCTTCTCTTTTAGTTAGCACCTCATCCGCACACCATCAGCCCCTCTCCAGTACAATTTGCTATCAATCATAACATAATTGATGGTTGATCTCCTCATATTTATGCTAGTTTTGTTCCACGGGCTTTGAAGATAAGCCATGAGGGGAGCCCTTCAGTCGTGTCCTCTTCTATCTCAACTCGACATATTTCCATGATTGTCTCTCTTTTGAAGACTAAGGGTAAAGACCTCATTTGCACAGTGACGGTCCTTTCAGCTGATCCTTTTAGGATGCCCAACCCTGCGGCTAGCTACACCATTTCATTAGCGTCCATGTTATGATCTCAGGATATATACATTAATTCCACATCATCAAAGCTATCCAACATTTGGAATGTCAAGGCACAGTAAGGCAATAATGTTGGGCTGGTGCATTTGAATAGTCTCGCCATTTAATTTATCACTAATTGTGAATCACCCATTACTATCACATTTCATGGGCCTACTTCTATTAGCAATTCCAAACCAATTATCGT
The DNA here is from genome assembly GCA_021015155.1 of Magnolia officinalis. Classification (NCBI taxonomy): domain Eukaryota; kingdom Viridiplantae; phylum Streptophyta; class Magnoliopsida; order Magnoliales; family Magnoliaceae; genus Magnolia; species Magnolia officinalis. The sequence goes on from JAJHSJ010000005.1 coordinate 73,426,592, forward strand.
AGCCTCGTACTTGGCCTGATTGTTAGTGTCTTTGAATTTCAACTGGAACACGAATTCTTACTTGTTCCCATTTGGTACAATAAAAATGATGCTAGCCCCTAAAGCTTTATGGGACTTCTAGCCAGTGAAAATTAGCTTCCAAGGAGTTAAGACACATGATATATGTCTAAAACCTCCGAGGAAAGTCAACTCTCTAAGTCAGATGGGTGATCGGACATGTAATTGGTTATAGCCTAACCCTTTACTGATTTTTGGCAAAAGTACCTAAGAACGAATTTAGACAGATTCGAAACTCATTTACCAATTTGACCTCTCAAAATCGACTGGTTCAACATATATTTTTCAAGATCGGTCAATGTTATTATATTAACTCTTTAAGCCAATAAATAATGTCTTAGTTTGGTGGCCATAAAATACAAAGATAAACACAACTTTTCTATTATCGAGCATCATCTCTCGGTATCAAGGAGCGTCCGACTCAAATAGTAGACTGGTCGCTCCTTTCGATCGTCATTGTCTTGGGCTAGTAGAGCTCTAACTGACTCTACTGACGTCGTGACATACATCTTGAGCGATCGACCTTTGACTGGTAGCATTAACACTAGCAGTTTCATTAAATATTCTTTAATCGTTTCAAAAGCCAATTGATGTTCTGCCTCCCACTTGAAGTCAATACCCTACTTCAATTTTATCAGTGGAGAGAAAATGTCAGTCCTTCCCGCATAGTTGGAAATACTTAAACTTGTCCAGTGCGAAGACTACGACTAAGAGATCCTTCTCCGTAGTAGAATAATTCATCTGGGCAGAGTTTAAAGTTCTACTTTCGTAGTAGATCATATATGGATTTTTATCTTTTCTCTGGCCTAAGACTGTCCCAATAGCGTAATCACTCACGTCGTACAAGATCTCAAAAGGAAGGCCCCAGTCGAGTGGTTGCATGATCAGAGTGCTAGTCAATATGCCCTAAGCTTAGAAAAAGATTTTTGGCATTCTCCAGGCCACTCGAATGGGATATCCTTTTAAAGAATATTACACAAAGGATGAGAGATGTGACTGAAGTCCTTGATGAATCTTCTATAAAGCGTGTCATAAAAAATAAAAAAAATAATTAAAAAAAGAACGTACGTTGCATATGCTTTTGGGTGGAGGTAGATTAGAGATAAGATCAATTTTTATTTGTCCACCTTGATTCCATTAAACGATATAATATGTCCAAGCACAATTCCCTTGCAAACCATAAAGTGACATTTCTCATAGTTGAGCACATGATTCTTTGTCTCACCATCTTTTCAACACATGTTTTAGATTTTCAATACAATCGTTGAAAGATGAACCAAACATCGAGAAGTTGTCTATGATGACCTCTAAAAATTATCCCACCATGTCTGAGAAAATACTCAGCATGCATCGTTGATACGTGATGTGTGCATTACTGATGTAGAGCGGGTCGCGGACAATTACATGGCAAAGATGGATCAGAAAAGGCCCGGTCGGCGACAGAAGTGATCTGGACCATCAGACCTTAAATCAGGCGTATCTCACAATCCGGGATGAGTTAGCGGACGAAAAATATATGATTTTGGGGTAGAACGAGCTACTTTAGCCAACCAACCCCGCTATGCCGGGTTGCGACGCTCAGAATTGCGAGAAACCCCTGATTTCACGGTCGTTTCCCTGTTTCAATTTCGTTTTTACTATAAATAGTAAGTTTTAGTTTGCTTATAACTCTTCATCCGTCGGGCTTTAGGAGTTGCGCCCAACGTGAAAAGAGCTTAGAATAATTAGGAGAACGGGTTGGTGAAGCCAAATAGGACACTTACTATTTTTGGCCGAAAACCTTGCGCACTAGTAGACATCACGACCGTCTATAAATAGTAAGTTTACTATTTATAGTAAGTCGCGAATTCTAGGAGTCCTAGTTGTAGTTTGATTCTGATTTCTTTTCCATTGCTTAGTACCCTTATTTAAAGGGTTGTGAACTCGTTTTTATGAATTAATTAAGCTATTTCGAATTTATTTAGAATTTATTTCTATTTTCTACTCTCTTTTCTCGTGGATTCGAGAAGTCTCTGTGAGGAGTCCAAAGAAGTTCCGTGGATTCGGAATATTTATCCTCTTGAGGAAGACGGTGATCGACCTCACGTCCTCCCCTGCGTCAGTTTGGTATCAGAGCGAGGTTTCTCCTCGGGTCGATGGCTTCTAACGACGGGTCGGGCAACAATCCCATAGGCGGTGCTCCAGGAAATTTTCCTTTAACGGCGGCAACTTTCCAAGCAGCGCAGCAAGAGAATCGACAAGCCATGCAAGGGCTGCAGGCTTCCATGGACCGCATAGCGAATCTCTTGGCAGAAACCCTAGGGCAACTCCGTGTTCCTGGTGGTAATCCTCCACCACCAATTGCTGAAACCCGTAATCGTCCTGATCGCAGGATAATCCCAGCAGTGCATCCAAGGGCCGTCCCTGAGGACGGGGGTTCCAGTGAAGAGGAGATCGATGACGTGATCTTCCAACACCCCAGGCAAGGCGTCGATCGGGTAGATCGAGACTTCAAGATACGGGTTGATATTCCTAACTTCAATGGCCAGCTACACATTGAGGATTTTCTCGATTGGCTTTCTGAAGTTGAGCGATTTTTTGACTATATGGACATCCCTGAAACAAAGAAGGTCAAACTTGTGGCCTACAAGTTGAAAGGAGGAGCTTCAGCTTGGTGGGAACAACTGCAACTCGCACGAACCAGGCAGATGAAAGCACCAATCCGCACATGGCAGCGAATGAAGCAGCTACTACGTGCCCGATTCCTCCCTAGCGATTACGATCAGGTATTATTCCAACAATACCAAAATTGTCGACAGGGTAGTCGGTCGGTGAGAGAGTACGCAGAAGAATTTTACCGCCTAGCGGCGCGCAACGATTTGGTCGAGACTGAATCGCAGCAAGTCGCCCGATTCAACGGTGGATTGCGTATGGCGATCCAGGATCGGGTCCAGATGCAGTCCGTCTGGACGATGAATGATGCGATCAAGTTGGCTACTCGGGCAGAAGCGCAACTTGAACGTTCCAACACACGGGCCTATCCTACTGCGAGGATCACTGCGACAGGTCCACCCCAGGGAGCTCCACAGCCTAAGGGGAAGGAGCCCGTAGGAGCACGCACTCAACCTCCTATGTCTGAGAACCGAGATCAGGGAAGCGGGCAAGCTAGACCCCAAAGGGGCGTATCGACTGCTGCTGGCACAAGTACAATCCCGAACCCTTATGCTCGGCCAAGGCCCAACAACTGCTATCGTTGTGGCCAGCCCGGCCACCTGTCAAATACTTGTCCCCAGCGAAAAGTGGCAAACCTCGCCATTAATGATGGTAGTGCTGATAACGCTTATGAAGATCTAGATATTGAAGAACAGGAGCATACCGCCGAGGACGAGGTAGATGATTCAGATTGGGTTCAGCAAGATCACGGTGAGTCGCTCGTCGTGAGGCGGCTATTATATGCGCCAAGAAAAGAAGTGCATCCACAGCGGCATAACATCTTCCGCACTAGGTGTACGGTGAATCGAAAGGTTTGTGACGTGATCATTGACAGTGGAAGCAGCGAGAACATCGTCTCCAGGGGCATGGTGGAAAAATTGCAATTGAAAACAGAGCGTCATCCCTCTCCATATACAATCGGTTGGATCAAGAAGGTCAGTGTAACAAAGGTAACTGAACAGTGCACCATATCTTTTTCAATTGGCAAACATTATAAGGATGAAGTAGTATGCGATGTGGTTGACATGGAAGCATGTCACATACTACTCGGTCGACCCTGGCAATCTGACCGTGACGCCACTCATAAAGGGCGAGATAACATATATATCTTCGTCAAGGACGGCCGGAAGACCATATTGGCCCCTATGGATCCAGAAGGACCACCTGAAACTTCTAAAGTGGAGGGTCATTTTCTCTTAACCATTCGGGACTTCGTGGAAGAATCCAAAGAAACAGGACAGACTTATGCATTAATTGTAAAAGGGGAAGAACTCGAGCCTACCATCATCCCTGAAAAACTAAGGCCCTTGTTACATGAATTCCAAGAAATCTGGCCCGAGGACCTTCCCGATGGGTTACCCCCTATGCGAGATATCCAACACCATATCGACCTTGTCCCTGGGTCCAGTTTACCTAATCGGCCTCATTATCGAATGAGCCCGAATGAGTGCGAGATTCTGCAGGGACAAGTGGAGGAACTGATCCGTAAGGGTCTTATTCGAGAAAGCATGAGCCCATGTGCTGTACCAGCTCTGCTAACTCCAAAGAAAGATGGGAGTTGGCGCATGTGTGTCGACAGCCGGGTCATCAACAAGATCACCATAAAATACAGGTTTCCTATACCACGGTTGGATGATATGTTGGATATGCTAGAGGGCGCAAAAATATTCTCTAAATTGGACTTAAGGAGCGGCTATCATCAGATTCGAATACGGCCGGGTGATGAGTGGAAAACAGCCTTCAAGACCAAGGAAGGATTCTATGAATGGATGGTCATGCCTTTTGGTCTTTCTAATGCGCCTAGCACATTCATGAGGTTGATGAACCAAGTTCTGAAACCTTTCATTGGGCGGTTCGTTGTGGTTTATTTTGATGATATTTTGATATACAGTCAAGACGAAACCACCCATATGGAGCACCTCAAGAAAGTCCTTCAAGTGCTCACTGAAAATAAATTGTACCTCAATTTAAAAAAGTGTAGCTTCATGACTGATAGCCTATTGTTTCTGGGTTTTGTCATTACATCCACGGGCATTCGAGTGGATGAGGAAAAGGTGAAGACAATCAGAGAATGGCCGGTTGCCAAAAATATTCACGAAGTACGAAGTTTCCATGGACTAGCGACATTCTATCGTCGGTTCGTGAAAAATTTCAGTAGCATTGTGTCACCAATCACAGATTGCATGAAGAAAGGGCAGTTTCAGTGGACTGACGAAGCCGACAGGAGCTTTGCCGAAATCAAGCGCAGATTATCCACGACCCCGGTTCTTGTACTTCCCAACTTCGACAAACTGTTTGAAGTCGAATGTGATGCCTCATATGTCGGGATTGGGGGAGTTTTGTCTCAAGAAGGTAGGCCGGTAGCCTTCTACAGTGAGAAACTTAGTGATGCACGCAAGAAGTGGTCTACATATGAGATCGAGTTGTACGCGGTGGTCCAGGCACTGCGACACTGGCGACATTATTTGATTCAAAGAGAATTCATACTTTACACGGACCATCAAGCCCTCAAGTTTATTAATAGTCAAGCTAACATTAACCGTGTGCATGCTAGATGGATCTCATTTTTGCAGGAATTCACATTCGTGCTAAAGCATAAGTCAGGGCAACAGAACAAAGTAGCCGATGCGCTGAGTCGCCGTGCAACTTTGTTAGTCACTATGAGCAATGAAGTTGTCGGGTTCGATCGCCTCAAAGACATATATGCCGACGACGACGACTTCAAGGACGCATGGGTTAGATGTCAGGAAGGTCACCCCGGTGACTTACATATACAAGACGGGTTCCTTTTTAAGGGAAATCGACTATGTATCCCAAAGAGTTCGCTAAGGGAACAGATAATCCAAGAGCTACATGGAGGTGGCCTCAGTGGACACCTTGGGCGAGACAAGACACGAGCTCTTGTAGAAGAACGGTATTACTGGCCGCAATTGGTACGTGATGTGGGAAAGGCAGTCCAACGCTGTTATATTTGTCAGACTTCCAAGGGACAATCTCATAATACGGGCCTCTACACCCCGTTACCCGTGCCTGACGGCCCTTGGGAGGATTTATCTATGGACTTTGTGCTTGGTCTCCCACGAACACAACGCGGCATGGATTCGGTGTTCGTGGTAGTAGATCATTTTTCCAAGATGGCGCACTTTATTCCATGCAAGAAGACTCTCGATGCAACACACGTGGCGAATTTATTCTTCAGAGAAATTGTGCGGCTACACGGGGTTCCCAAGACTATTACTTCTGACCGTGACACGAAGTTCATAAGCCACTTTTGGCGGACTTTGTGGACTCGATTCGATACACGCCTTCAGTTCAGTAGCGCGTACCACCCACAGACTGACGGTCAAACTGAGGTTGTGAATCGCACATTGGAAAACCTCCTTCGATGTATTTCAGGAGAAAAACCAAAGCAGTGGGATTTGGCTTGTCTCAAGCGGAGTTTGCATTCAACAACATGGTGAATCGCTCGACAGGAAAATCCCCGTTCCAGATTATTTACGGACGAGTACCTCGCCATACAGTAGACTTGGTCCCTCTGCCCAAGCTCCCAGGCATGAGCATTGCAGCAGAACATATGGCAGACAAAATCATAGGCATTCATGCGGAGGTACAGAACAAGCTACATGCCTCGAACGAAAAATACAAGGAGCAAGCGGACAAGCATCGGCGACAGAAAGTGTTCGAGGTGGGCGACCAAGTAATGGTCCATCTGCGCAAAGAAAGATTTCCGACCGGAACGTACAACAAGTTGAAGAATAAAAAGATTGGACCGGTACCAATCATCCGAAAGATCAATGACAATGCTTATATTGTTGATCTTCCAGATGATATGGCGATCTCACGAACTTTCAATTTGTGGACCTGACTGAGTATCATGAACCAGCGCATAATGATCACTCGAGGACGAGTTCTTTTGAAGTGGAGGAGACTGATGTAGAGCGGGTCGCGGACAATTACATGGCAAAGATGGATCAGAAAAGGCCCGGTCGGCGACAGAAGTGATCTGGACCATCAGACCTTAAATCAGGCGTATCTCACAATCAGGGATGAGTTAGCGGACGAAAAATATATGATTTTGGGGTAGAACGAGCTACTTTAGCCAACCAACCCCGCTATGCCGGGTTGCGACGCTCGGAATTGCGAGAAATCCCTGATTTCACGGTCGTTTCCCTGTTTCAATTTCATTTTTACTATAAATAGTAAGTTTTAGTTTGCTTATAACTCTTCATCCGTCGGGCTTTAGGAGTTGCGCCCAACGTGAAAAGAGCTTAGAATAATTAGGAGAACGGGTTGGTGAAGCCAAATAGGACACTTACTATTTTTGGCCGAAAACCTTGCGCACTAGTAGACATCACGACCGTCTATAAATAGTAAGTTTACTATTTATAGTAAGTCGCGAATTCTAGGAGTCCTAGTTGTAGTTTGATTCTGATTTCTTTTCCATTGCTTAGTACCCTTATTTAAAGGGTTGTGAACTCGTTTTTATGAATTAATTAAGCTATTTCGAATTTATTTAGAATTTATTTCTATTTTCTACTCTCTTTTCTCGTGGATTCGAGAAGTCTCTGTGAGGAGTCCAGAGAAGTTCCGTGGATTCGGAATATTTATCCTCTTGAGGAAGACGGTGCTCGACCTCACGTCCTCCCCTGCGTCAATTACATAGTCCGAATGACATCCTTCGATATGCAAAAGTGCCAAAGGGACATGTGAAAGTCATATTTTCTTGGTCTTCAAGGGCTATCTCTATTTGGTTATAGCCCGAATAACCATCCAAAAAGGAGTGAGCAGCTAACCTCTTTAAAATTTGATCAACGAAAGGCAAAGGAAAGTGGTCTTTCCTAGTGACGATATTCAATTTTTGGTAGTCAAGGCACATTCTCCAACCAATGGTGACTCTAGTTGACACAAGTTCATTTTCCGCATTAGCTACAATGGTGATCTCGAACTTCTTGGGAGCCACCTGAGTTGGACTCACCCATTGGCTATCAGATATTGGGCATATGATACCCACATCCAATAACTTAAGCACCTCGGCTTTAATCACCTCTCGCATATTTGGATTTAGTCGATGTTGTGGTTGTCTAGAAGTTTTAGCATTATCCTCAAGGTGTATGTGGTGAGTGCAAATCAGATGATCAATTCCCTTAAAGTTCGTAATGGTTCATCTAAGGGATCTTTTGTGTTCTTTTAGAGTAGCAATGGGCATACTCTCTTGTTCTTCATCCGAGTGAGAAGAAATCACCACCGGATATATCTCATCTTGACCTAAATAATCATATTTAAGATCGGCTGACAACGGTTTTAGGTCAAGCGTCGGTGCCTTAATACTTAACGGTAGAGGCTTTATCACATTAAGGAGCAACTGTTCCAAGTGGGCTAAGCACGTCTTTAGCACTACCAAAAAAATGACCAAAGGTTACGGACTAGAGAGGTCTATGGCTACGGCTTTCGTCCTTAGCTAATTAGCTACGGATATAATCCGTAGCTAAAGCTTACTTAATCTGTAGCTAAAGCATACCTCCCAATAGGGCTTTATTAGAGAATGATGATGCTTAAGGGGCTCCATGGGGCCCATTGCAATATATTTATTTTATCTAATCAGTCCATCAATTTTGAAATATTATTTTAGTGTATGAGCCCAATAATTAGAAAGATCAAAAGTCTAAGTGGACCACACCATGAGAAAGAATGAAAAAATAAATTTATATCGTTAATATGTGGTGTGGTCCACCTAAATCTTAGATCTGACTCATTTTTTGGATATATCCTAAAAACGAGCCGTTAAAATGAATGGACGGAGTGGATAATTAACATACACAATGGTGGGCCCTACAAGTCCTAAAATAAATCACCCCTAAAATCCCGTCCGCGCACTTCTCCCGCACACCTCTCCCGCGCACCCCATTTCACATAAGGAAATCCCCCTCTCTCTCTCTCTCTCTCTCTCTCTCTCTCTCTCTCTCTCACCCGCCCGCGACTCACCCTCTCTCTCTCTCTCTCTCACGCTGCCTCACCCTCTCTCTATCTCTCAGCCCCATTTCCCTCTCTGTTTCCTAACCTCTCTGTCTCTCTCGCTAGGGTTTTCAAAACCCCCTTTCGCTGTAAGAAGGAGAAGAAGAAGGAGAAGGAGAAGGAGAAGAAGAATGGTTTGTCTCTCTCTCTCTCTCTCTGAGATGGATCAAAAATCCCAACGAAGTTTTGATTGATTGCAGCTGCTGATGGCAACTGATGATGTTCTTTCTTTTTCTACTTTTTTTTGAGATAATGTTTTTGCATAAGGACACATTGATTAAAAAAAGAAACGCACAGCTGAACCATTTTTATGCATTCACCACCGCACGAAGGACAGTGCGCCGCACTTTCTTATCCACATGGTGGTGGTGCCGCACCACCTGCGGCGGCAACAATGGCTGTTGTGCTGCTGATGATGGTGGGTGGTGGGATGAAATGATGATGATGATGTGTGGTGGGTTGTGTTGTTGATGATGATGTGTGAGGGAGATGATGATGATGTGTGGTGGGATGAAAGGGGAAAAAGGTGAGGCTGCTGTGATGGGTTTGGTGGCCCTGTTTGTGGCCCTGCTGGTGGGATTGAGAAGATGAAGATTGTGACTTCATATGATTTTGCTCTGTTTGGATTGATGAAAATCTAATAAACGGTAGATTAGAGGGGTTCTTGGACATGATGGGACATTGTAATTTTGTAGTCATCATGGTGTTTTTCATGTTTCAAGTGATGAAATCTATAGTAATCTTGGAACCTCTTCCAGAAAATTTGAGTGAGGCTTAGAAATATTCGACTTGGATGAGATACCTTCTTCTTTGGAGCAGTTGGATGCATATGGGCTGTTGGCTAGAACATGTGATATGTTGCTTCTAATTGGTCTAGTGTGTTAGCATTCAGGAGTGACCTTGTATAATCTACGGTTACACCTGTTGAAGATGTTTCTAAACCCCATTAGAAATGTTCTATTGGTAATAAGGACAATCAGGGAGAGGGGTTTGGTTCCCTGGGTCTTCGACTAGTAATGCGGGATCAGGAGTGTGGATTCTGTAAAGCTAATTGACATATGATTCAAAGAGAGTCCAGGTGGGACAATTGATCTTGGGTAGAATATATAGGAGGTTTGTTCTTGTTGCAAAATATGGCATGATTGAGAGTAGGTAGGATATAAATGGTGCTTTGTGTAAGGCTGGTTCTCCAAAACCCCATTTGATGATTAGTAGTAGCTCACGAATTGGGTTCTGTATTCTTTGATTACTCTCTTCGAGCTTACTTATGCGAAAGTCATCGAATGGTAATTTCCTTAAAAAAAAAATAAAATAAAATAAAATAAAATAAAAAAAACAACTACAATGCCTCTCTTTATGGTTATTTAATGGTGAGCTGATCTGAGTAATCATTTGAGAAATGCAGGTTCGGGGTTGGACTTTCACAATATTTGCTGGATCATGAAATTTTTGACGAGGTATGTTTGCTTCATTTGTCTATTGTTTGAATCTTTTGCTGGATTGGAAGATGTAGGTTTGGATCTGTGGAAAACAATTTTTTTTTTTTTGTTTTCTTTTTCTTTTTAAAATTTTCTTGGAACCCCTGGTTTAATGGAAAATAAAAACACAATTTTCAGAAGAAAAGAACTGATGAAAGAAAAGAAGTGTTTTGTTTCTTCTGGATGACCTGCTCTTGTTAAAGGGTACAAAAAGACGTATGGATTTTGGCATTGGTGTAGATTGGTGTGGGTTTTCATGAGCTTGGAGTGGGTTTCAAGTGAAATGCATTTTGACATGCACTTATAAAAGCATTGAACAGAATAAGCATGTCTACAAGGATGGAAATTATTGTTTTTTGTTTAAGTAGCTAAGCACTTAAATGACACATAGCAGTTCGACCCATATAAAATAGTCACAAAATTCAGCTTGTGTCGCTGCAACATGATATCAGAAAGGAATAAAAAGAACCACGAAAAATTTTCATATGTTAGGTTGCAAATGCAAGTAACTATATTTGCATTGAGTGGAATGGCTAGTTGTTGAAATTGCCATTGAGCTCAATTTGGCTCTCTGCACATCGACTTGCCATTTCAAGCCAGATGGAAGTGCGTGACAAGCAAAGATAGAGCTAGCTTTATATGATAATTCCCTCTTTGGAAAATGGGTTAGTCCTCGCGCATTCATAAAGGATAACATTTAAACGCCACCCCATGTGTGGCCAGATGATTGTGAGTTGTTCATCAAGTCCATATCAGTTGTATCATGAGATTTGGTGGACTATGATTTTTATACCATACGATCACTACAAGAAAGTGGGCCATTACCGACTATTTTTTTCGCCGATGACCAATACGAACTGCGGGCAAAGGTAAGAATCGTTGGGCTTCGTGTGGCTACTGACGATAGAAGGAAATGAGCGCCACCGAAAGTCTGGTGTTAGGGGAACTCTTTGCGCTGATTAAAAGCAGCCGCTAGAAAAAGCTAAAAGCAACGAGCCCTCCATCCCCATTCCCTCTCTCTCTCACTCCCAGCGGCCTCCGCCCCCATCTCTCTCTCTCTCTCTCTCTCTCTCTCTCTCAGCGCCCTCTTCCCCTGGTACCTTTCCCTCCCTCTCTCTCTCTCTACAACTTGGAGCAGATCTAGTTTGGATTTCCTTTAGCCTTTCCCCCTTCACTCGTTTTTAGGGTTTTGAATATGGCTTGGAGCAAATCTAGTTGAGGTCGAAGCATTTGGTGGAGGGTTTCTTGTAGAAATTACATTTTGTGAGAAGTCCTGTTTTTTGATTTTTTTTTTTTTTAGGCGTTTGGAGTATAGATCTGATTGGCATTGAATTGCAAATTCCAGACGTGCTGAAGAAAGCGGAAGAGGAGTTCGATTTCCAGACGTGCAGGGGCCTAATTTTATCATGTGACATGGGTTTTTTCAAGGGGTTTTGAAGATTCTCGAGAAGGACGAGCAAAATTCTATGGGGTGGGACTAGAAAAGGTTTTTAAGATATTTTTTGAAGTGAGTTTTGATCCTTGCAAGGAAGCTACTTCGTTCTTCTGATGATGTGTAATCCTCATAATAACTTTGTGATAGGCATTGGATTCTCATTTTCAGTTTTTAATTTTTTAATTTTTTTCCATTTCCTTATCTTAGAACTGAAATGCAAATGAACTGTTTGATCCTTGGCCCCAAGATATACAACATACTCATTTTCAGTTTGTGTAATGTTCTGTTATCTAGACCATTTGTCAGCTGGGCCCCACTTTGGAAGGACCATTGCTTGAAAAATTCTCCTGGATAGGACCATCCTAAGTTCAATAATTTGGCCTGCAAAGTGACAGTTTAGAAGTGAAATGCGGCAATGGTCCATATTCGGCTTTCAATCTGGCAGGGTTGGGAAGTGTGGTCCATCCACAACAGGTCACATACCCAAGAATATATAAAGCATGCTTGAGTCTTCAAGTTAAGCTTCCTTTATTTCAGGTATCGTCAGATTTCAAGGAGTGGGGCCTAGGACTGGATATGAGCTCAAGTTTTTTGCTGATTTATTTGGGCTTATCAGGCCAAAATCTCTTTGAAATTCGTGTGTGTGTGTGTGTGTATCACCATCAATGTAGAGATTTAGTTTATGTGTGTCGTCTCTTTACCTTTATTTCCTGAAACCTTGGCTAAGGAGAAGTCCTGTGCTCAACTATGGCTATTATGATTGGATCTGATCATTTCTGATTTTTCCTATGTAACAGTGGACTTCACTTCTTTATATTTTACTACGCTGATGCTTGTCCATTTCTGTGCACCCAACAATCCTGTATGCGGCTCATATAAAGATGATTTTTTTTTTCTCTTTCTAATTGTTTAGCACATTTCATTTTGGTTAACTTGTCATCTAAAGCTTACAGTTCAAGTTCTGTGATATTCTTACATTTGCAACTTCATTTACTTTGACTTCTTTATTACTTACATATGCAATTTCTTATTTTCATTTTTTTGCTAAGTATTATTGTTTAACACATTTTTTTGAATCATCTTCTCCACTAAACTTTCCTTTAATTGAGTACTAATCCCCACCAAACTTTCCTTTATGTTCCTATCTCAGGCTAAAAGAAAAGAATGGCCAATTGAGAAGCTGAGGAAGTTTGAGGTCCCCAAAGCTCCAAAATATATTTTCCTATCATTTGTCTAATGGGACATGCACCAATACACTCTGCCAACACTCTTATGTAACCTGTCTTGCTGCAGCAGAAAAAAAAATGTAATTTCTATCTCAAAATCCTCAAGCAAATTTCATTTATTTTTTACATTAGTTTCATTTGATAGCATACGAAAGACACGTGCTTAATCATGTGATTGTTTGTCTTCAACATAATCATGTGCAAATGCAACCCAAATCTGAAAAGTTGAATGTGGACTGCATTTCTAGATTTAAAGCCAAGGACTTTAAGAAAACCTCCACAGGTCAAGCAGCAAAAAAGAAGAAGAGAGAGAGAGACATAAATGATATGTGGTCTCTTCTACAACACAACTTGATACTCACCATCAACACATTGAAACAAATTTTCTTAGTGACAAAAAGTTGCTATACATGTTGTTGGGGGCCTTACACAAAACCTTAGGATCTAGCCCTCCAGAACAAACCAGAATTATGGATAATAAAGCAATGAAAATAATCAATGCATCAATCACACACCACACAAGAGAATTTTACGTGGAAAAGCCTCAAAGAGGTAAAAACCACGGGACCTCGTCCAGATCAACAATCCACTATGAAGTAGAACGTTTACAACCTTCTTCACTCACGCAGGAGTGGATAAACAATAAGAGAAATAGAGAAAACGGAGAGATCTAACCGATTACGAGGACATAGAAGCGCTGAGATGTAGATTGCACAGTAGAGAACCTCCACGAGCAGAACCTCCCTTCTATAAGCTTCCTCTCTCTCTTTCTCCCTCTCTCTCACCTTTGATAGCCCTAAACCCTTTAGCAAATCCCTTGCAAAGCTTTAGGAAACCCTCTTGCTGTTTTCTTCACACAACATACACTAGAAAAATCCTAGGGACCCCTTTTTATAGTTTTAGGAAACTCCTTTCCGCATCCTAGTTGCGAAAGGACTTTGCGCATCCCAGTTGCGAAAGGACTTGCGCATCCTAGTTGCGAAAGGACTTGCGCATCCCAGTTGCGAAAGGACTTGCGCATCGACGGGTCAAAAAAAAACCCATCAAATCTCCCCCTTTTTGACCCAGGAGGGATTCACCTTCTTTAAGCCAGCCAGGTTTCTACAAACCTCAAACTTACCCTTGAGCAAAGCCTTGGTCATCATATCTGACCCATTATCGTCCGTGTGGACCTTCTCAAGCTGTAACATCTTCTGTTCCAAAGTATCCCTGATCCAGTGATACCGAACCTCTATGTGCTTTGACTTGGAATGCTGACTCGGATTCTTGCTCAAGTGTATAGCACTCTGACTATCGCAATAGACCACGTGCTCCTCCTGCTTTAGGCTAAGTTCCTGTAGGAACCTCTTCATCCAAAGCATCTCTTTACATGCCTCTGTGACTGCAATGTACTCGGCCTCTGTCGTCGACAATGCTACGACCTTCTGTAGCTTGCTCTGCCAGGAGACCGCTCCCCCTGCAAACGTGAACATGAACCCCGATGTAGACTTCCTTGAGTCTATGTCACCTGCCATATCTGCATCTGTGTAGCCCTCTAACACAGGTTTACCGTCACCATAGCATAGGCTCAACCTGGATGAGCCTCTTAGATACCGCAGTATCCATTTCACCGCTGCCCAATGCTCTTTGCCAGGATTGGCAAGATACCGGCTAACAACACCAACCGCATATGCTATGTCTGGGCGTGTACACACCATAGCATACATCAAACTTCCTACAGCTGACGCGTAGGGTATCTTCTGCATCTCTTCCACCTCTTTCTTCGTCTTGGGACACTGTCTGTCGCTCAATCTGAAGTGACCATCCAGTGGAGTACTGACCGGCTTCGCTGCATTCATATTGAACCGCTCTAGGACTTTCTCAATATACCGCTCTTGTGACAGCCAAAGCTTCCTGCTACTTCTGTCACGGGTTATCTCCATTCCTAGGATCTATCTAGCCGGGCCCAAGTCTTTCATCGCAAAAGACTTGCCCAACTCCTGTTTCAGCCTGTCAATCTTTTTGATGTCTTTTCCCATGATGAGCATGTCATCAACATATAACAGCAGAACTAAGAAATCACCGTCTGAGAACTTACGCGTGAACACACAGTGGTCCGACTCCGTTCTGTCATACCCATGCTGTAACATGAACGAATCGAACTTCTTGTACCATTGCCGTGGAGCTTGTTTCAGCCCATACAAGCTCTTCCTCAGCCTACACACCATATGCTCCTTGCCCTTGACTTCAAACCCCTCTGGTTGGTGCATGTAGATCTCTTCTTCCAGGTCACCATGGAGAAAGGCAGTTTTAACATCTAACTGCTCTATCTCCAGATCCATGCTAGCCGCCAACCCAAGCAACACCCGTATGGATGTCATCTTCACCACTGGTGAGAATATCTCCTCGAAGTCTATGCCTTTCCTCTGACCAAACCCTTTCACCACAAGTCTGGCCTTGAACCTCGTCTGTGAATTCTTCTGCTCAATCTTCTTCCTGAACACCCACTTGTTGCTCAGAGCTTTCTTGCCCTTAGGCAATTTCACCATGTCATAGGTGTGGTTCTTATACAAGGATTTCATCTCCTCTTGCATAGCTTTCAACCACTCCTCCTTATGCTCGTCGGCTAGGGCCTCAGAATAATCTTCTGGCTCTCCCCCATCAGTTAGCATAATGTACTCATGCGACGAGTACCTCTTGGACGGCTGTCTGTCCCTAGATGACCTCCTCACCTGTGGCTCAACAGGTGGATCAAGTGGGGGCTGCTCCCCTGGTCCATCTTCTGAAGGAACTCCCTCGTCCTCTGCACCTTGCTGTACTCCCCCGTCATCAGGCACCACGGGAGGAGTAATCGGATCCATGTCCTCTAGCTCACCTGAACTAGGCTGGTTCTTCTCTGGCTTACCAATGTCTTCGATACACTGATCTTCAAAGAAAACCACATCTCTGCTCCTGACGAGCTTCTTCTCGGTCAGATCCCATAACCTGTAACCGAATTTTTCATCACCGTACCCTAAGAACACACACTGCCTGATCTTCATATCGAGCTTGGACCTCTCGTCCTTTGGTACGTGAACGGATGCCCTGCATCCAAACACCCTGAGATGACTGTACGATGGATCATGTCCAGTCCACACCTTCTCAGGCACTTCTCCATTCAACGGGGCTGATGGAGACCTGTTTATCAAATACACCGCCGTGCGCATTGCTTCTCCCCAGAACGTCTTGGGCAACTTCGCATGGGATAACATGCATCTGATTCTCTCAACAATGGTGCGATTCATTCGCTCAGCTACACCATTATGCTGGGGGGTCTTGGGAACCGTCTGTTCATGCCGTATACCCTGGGACTTGCAGTACTCGTGAAAGTCGCCAATGTATTCACCACCATTGTCAGTGCGGATGCACTTCAATGGTCTACCTGTCTCTCTCTCGACCATAGCATGAAACAATTTAAACACACCAAAGACCTCGTCCTTGGATTTTAAAGCATAAACCCAAACCCTCCTAGATGCATCATCTATAAAAGTAACAAAATACAATGCCCCACCCAAGGTTTTTGTCCTCATAGGACCACAAACATCAGAATAAACCAAATCTAATGCATGCACTTTATTAACATGAGAAGCAGTTTTAACGAATGAAACTCTATGCTGTTTCCCTGATAAACAATCAAGACAGGTTTTAAGAGGCATACCTGTCACGTCTGGAAGGAGCTGCTTCTTTGCTAGTACCTGAAGCCCTTTTTCACTCATGTGGCCTAGACGCCTGTGCCACATGTCAATAGCTGAATCTTCCGCTGCGTTCAACCCACCCTTGCATACACTGACACTTGCCTTGTACAGGGTGCAACACTTCTTTCCTCTGGCTGCGATCAACGAACCCTTGATGAGCTTCCAGCGCCCACCAGCGAACCGGCTTTCATAGCCATCATCATCCAACCTTCCCGTCGACATCAAGTTGAGGCGAAGGTCTGGGATATGCCTCACATCCCTGAGAACCAATGTGCAGCCCACATCAGTTTTCACACAAATATCACCAACTCCCACGATCTTTGATACGCCAGAATTTCCCATCCTCACGGTCCCTAAGTCGCCTGACTTGTAGCTTGTGAAGAAGTCCCTGTGCGGAGTCGCATGAAAAGAAGCTCCCGAGTCAATCACCCAATCGGTGTCCTGACTCGTATCTGTGAGACACACATCATGATCTGCTGAAAGAATAATAACAACGTCGCCATCTGAAGCGACCGCAGTGGAATCTGATTCATCTTCCTTCCCTTTTCCTTTCTTGTCGTTCTTACGACATTCATGCTTATAGTGGCCCTTCTTGCCACAATTCCAGCATTCAACATCTTTTCTGTTGCTCGACTTGCCTCTTGATTTATCTCGGGCCTTCCCGCCCTTCCTGTTCTTTCCTCTCCCCCGTTCCTGCGTCACAAGAGCCTCTTGCTGAGTAGACCCCTGAGACTTCCTCCTTGTCTCCTCATTGAAGAGACAACTGGTTACCTGTTCCATGGATATCTTTCCGTCTGGCGCGGAGTTACTTAGAGACACCACCAATGTCTCCCAACTGTCAGGCAATGAACTAAGCAATAGTAAAGCCTGCAATTCATCATCCAGGACCATCTTCATAGAGGTGAGTTGGTTCACTATATTACTGACCTCATTCATATGCTCGGCCACAGAACCACCATCCTTGAACTTGAGATTCACAAGTCGCCTTATCAGAAATATCTTATTACCGGCTGTCTTCCTCTCATACAGCCCTTGTAATTTTAGTCATAGGCTAGCGGCTGAGGTTTCCGTAGACACATGGTGGAACACAGAATCATCCAACCATTGTCTAATAAACCCCACCGCCTTTCGGTCCATCTTCTTCCAATCATCATCAGTCATATCCTTGGATTTTGCTGATATGCCTGAGATTGGAGAATATAGGTCCTTGCAATAAAGCAAGTCCTCCATCTTAGCCTTCCATATGGTCCAGTTAGAACCATTGAGGCTGATCATCCTTGAGCCACCTTCCATAATTCAAAACCGATCCTACCCGTTCAATGAACTTAGCTCTGATACCACTTTGTTGGGGGCCTTACACAAAACCTTAGGATCTAGCCCTCCAGAACAAACCAGAATTATGGATAATAAAGCAATGAAAATAATCAATGCATCAATCACACACCACACAAGAGAATTTTACGTGGAAAAGCCTCAAAGAGGTAAAAACCACGGGACCTCGTCCAGATCAACAATCCACTATGAAGTAGAACGTTTACAACCTTCTTCACTCACGCAGGAGTGGATAAACAATAAGAGAAATAGAGAAAACGGAGAGATCTAACCGATTACGAGGACATAGAAGCGCTGAGATGTAGATTGCACAGTAGAGAACCTCCACGAGCAGAACCTCCCTTCTATAAGCTTCCTCTCTCTCTTTCTCCCTCTCTCTCACCTTTGATAGCCCTAAACCCTTTAGCAAATCCCTTGCAAAGCTTTAGGAAACCCTCTTGCTGTTTTCTTCACACAACATACACTAGAAAAATCCTAGGGACCCCTTTTTATAGTTTTAGGAAACTCCTTTCCGCATCCTAGTTGCGAAAGGACTTTGCGCATCCCAGTTACGAAAGGACTTGCGCATCCTAGTTGCGAAAGGACTTGCGCATCCCAGTTGCGAAAGGACTTGCGCATCGACGGGTCAAAAAAACCCATCACATGTTGTCTTCTCATATATCTTTTTGGTGATGCTTTTATTCTTCTTCATGTGTAATTTGTTAAATTTCATCTGTCAGTGCTTTTGTTTGACAGTATGAAGCTATAGAGTGAATTTTTTTTTTTCTTTTCTTTGGGTGTAGGATCATTTATGGAGATATTGGACAATTCATATGTGAAATGCAAGTTGGCTTTGGGATCTACAGTAAACGTGCATCACTGGGACCTACAGTAAATGCGCCACTATAAAGAAACACCACAATCCATCTAATGCTTCTAAGCATACATGATTTAGAAAAGTATAGCAATGGCCCACATGCTCTACTTGTCGGCGGTTTCTTCTAGTTAATCACTATCTTTGGAGTGTTCAAATTTGAGAAACAATCTATTTAGCCAAGTGTATAGAAACCAACACATGTACATTGATGCATTTGGCATCCAAAGTCCCCCTATCTAGCTAATTAGTATTTGCTTCACTTTTGAGTTTCATCCAAATATTTTCTTTGGAATTTGTACTTTCTATATCTAGTGACAAGCTCTGTTTCCCTATTAGATACATTTCATTGATGATCTTAGTAGATTTTCTTTTGGAAAGTACTTTCATTTTTAACTCATTTTTCTTTTCTTGTTTTGTTGGTGGTTGTTTCAGGATTCAAGCATTTGAAATGATGACAATTGTTGTGGTAGGGAACAACCTCATATGTTTGTCTTTTCAGCCTTCAGACTTTTACTGCATGTCTGTCTTCAATTAGTTGGGTTTCCGGTGGTGCTATGTAGCTTATAATTTTCTACTATCATTTCGAATTATCTGCCATAGTGTTCTTGCACCTGCAAGTTATGACAAAAATCTGGATTGCATGTGGTCGTATCATGAAGAAGTCTTCCGAGTCAAAAGCCTAAACAATTTGGGATATAAGATTTTCCACTTTGTTATGAAAATGTTGTGCATTAGTGATGTATAACTTCCATTATTGGTTGGTATTAACGAGATGGTTGTTCATTAGTTTGACAGGTTTCCTTTGTTTGTGCAGCTATGACTTAAATAGTACCTAACCATCCCATTTTATAGGCTATTTGTTGGATGATTAGAATATTTAATTTCTGTGTTTTTGAAGTGTGGTCCATTGTAGAGAAATGACACACTGTATAGATGGAGTACAAAAGCCTTGTGAGCATACAAGTTTGGATGTTAAATCATTATTTGGATGCTCATTTCAGGTTTTGGTTTGTATTAGCATACAGGTTTGAAACGATTGTTTTGGTTGTTCATTATAGATTTCACATTTACATGTGTATACTGAATTTTTTATTTTTGCTACTCATTTTAGGTTAAGGTTTGTAACATCTTACACGTTTGAGCTCGGACGATAATTATTTATTTTGCTTACTCATTTCAGGTTTTGGTTTATAACAACTTAAAGATTTAGCTTAATCATCACAGGTTTAGTGTTAACTTTTTCCTCGCTAGGTCCCAGGTTTTGATTGCCTGCAGGTTTTGATTTATCAACTATTTTCCTTGCTAGGTCTCAGGGCAGAATTCATGGGTTGTGGCCGCGAGCATGTTGTAAAGTTTAAGTGGTCTAGTATGGAAGTTCTTCTTCATCATACTGATGCCCATGCCTCTGAAAGATTTGGATTTTAGGTACATGGAAAATGTTTGTATATGTCTGGACACTGATAGCATAGTAGTTAGAATTTACAAACCAAGTCAGTTTGCTTTGCCCCCAAACTTTGTAATGCCCTTTTGTTAAATCTATCTTTCAGGCGAAAACTATGAAAAAGATTGTGCTGAGGCTACAATGCCAGAGCTTCAAACATGTCTCCTAACACCCAATTAAGGTTGGCTTCTCATATTATTATTATCATTATTATTATTTTATTTATTTATTTATTTATTTTGTTTTAGGCAAGCATTCAACATTCCATGCTAGGCATCACTTTAGGTGGTCCCCTAATGATTTTATTAGACTTTTGGCATGCAATGGATGATTAAAATGGCATATAGCCAACAAGAAAACATTTTGTTCCATTGACCATACATGGTGGGATTCATTTTTTCCTCCTGTTTATTCTGTTATGAGAAATAGGGCTGGATTTTGGAGTGTGATGACTTTGATTTGTGGCCTTCACTAAATTTAATGTGATCAGTTAGACACTTTTTGGCTGGTTGATCGGATTCAATTGAAATATACTACTTTAGATATCATATGTTAAGTGAAGCATGCTTAGTACATTTTAAATTAAATTTTGTATTTCAAATAGATGTTGCTACGGCTGAAGGGTGTTACGTACCACTGACAGTTCGTGCATACTATATCTATTTTGATAAGTTGCATTACTGGGGTGTTGTAATTTTACATTTCATTTGATTTCTCATAGTTTGCTGTTGGGAATCTATAACAGGAAAGAAAAACATGGATACTCAGAGGTCAATATTGACTTTTAGGCTGAATTCATGCCTTTCAAAAAAAAAAAAAAACAGAACATTCAGTTTAATAAAAAAGTTAATGGGTGCTTCCAGGTCATTCATAATGATGAAGTTGCATTGAAATTGCAGCATGTTGCTTTTGAGTGGGTCATGACATATGACTAGTTGTAGGTTGATCATTTCTCTTATGAAAATACCTTGAACTAGAAGAAAAGTAGAGAAGGTGTTAAATGCTTTACAGATTCAATGTAGTGAGAACTTGGAAGGAAATTAGTAAAATATGGGCTAGATACGTAATAATTGGTAGGTATCATTTTGAACTTCTACACGCACTTGGATACTCTCATATCTAGCTTTTTGGAAATTGGGTATTGCTGGTATTCTCAATTGGGTCTTGCATTTTGAATGTCTACATGCACTTGAACTCTCCTAAATCTGTTTTTTTGGGTATTGTTGGTTTTCTAAACTGGTTGTTGCATTTTTATTTTTATTTTTTATTTTTGATATGGAGTATGAATGTTCTTCTCATCATAAACAAGAGAAACGGTTTTGAATGCTTAATTGATGTATGAGTCTTCTCCTTGTGGTTTCTTTTCCTGTTTTGTCAAATCTATGGATTTATGGGGGGTTGGAATTGGTAAATCCACAGGTTCTGTAAATCTTGACTATAAAACAAGTTGAGGAGATTTTAAATCTGTGGATTTCACTAATCCATGATCCTGATCCCTCACCCAAAACAACTTAATATGAATAATCAACCTTCATAGGCTTCTTGGTCTTGTTTGCAGATTAGATTAGGCTTTTAGGCCCATGACATGGAGATGCAGCTTTTGTGTCCTGAGTCCATGACTTGGAGATACAAGTTTCTCCATGGTTAAACAACAACAATTTGCATTCTACAACTAGAATCTTCCAATACATGGGAACTTTTGGTTCATTGGCTAACCATGACCAGGCCCAGCATATTAATGGATTGTATCACTAAACCATGGCCCCACTTGCATAAACTAAAAACCCAAATGTGCTGTATTTAAAAACCCAGTTGAAAAATTGGTGGGAACACATCACACTAAAAGTCCTTTAAAGAAGAAGAACATGTATGTTTTCTTCATTAGAGAGTTAAAACTACAATTCATGCATTAATTTTGAATTCTTTCCTCTCTAGCAGTTTGGATTATCTGCATGGACCCCACTTCTCCAAAATCAATGGTCATAGTATTACTCTAGAAAAAAGTTATATTTTTGTTTTGTTTTTTGTCTATTTTCTTACTTAGACCTTGAATCCTTTCTTTTTTGTTTTTGTGTGTGTATGTAGTGTTTCTAATTGTCTTACAAATTCCCTGCGTTATCTTCAAACAGGTGACACTGGCACACTTCCTCTTCTCTGCCATTATTATATTATGTCAAGGTAAATTCAAGAGCGAGAACTCCAAAAATTCAATGAGCGCTGACTAAAAATCATAACATATCATCCCATGCTTTATAATTTTTCGAAACTATGCCGTCATGTTTTTCTTACTAGACTGATGGAAATTTGTGCAATTGTTATGGAAATTTATGCAGCAAATTTAATTAATTTTGGTAATGGTCCTCTTCAATTTTGCCTAATGGTGGGCATTCCCTTCGATTTTGGCAACACTCCTCTTCAAACTAGACTGATTGATCATGTACTTTCATGATATTTTGGAGCAACCAAATGATCCCTTAATGTTGGTTTTATTTTAAATTTTCTTTGCATGGAAAAATTATGGCAATTGTCTATCAATTTTGAGGGTTTTATGGACCGACTAACATCTGCATTGTTGGTTTGATATGTAGGTGATTTTGATTGTGAATATTCTATTTTTTTTCTTTCTTTCATAATCGGAGACACTTTTCTTACTTTGTTTTCAGGTGAGATGAACGAGTTTCAAAACAAAACAGTCTACGGTTTTGAGAAGCGATTCTCAATGCCATTTTATGTGTAAATACATATTTCAGATTCAAGAATCTGGCACGTCTCTTGTCAAGAATGCACATGATTGGAGTGGCCTGGCCATTTGGACAGGCCGTATTTATGAACCGCTGATCGAAATTGATGGAGCAGACCCCGGATGTGCATCGGAGCTATCCAGAAGAGCGGAGGTCCCTGGAAGGTGGGAACCGCTGTTATGACCATGATGAAGCTGTCCATTTCCTATGGACGGCATTGGAGGTGTTGGGATGCCTTGCACAAACCTTAGGATCTAGCCTCCCGAAACAAACCAGAATTATGAAAATAAAGCAATGAAATAAATCAAAGCATCAATCACACACCACACAAGAGATTTTTACGTGGAAAACCCTCAAAGAGGTAAAAACCACGGGACCTCGTCCAGATCAACAATCCACTATGAAGTAGAACGTTACAATCTTCTTCACTCACGCAGGAGTGGATAAACAATAAGAGAAATAGAGAAAACGGAGAGATCTAACCGATTATGAGGACAAGAAGCGCTGAGATGTAGATTGCAAAGTAGAGAACCTCCACGAGCAGAACCTCCCTTCTATAAGCTTCCTCTCTCTCTTTCTCCCTCTCTCTCACCTTTGATAGCCCTAAACCCTTTAGCAAATACCTTGTAAAGCTTTAGAAAACTCTCTTGCTATTTTGTGATGCCTAGAAAAATCCTAGGCAACCCCTTTTATAGTTTTGGAAAACTCCTTTTCGCATCCCAGTTGCGAAAGGACTCAAATCCGCAGTTTCGCGCAAAATCGCGGAACAAACTGCGTAACCTACGACTAGTCGTAGCTCACCTACGACTGGTCGTAGACCACCTACGACCGGTCGAAGCTCACCTACGACTGGTCGAAGACCTCCGAGAAAAACAGCACGAACTCGCTGGACTTTGAGTCGTGCCAGGGCTCGAACCTACGACCGGTCGAGCGCCTCCCACGACCGGTCGAGCGGGGCTCAGGACCGGTCGAAGACGGGGAAAAAAACTCCATCAGGAGGGGCCTGGCCATTTGGACAGGCCGTGTTTATGTATTTGCTCGAAACTAATGGAGCAGACCCGGATGTGCGTCGGAGCTATCCGGATGAGTGGGGGTCCCTGGAAGGTGGAAACCGCTGTTATGACCATGATGAAGCTGTCCATTTCCTATGGACGGCATTGGAAGGGCTTGGCCATTTGGACAGGCCATGTTTATATTTGTATTTGCAGGGACCACACCTTTAACCTAAACCAGAACCCATTCTCAAATCCAAAAACCTATAACATAAACCTAAACCTATAACCTATAACCTAAATCAAAACCTTAACCTCAACCAAAACCAAAACCTATAACCTAAACCTGAACCCATTCTCAAATCCTATAACCTATAACCTAAACCTAAACCAAAACCAAAACCTATAACCTAAACCCGAACACATTCTCAAATCCCAAAACCTATAACCTAAACTAAAACCAAAACCTATAACCTCAACCCAAACCCATTCTCATATCCCAAAACCTATAACCTAAACCGAAACCTTAACCTAAACCTATAACCTAAACCCAAACCCATTCTCAAATCCCAAAACTTGTAACCTACACCAAAACCAAAACCAAAACCCATTCTCAAATCCCAAAACCTATAACCTAAACCAAAACCTTAACCTAAACCTATAACCTATAACCTAAACCAAAACCTATAACCTAAACCAAAACCAAAACCTATAGCCTAAACCCGAACCCATTCTCAAATCCAAAAACCTATAACCTAAACCTAAATCGTTAACCTATAACCTAAATCAAAACCTATATCCTAAACCAAAACCAAAACCTATAACCTAAACCCGAACCTATTATCAAATCTCAAAACCTATAACATAAACCTTAACCTAAACCTAAACCTAAACCTATAACCTATAACCTAAACCAAAACCTAAACCTATACCTATACCCTAAACCCGAACCCATTCTCAAATCCAAAAACCTATAACCTAAACCTATAACCTGTAACCTAAACAAAACCTATAACCTAAACTAAAACCAAAACCTATAACCTAAACCCGAACCCATTCTCAAATCCCAAAACCTATAACCTAAACCTAAACCTAAACCTAACCTAAACCTAAACCTATAACCTAAACCAAAACCAAAACCTATAACCTAAACCCGAACCCATTCTCAAATCCCAAAACCTATAACCTAAATCAAAACCAAAACCTATAACTTAAACCCGAACCCATTCTCAAATCCAAAAACTATAACCTAAACCTAAACCTTAACCTAAACCTATAACCTATAACCAAAACCAAAACCAAAACTTATAACCTAAACCCGAACCCATTCTCATATCCCAAAACCAATAACCTAAACCTAAACCAAAACCAAAACCTATAACCTAAACCCGAACCCATTCTCAAATCTCAAAACCTATAACCTAAACCAAAACCAAAACCTATAACCTAAACCCGAACCCATTCTCAAATCCCAAAACCTATAACCTAAACCAAAACCAAAACCTATAACCTAAACCCGAACCCATTCTCAAATCCAAAAACCTATAACCTAAACCTAAACCTATAACCTATTACCTAAATCAATACCTATAACCTAAACCCAAACCAATTCTCAAATCCCAAAACCTATAACCTAAACCTAAACCAAAACCTATAACCTAAACCAAAACCAAAACCTATAACCTATAACCTAAACCCGAACTCATTCTCAAATCCAAAAACCTAAACCTAAACCTAAACCTAAACCAAAACCTATAACCTAAACTCAAATCCCTAAACCTTAACCTATAACCTAAACTCAAATCCCTAAACCTTAACCTATAACCTAACCTAAACCTATACTTATAACCTAAAATTATTCCCAAATCCCAAAACCTATAACCTAAACCTAACCTTTCCCTAAACCTATAACCTAAACTCAATTCCCTAAAGCTAAACCTACACCTAATCCTAATCTCAACTCCCTAACCTAAACCTAAACCTAAACTTGAAAACCAAAACTTAAACCCAATCCCGAACATGAACCCGATTTCCTAAACCTAAACCATAACCCATTCTCAAATCCAAAACCTATAACCTAAACCTAAACCAAAACCATAACCTATAACCTAAACCCGAACCCATTCTCAATTCCCAAAACCTATAACCTAAACCAAAACTAAAACCTATAACCTAAACCTGAACCCATTCTCAAATCCAAAAACCTATAACCTAAACCTAAACCTTATCCAAAACCAAAACCAAAACCTATAACCTAAACCAAAACCAAAACCAAAACCTATAACCTAAACCCGAACCCATTCTCAAATCCCAAAACCTATAACATAAACCAAAACCAAAACCTATAACCTAAACCCGAACCCATTCTCAAATCCCAAAACCTATAACCTAAACCTAAACCTAAACCTAAACCTTAACCTAAACCTATAACCTATAACCTAAACCTAAACCAAAACCTATAACCTAAACCCGAACCCATTCTCAAATCCCAAAACCTATAACCTAAACCAAAACCAAAACCTATAACCTAAACCCAAACCCATTCTTAAATCCAAAAACCTATAACCTAAACCTAAACCTTAACCAAAACCTATAACCTAAACCAAAACCTATAACCTAAACTCAAATCCCTAAACCTTAACCTATAACCTAACCTAAACCTATACTTTTAACCTAAAATTATTCCCAAATCCCAAAACCTATAACCTAAGCCTAACCTTTTCCTAAACCTATAACCTAAACTCAATTCCCTAAAGCTAAACCTACACCTAATCCTAATCTCAACTCCCTAACCTAAACCTAAACCTAAACTTGAAAACCAAAACTTAAACCCAATCTCGAACATGAACCCGATTTCCTAAACGTAAACCATAACCCATTCTCAAATCCAAAAACCTATAACCAAAACTTAAACCCAATCCCAAACATGAACCCGATTTCCTAAACCTAAACCATAACTCATTCTCAAATCCAAAACCTATAACCTAAACCTAAACCAAAACCATAACCTATAACCTAAACCCGAACCCATTCTCAATTCCCAAAACCTATAACCTAAACCAAAACCAAAACCTATAACCTAAACCCGAACCCATTCTCAAATCCAAAAACCTATAACCTAAACCTAAACCTTATCCAAAACTAAAACCAAAACCTATAACCTAAACCAAAACCAAAACCTATAACCTAAACCCGAACCCATTCTCAAATCCCAAAACCTATAACCTAAACCTAAACCTATAACCTATAACCAAAACCAAAACCTATAACCTAAACTCAAATCCCTAAACCTTAACCTATAACCTAACCTAAACCTATACTTTTAACCTAAAATTATTCCCAAATCCCAAAACCTATAACCTAAACCTAACCTTTCCCTAAACCTATAACCTAAACTCAATTCCCTAAAGCTAAACTACACCTAATCCTAATCTCAACTCCCTAACCTAAACCTAAACCTAAACTTGAAAACTAAAACTTAAACCAAATCCCGAACATGAACCCGATTTCCTAAACCTAAACCATAACCCATTCTCAAATCCAAAAACCTATAACCAAAACTTAAACTCAATCCCGAATATGAACCCGATTTCCTAAACCTAAACCATAACTCATTCTCAAATCCAAAACCTATAACCTAAACCTGAACCCATTATCAAATCCAAGAACCTATAATTAACCAAAACCTATAACCTAAACCCAAACCCATTCTCAAATCTTAAAACCTATAACCTAAACCTAAACTTTAACCTAATCCTATAACCTAAAATCAAATCCCTAAACCTTAACCTATAACCTATAACTTAACCTAAACCTATACTTATAACCTAAAACTATTCCCAAATCCCAAAACCTATAACCTAAACCTAACCTTTCCCTAAACCTATAACTTAAACTCAATTCCCTAAAGCTAAACCTACACCTAATCCTAATCTCAACTCCCTAACCTAAACCTAAACCTAAACCTAAACTTGAAAAC
The DNA here is from genome assembly GCA_021015155.1 of Magnolia officinalis. NCBI lineage: Eukaryota > Viridiplantae > Streptophyta > Magnoliopsida > Magnoliales > Magnoliaceae > Magnolia > Magnolia officinalis. The sequence continues at coordinate 73,454,545 of JAJHSJ010000005.1, forward strand.
CCAAACTTAAACCTAATCCCGAACCTGAACCCGATTTCCTAAACCTAAACCCTAACCCATTCTCAATTCCCTAAAGCTATAACCTATAACCTAAACATAAACCTAAACCTATAACCTTTCCCTAAACCTTTAACCTAAACCTAAACTTAAAACCTAAATGTATTCTCAAATCCTTAAACCTAAACCTACACCTAATCCTAATCTCAAATTGAAAACCCAAACCTAAACCCGATCCCGAACCCGAACCCGATTTCCTAAACCTAAACCTTAACCTATAATCAAGTTCCCAAAAGCTATAACCTATAACTAAAACTTAAACCTATAACCTTAACCTAAACCTAAACCTAAACCTATAACCTTAACCTAAACCAAAACCTATAACCTAAACCTTAACCTATAACTTATAACCTAAACTTAATTATAACCTATAGCCTAACCTTAACCTAAACCTTAACCTAAACCTATAACCTAAACCTAAACCAAAACCTATAATTATATGGTGAGACCATTTCTTTTGTTTCAATTTCATTCCTCTTTGAGTTTTTTTTTTTAAATTCATTAAGAAAAAAAAAATAGTTATACATGATGCACTTCTCTCACTTTGTCTTTCTTTTCCCCAATGGGCATTCTAATTTATGAATGACATGACGGTTTGTAGGATGATGGAATATACGAAGTTGTTGAAATTTCATGGTGAAGTCGAGCACATTTCTCTAATGAAGCCAAAGATTTGTATTTTCAGCATTATTGTAATTATAATTGCAATTGATTGAATGAATTGGATTGTAATTGATTGTAATTGTAATTGATTGAATGAATTGGATTGTAATTGATTGTAATTGATTGAATGGAGGATTGTAATTGATTGAATGAATGATTGTACAGGTGGTAATTGAATGAACAAATGATTATATGTAATTTTTTAATGTACAAAATAGCTACGGATACCGATCGTAGCCACTAATCTGACAGGTGTAGCCTTTATTAAATTTGGCATATTGCTACGGACTTTTAGCTACAAATAATATCCGTAGCTGTTTGAAGTTTTCGCTACAGATATAATTGCTACGGATTAAATCTGTAGCCATAGGTTCCAGACTTATTGTTACGACACCTACGACTACGGTCGTGCTACGGACAAAAACCGTAGCCATAGGTCTATGGCTACGGATTTTATCCGTAGCATTTGCCCGTTTTCTCGTAGTTATTGCTAAGGATTATATCCGTAGCTGTTGGTACCTATAACTACGGATTAAATCCGTAACCATAGGTTCCAGACCTATTGTTACGGCACCTGCGACTATGGTCGTGCTACGGATGAAAACTGTAGCCATAGACCTACGGATTTTATTCGTAGCCTTTGCCCGTTTTTCTGGTAGTGTAGCGCGTCTGAGTATAGAGTCAAAAGGGCTCTATCTTCCACGAATGAATTGATCAAGTTGACTTCGTGGACATTGTCAACATCCTCCGATTGTTTGCACTTATTCAAAATATTAAGCTCTAATGTCATGTTCCTAAAAGATAATTTCATGATCCCATTCCTGTAATTAATGATGGTGTTTGATGTGGCTAGGAATGGATGGCCAAGAATGATGGGAATGTGAGTGCTTGCATCCATAATGGGTTGTGTATCCAAGACAATAAAATCTACTAAATAATAGAATTTATCAATTTGGACAAGCACATCCTCGATCATCCATCTTGGAATACGAATTGAAAGATCAGCAAGTTGTAGTGTGATCATGGTAGGTTTTAATTCACCTAAACCAAGTTGCTCGTAAAACGAATAAGGAATTAGATTTACACTCGCTCCTAAGTCAAGAAGTGCATGTTGGATTCGGTGGTCCCTGATTACACAAGAGACAGTTGGGCTACCTGGATCCTTGTACTTTTGCGGAACATCTTTCTTTAGGATGGCACTCACTTTCTCAGTTTGAAATATTTTCTTTTGAATGTTTTACCGTCTTTTGGTCATACAAAGTTCTTTTAGGAGCTTAGAAAATGAAGGTATTTGTTTGATGGCATCCGAAAGAGGAATGTTGACCTTCACCTAGTTTAGAACCTTTAAAATATATTGAGTATTAGATAGAGGTTTTGGTGCAATCAACTATTGGGAAAATGGTGCAACCATCTTGTATGCTTTTTCAAGTTCTTTCTCTTATGGAGCAATGCTAGGTTTATCATCTCTCTCAACTCCTTCCGAGTCCTTTGGCTTTTCAATCCTCAGCGGAATACTCTTATCAATCGTCTTACCACTTGTAAGAGTGATGATGGACTTAGCTTACTCCATATGTTGATTTGAAGAGCTCGGGTCACGTATCTCACATTGTTGTTTCGGGTTAGGAAAAGGTTGGGCTGGAATAGTCCATTTTTCCCTAACAGCTAGTTGTGACTCAATTCTTTGAATGGACGATGCAAATACTCGTAAAGTTGCTTTGATATCCTGTAACGCTTACAGCGTATTCTAGTTGAATTGCTCTTGATTTTGCATGAATTTTTGAACCGTATTCTCTTGAGGCCTCCTTTGATTGAAATGTTGGGTAAGGGCCTCCTGAGGGGTGGTCGATTGTCTATTCCTCCAACTGAAGTTTGGATGGTTCCTCCAGCTATAATTGTATGTATTTAAGGTGGGTCCGCTAAATGGTCATTGGTAGTTATTCACGGAGTTTGATTGCTCATGCAACAACTCTTGAAACGCATGAATCGCAGGACAATCTTGCGTTAAGTATATATTGTTGGCACAAATACCGCAAGCAAATTCCACAACCTCATCAGGTTTGACCATCTCTACCTTCTTAAGTTTCATGGCCTCAACTTTCCTTGTGAGATTGGCCACCCTAAAACTCATGTCATCATTGTCTTTTAAGACAAATCCTCTCTCTCTCTCTCGATTGAGTTGTCTTAGAAGTGGTAGACCTTTAGGAGGTGTCCCAATATATCAAAATAATTTCATGCATCATCTGCCTCCATGTTCAGAATTCGCCATTACCATCATCTCTACAAACTGGTGCATGGGCGAAGTCAATCCATCATAATAATTTTTTAAAAAAAAAAAAAAAAAAAAAAAAAAAAAAAAAAAAAAACTTATTACCTGCCTTGCGTCGTAGCCATGATGTGGACACGGATTTAAGAGATCATTAAATCTCTCTCAACATTAAAAGAAGGTCACTTCCACTTTTTGTGTGAAATTCATGATTTCCCTCATTGAGGTATTTTTGTGGATTGGGAAGAACTTTTTAACACTACAAAAAAAGGGCAACTCCGACGGCTAAAAACCGTCGGCAATGACCTTCCTCGACGGCTTTTCGTCGGACAATTCGTCGAGGAAGGGTGCATCAGTGTTGCTCGCCGACGGATTTAAACCATCATCTTCGACGGCTAAAACCGTCAGCATTTCCGACAGCTGAGGGCGACGGTTTTAGCCGTTGGCGTTTTCGACGGCTAAAACCGTTGGCATTTCCAACGGCTAAGGGCGATAGCGAAAACCGTCGACGTTTTTTACGGTTTTAACCATTCGGTGTTTTCGACAGTCAAATACAATGGACATTCGCCAACGGCTAAAACCGTGAATGTTTGTCATCAATTTTTTAAAAAAATAAATAATGAAAATTAATTGCCTAGAGCGTAAACTCCGAATCACCTACAAATAAGTTAAAAAGTGTTATAAATTTTACAGCCAGCAATTTAACAATGTAATAGAAATTCCTAACTGAATTGAGGAGAAACTGAATCAAGTTCAAGAGAACCCTTGTACAAAAAGAAAAATGCAATATTACCTTTTATTGACCAATGATACAATGATGTTTGCGTGACTAGCCCCAACATCTTTGTGGTAATCCACTTCTAAAACACAACCTGTGAATATAACAATATGGCATGGAAACTAATTAAGAAATTCTCTCAGAATAGGAAGCTCCCTAATAAAGAAACTTTACTAAAAGTACAAAAATTCAAACATGGAAACTTCTTCAAAATAAGCATTCGTATTTTCAGTGCTACTATTCTTTATCGGATAGACTATCAAAGACTATCATCTCATCTTTGTTTCCAATCAACCAAGAGTGTATCATGGATAACAAGTATCGACTCCATGACTAGAAATGGGAACATTCAATTGCTTGCTACATGGATGACTGCTGACATAAATGGAATAATCACACCATAGTTCAGATTCCAACAACTGGTACAACCTGAACCCTTCAGCCATGTCTTAGAACCTAAATTGATCAAGCTATCTGATGACATTTGATCCACTCTATTTGGAATGCAAACAGTTATTGGATTCTTCGGTGCCAAACCAGTCTGAAGTCATAGTTGGATTACCATGTCATTACAGTTGAAGGCCACTATATTGGAGAGCAACAATCTACATATTGTTTCCCTACAGCTAGAGTATTCTCTGGGATCATATGTTGCCTCTTTAGTGCTTATATATCTCATACAGAATGTTTCCACAGGTTTACGGTTGAAAGCTTATTCTAAGACTTGAAAATGGAAGTTTTTCATAAACTAGGCAATATACCAAAACAACAAATGGTCTTGTATCAAGAACTTCAACAATCATTTTACATTACATCAAGCTTGAAAGCACCAAATAAGCTGAAGTATTTTGCATTATGAGTAAAAGAAGTAACTTTCAACAAAACCATACCAACATTCTCTAATAATCAAGTGAACACTGAATGAATGCATTAACCAAGCCAAATATTAAAGAGGATTGAAAGTGGTTATAACACATGTAAACAGGCTATTGGACAATGAAATGCAAACATATCATGAGTTGGAAAATCTGTAGCAATAACTCACAGTTTTAACTTTTTTTAAGTGGGGTTCGGCCCATTTCTGGGTCTGCACAGATTTTTCTGATGCTTGAAACAATTTCACAATTTGAAAATGGTGGCCGGTGTAAAATCACATTCTTTGAAAATGTTGGTATGGTTTATTGGGTTGGAGAGGCCACACCGTCAAATCAATGGTTGATCTGATCGACCGAATGTGCGGGTGTCTTTCCCCTGAATGGACTGATTTTCAAGGAACGCGATCTTCATCGTGTGGCCCATCTTTTGCCTTGTTTGGATATCCTACACATGGCAGAGCAGCAAACAACATCCTTAAACCTAGAGATCCAATCATGTATACATAGAAAAACATGAAAAGTGACAACATAAGGATATAATTCATGTGACCACACAAGTAGCTGAAGTCTGTCTGATTTCCCCACAAAAAATTTCCAAACGGAACAAATATACTCTGCAAAATCAATTTCAAGGCTAGGAAGTATCACAGATGCAATGCGGTATTTCTTCTATGGTAAATTCAGTTGGACAATTTCAGTGCTAGTATACATGTAAACTTTTTGCATACCTGACTCTCTAGCACTGGAAGTATGACTAAGAGGGGGACAACAGCTATGTCCTGCAAATATCAACCAGTGGGGATCCAAGTAGTTATCGACTTGATATTTTTTGTTGTGCATTGTGCATGACTGTACTAATCCAAAATCAAAATTCTTAGGGTGGCAGTGGGCCAGGTTTGCAAGCCTAACCTGTCATAACTTCCTATTGCTTATATTCTTCTTGGAAATCAAAATTCAGTGTGACAGATGATTGAGGGAATTGAAATAAAAACCAAAGTAGGTATTGGTGAAGACCCAATATCAATCAAAACCTAGAAAAACATTAGACCCAAAATGCTCAATCAGAACAGGGCTTAAGGACTTGCCTTTTTTCCTCAAATCTAGCGGCTAGGACTATCCAATTGGGGTGATCTTTGGTCAAACAGTTAAAGGCTATTCCTGTTCAAGGCCGATTGCCACGAACATGCAGCAATATTCTTCCAAACCATCCATTTGTGGGTCACTGCTCAAACAGTTGAGACATTCTTGGTGAGCTCTATCTGCTGTAACCAGGAAATCTAAACAGCAGCAAGATCAATCATAGCCAAAAGATACAGTTACGAGATTCCAGGCCAGAACCAATAGAAATGTTGCCCAAAAAAACACATGCGATTTTCCTTACCAACATCCATTCAGGGAACCTTGAGTTGGAGCTGAAATCCGGCGTTGTCGGGGCCAAGCCCGACAGGCCTTTGGCAAGCCCGATCCTCTGATCTATGTTTTCATTAACCCATGCATTCAAGCTAGTCCACGCAGCATGAGGCTTATACTGACATGGAGAAATAGAATCATGTGGAGCAATTCTCGTAAGCCTATAACACAAAGGTCAGCAAGTATCCTCTGATCTGTGCTTTCATCAACCCAAACGTTTGTGTTCTTGCAACATCACAAGAAGAAAATAGAAAAAGCAATGACGGATGGAAGGGAATCTGGAATAAAAACGGCAAGAAGAGGAACAATCGGCGTGGAAAATAAGGGATTTCGAGAGAAGCTCACCTATTTGAGATGAAACTGCATGCACAAGGAGATTCTTCAGGGATTTAGAGCTCTGACGAGGAAGATTGCGCCGTTCGAAGGAGGGAAGAGCTCTAGCAAGGAAGATCGCCCGTTCGAAAGAGGAATAGCCGTGCGTTTGGAAATCCCTCATCTGAAATGAGGAGATAATTTCAAATCCAATAATTATGTGTTTACCATCATTTATAAGATACAACATATTACCAACCGTACATGTAATGGAACATTTACTGGATGGTTACGATATTTTTATATAATAAAATATATACATATTACCCATCTACAACTAGACCCATTATTTGGTTAGTCTGGATAACCCTATATCATTACCACTATTTATATAAATGAGTCACCACATTTTTACAGAAAATGCAAAACTCACACACATTTGTAGTTTTTTTTTTTTTTTTTTTGAAAAAGAACGGTGCCTCGAGCATTTCTAAACATTCTTTTAAGAATGATACTAAAAAATGAGCTCTAAATAAATCTCAGGTGAACCACACTACAGGCTTAAGGCAGTGATTGGACGTCCACGGTTAAAAACCTCCCTTTGGCTACGGATTAATTGGTTTTGAGCCGTAGCCGAAACCACCCCAAGTCTGTCAGCTTTGTCCTATTTTTTGGTAGTGTAAGGAACTCCCTAGTCATCTCGGCCCATGTGCCGATGAATCTTGGCCTTAAGGCATGTAACCACGACTTAGCCTTCTCTTTCAGAGAGAAGGGAAATAATTTCAATATTAAAACATCTTCGGAAACATTATTAAATTGTAGAGTAGCGACTATCGTGTAAGTATGGACTTTCAGAATCCAGCTCATGAAACTTAGGAAGGAGTTGGATCACGCCCAGTTTGAAATCTATGTTTCCTGCATTGAATGGAAAAATAATGCAGGAAGGTGTACTCCCCCTCGCCGGTTGTAAATAATCTCATAATATTCAAGGGGGGGGGGGGGGGCATTATGCACCTCATTCTCGTCTTGAACTTCCTCAGTCGGATGCTGAGGTTGATTTGCAGCCATTACTTCCACTAACTCAAAGGATCTTAAGTGGTGTCTAATCCGGTGATGGATACGCAACCCTTCGACCAATCCTCTTTTGCTTAAGAGATGTAGAGTGTTGTCACATACCCACTTGGGCATGAAACACTCAAAACCCTCTAGTTCTAAATAAACTACTCCTAAATTAGAAAGAAATTTAGAAAAAGAGAAAAGTTATAAAGATATTATAGAAGAGGAATCACTAAGTTAGATGCTACAAAAAAAACAGATTAGTAGCAAACGAAGAATTAATGCTAATATAGGAAAATTAGAATTAAACTAGAAAATCTACAAGAATTAGTCATAATTCTAAACTAATTCTAAACTAGAATAATCCAAAAAACACAGCACAGTCCTCGGCAATGGCGCCAAAAACTTATTCACTTGTATCCCAAGTGCAAGGTTGCGAAGTAATAATAATCTCAATGAAACCGAGGTCAAAACCACAAGGACTAAATGTGTGTGATTTCCTGAGTTACTTTAGATTTAGAATCATAGACTAAATTAATTCTATAAATTGAAAGAGATGTTTTTAGGAAGTAAAACTATCAAGAAAATGAAAACTAGAGCATTAAGGATCTACTTGCAATTATCTTAATGCATCCTTTCTTGATTCAATCAATACTTCAACTGGAATCGAAGTCCTAATCTATCCAGTTGAGAGATTCAACAACTAAAACATTTTAAATATCATATCATCATCTGAACATTCATAGCATCAGTTCCACATTTTATTATTTAATTGAATTGATTATAGAAAGTTCAAAGCATCTACCATGCCCTTAGTTAATGGTAGATTAGACAATTCTACAGATCAAATAATCACATAATAAAAGTAAAAGCATTCATGAAGTTCCCAAGCATTCACTATGCCCGAAGTCGACGATAGATCAAAGTAAATTCAAAAAAACTTCTTTAATTAAACAATAAACTATGAAATATCCAACATGAAAAATTTTTTAAAAAAAACTTAAATCGAAGTAAGAATAATATTAAAACAAACTACAAGCTTCACCTCTTAACTTTAGGTAAGAGATTAGCCAACCAAAAGACATTATTGAAACTAAACTCTTAAAGTAAAATATGAAAAACTAACTAGAACAAAGGATTTGGAGAAGATGAAAGACTCCTTGAAGTTCTCCAGCACATTGCCATCTTCTTTCTATCCTAATTCATGTTTAGAAACTCCTAAAGGACCTCTATTTATAAGCTTTACTCGAACCAACTTTGAAATCGCCTTAATTTATGCAGTCGGCTTATGGGTCGACTGCAACCGACCAACTTCAGTCGCACTGAACTATGAACTTAGCTCGGATCGAATTATCTTTCAGTTGAACCGAATTAACTCGTTTTTGTGCCTAAACTCTCAGTTCACCTTCATCTCACCAAATTAGGATTCAGTTGAACCGAATTAACTCTGAAAGTCTTTGTTCCTTGCTGGACTATTTTGTGCAACTTCGGTCAGACCAAAGGTTGGAAAGGCCGAGCTAAGAGTCCTAGAGGGGGGTGAATAGAACTATGCCAAATTAAAAAAATTAAATGTGGAATTAGACAGATATAAATAAAGATAGCACTTAACAATTCCACAAAGTATAAATGAATAACAATCTCAAATGTACAAGTATTAAGAGGTTGATACAGATGTTGTTCTAAGGACAACCTTTCACCAAAAACCAATGGCTTATGGTAGGACAACCTGATTTCTAGAACGGTCTGTGTATCAAAATCCCAAACCAATACAGAAGAGAATAAAAATAGCAAAGAAAATAAACTAAGCTATTATAGCATTCCCACACTTGCATAAAAGATATTACAACATTCTCCACAAAGGCTTAAAAAAGAAATTACAATATTCACACAAAGCCACAATCAACCATCCACCACAACACCAGAAATTATAGTGGTTCGCTTGTGTGTACACCAACTGTTTAGAAAAACATCTACATAACTACTCCACTCCCAATATCCTCACGTAGTGGATATTGGCATTCACTATCAAATAGGTTTTTCAAGGTTCACCTAAAACCTTCACAATTGTGTCTTTCAAGTGGGCTTACACAATTCAAAAACCCCACACTCTGAGTTTTCTAGATCACCTCAGATAAACCAAAAAGAGATTTTTCCTGGCACAACCTCAAAAACCGAAAAAGTAATTTACAAAAAAAATGTAAATATACTTATCTGGATATTCTCCTTTGATGAAGCCCGGTAGAACCAATTCGAAGTAGATGTTCCACATAGATTTTCAATGTCCACACTCACTTATGAAAAGGTTCTAAGTTCTAAATGATTTTTAAGATTAAATCACATTGGACTAGCTTGATTTGATTTTAATTTCAAGAAAGGGGAAAACTAAAATCCCTTCTTCAAATAAGATTGGAATATAGAACTCAAAATTAAATACAAAAAGCTAAATTAAAGAGAATATTAAATTAGCACTAAATAGCTTAAGAATATCACAAACTTATCTCTTAGAGTGATGTCTTAATTTTGTTTGAATTGAATGAAAAACTCTGAAAATCGTGCTCAATTTATAGGTGCAGAAACTGTTCACTCGACTGGCCCAGTGGTCGGTTCAACTGGTCGAAGTACCAACAAACTTTTAAACTTTTGGGCGTGATAAGATAAGATCGTTCCACGACTGGTCGAGTGGCCTGCTCGACTGGTCGAGTGGGACCCAATTTGGTTGTTGGACTTTGAGTCGAGCCTTCTCGACTGGTCGAGTAGTCTCCAGGACTGGTCGAGGGTCCAACAAAAAATTCTGAAAATTAGTAATAAACCTTGGACTAGTTGAGGAAATTCTTGGACTAGTCGAGCCAGTACTAGGACTAGTCGAACATAGGCTAAGACTAGTCAAGAAAAAACCTATAAAATTATATAGTGACTCAATTTAAGTATGCAATCAATATGACCTAACTTATGGTCAATCTAGGGTCATTCATACCTTATATGTGATATTTGAACATTGAAACATCATTCGCTACGGTTGATAGTTGATCTTGAAGTACTTGAAGCTTGACATCTTGAAGTACTTTGAAGCTTGAACTTGAAGTACTTGTGACTTGTATTTCACCTTGAGCTTTGAGTTCCAAAGTAAAGTACATTGTCTTGACATAGTTGAAGCTTAAAAGTTTGATCTATCACTTGATGTTGTACTTGAATCTCTTATTCTTGCACTTAAAGTTCTTGATGTAAAGATCTTTGTTCTTGTACTTGAATTGCTTGATCTTGAATATGAAGATGAGCTATACAAGATATAGATTCCAAGAAGTTTTAGCACTACAAAATTTGACAATCATAGGAGCTAAACAGAATAGCATTTATAAAGGTTGAGCCAAAGTTCGAACCGAATAGTCTGTTTCTTCTGTTGGTTCTGCGATTCTTTCAGTCTTTTCTTCCTCTTTTATACTTGGTTTTCTTAGATATTTGGCATGTAATTTCTTCATTCTTGACATCCAAATCTCCAAGCCTCACTTTGGTAATCTATTGAGCATATAATTCATGGCTTTTAGCATCCTTTCCTTCAAAGCTCTCGAAATCATCTCGTAAGAGAAAACAAGTGTAAATAGATCGATTAAGCATCATCACGTTCATAAAACCAAGGAATAAATAGGGAAAAATATGCAATATTTCACATTCAACAACCATTAAGGTACGCATTGATCTAAGGTCTCATCACTATGCGATTTTTCATAATCTAATTCAAAATCATCAACCTCATCCCACTCTGCTGCCATATTCTTTCCTTGATTTTTAAAACATTTGGATATGAGGAGGCATCATGACCACAACCTCGCAAATGTAATAACGAGTTTCTTTCGATTTTTGAAATATCTACCAATATGCATAGAGTCAAAAGATGTACCCTCCATGTCATAATACCTTATATTGCTAGATGTGATTTTAAAGCTCATTTTCAGATCTTACTCTAGACAGTTAAGTCCCTGAAGAGCAACCCATTTGATACTAATTGAAACTGTGTGGAATAGCCTACCACAACACGTGTGAAAGTTTGGCGGATCTATAGAAATATGGCTAAATCCTAGAGGGGCTTATTACGACCAATTTAAATTTCTTATCTAATAAACTAATTTACCAATTAGACTAACAAGGAAAATTAACACTAAGGCTTCCAAGCCAAAGTGGGTACATTTACATAGCGTACAAGATATATGTCATTGAAGCAACTAGTCTATATAAATAGTGTACTTGTATGTGGTTTGCAAGTTAAGTGCCTAGTATACAATTCAAATCAAGCATTCATATGATTTAACTAATCAAATATATAAGCAGGAATAGAATTGTGCTCAGATGACAATCACATATGAAAGGTTGTATAGTGGTTCGATTTCCCTCCTCCACTCCTAGCGGACGCACTCTCAAGGAGAGTATTAGTATTCACTATCTTAAGAGTATTTGATAAGTTCACCCCTAACCTTTATAAGTGTACACTCCCATTGGAGGCTAACATAAGGTCTTACAAACATACACTCCCATCAAAGGCCTACACAAGGACTTAACACACGTACACCCCTGTTGGATGCCTACACAAAGACTTACACACACGTACACTTCCATCAAAGGCCTACACAAGACTTACACACGTACTCACTCATGTTGGTGGTGATACGGTCTTATATAAAAGCCTACGCGAGATTGGGTCATAAACTCTATAATCAATCCTAATAAATGGACTGTCCAATTGATACTTGTCAGATTGGGCCACTTTAATGCGCCTTCCTTGAGATACTTAATCAATGTTCTCCCGTGCTTCAATCAGATTCTCTCGTACTCCCCTAATCTTTTAAATTGGTCTTCTTGCACTTCTTTAAATCTGCCACCTTGCACTTATGCTCTAATGAGGCTACCAAAGTAATGAGAGTGGTTTGGTTGAACTCTTATAACTAAAAGTTTAATTAATTTTCAAATGGGGATTTACCTATATGGGTATTTTAGATGTTAAAAAGACGAAATTTACATATTAAATTGGTTTCTATCATCTAAAAAATGTAAGGAAACAAGATCATCTTCATAAGGAGCTTGGAATGATCATGAGAGTGACTAATCAGATGCAAGATGACTTGAATCCCTTTGAGTGAGATCTTAGAAGTGTTGGAAAGTATTGTGATACACTAGAGCTTCTAACTTACTCAAAAGTCATCATTATACCCAAGGTGTAAATGCCCTTTATAAAGGAACAAAGTTCTAAAGATAAAAAATAAAAAAAACCAGATATGAAATGGCACATTCGAGCGATTGAGTAAGAGTTGTTTTTCAACTGAAATAAAAAGCTCGTTGGACATTTTTGAGCCCTATCGATCGATCGAATAAGTCTGTCGATCAATCAAGAGTGATCGAAGGTCTATCGATTTGAGCAAGAATGTCCACAGATATATATATATATATATATATATATATATATATATATATATATATATATATATATATATATCTGTGTGTGTGTGTTCGCTTGCTGGAAATTCCTGGCAGCCATTAATCGATCGAATCAGTGTCATTGATCGATCGATCAGGCCATCGATCAATCGAGCTTCTTTCGACAATACCTATGAGCATGTTGCTTTGCACTATACGTTTTACAATAGCTAGAGGAATAGATCATCTAAATGTTAGGTTGTTTTGGATTTAATATTAAGGTTACCAAAGAACTTCAATTTATCTGTTCTTCACTCATTAATGCTCTAAATCTTCATGTGTCTTAGCTTTTAAAGGCTTAACCAATTCACTGGTATACGGACGCACGATTGACAAACAAATACATAAATTAATGCACTAAAAAAAAAAAAAAACTTTTAAAGGCCCATAAAAGTTTCAAATCAAACTGATATTTGTTTTTTTCCTTCATCTAGGTTTGTATGACATAATCAACATGCTAAACGTCAAATAAACATTGCGGTGGGTTCAAGGAGTTTTTTAATGATAAACATTCAATCACTGCAGTTTTCCAGCGATGTGGTCTATCTTAGATTTATATTTGCATCATTCTTAGGATCAACCCCTAAAATGATCTAGAAAAATGGATGGACGAAGTGGAATGAACGCATACATCATGGTGGCCCATATAGCACTGATCACTTGTCACCTAACTAGCGGCAGCGTCACCAACCACGTCCACTCCTGGTGGAGGTAGTAATCAATTCGCGTCAGTTGGCTGAGTAGGACAATCCCACCTCCAGAAGCTCGTCATTGTCCACACTGGTGTTCAATGCAAGTCCAATATGACGGTGGATCCAAAAGACAAGTAGGCCGTACGAGAGGGAAAACTGGAGAAAGAGTTTTCTACCGTTGAACCTTCTTGAGATCTACCTTCATATTTATACGCCATCCAAACCGTTTATAAGGTCATTTCCACACGGATGAAGTGAAACACGAAAATCTTTTCCGATATGAAACTTTGTAGCCATATGAATGTTTCAAACGATGGTCACTGAATCTACATTGTTTCCTCTCATATTGTCCACTTGAATTTTGGATACATTTCATTTTTGGCCGAATGTCTTAAAATAAGCTCCCAAAACGGATGGACGGTATGGATTTATCACAAAAATCACGGTGGGACCCACTTGCGAAAGCCTTTTGCAGGAAGTTCTTGTGCTAGGAACCTAGGTGGGGCCCACTGTGATGTTTGTGAGAAATCCTCCCCGTCCATCTGTTTTGTGAGTCCATTTTAGGACATGTTGCCAAGAATGAACCGTATCTAAAGCTCAAGTGATTCGTAGTAAATGTGGTTAGGGAAATTCCTACCGTTGAAACCTTCTTAGGTTCGACAATGATGTTTAGATGTCATCCATAGTGTTAATAATGTCATTACTATTGGGATGAACTGAAAACAAAAATAATAGCATGAATCAAAACTTTTGTGGCCCCATGAATATTTCAACTGTGGTAGTGAGTCAGCTCACTTGAGCTTTGGATACGGTTCATTTTTGGCAACATATCCTAAAATGTACTCATAAAATGGATGGACGGGGAGAATTTCTCACAAACATCACAGTGGCCCCACCTGGTTCCCAGCGCATGAACTTCCCGCGAAAGGCTTTGGCAGTAAGTCCGCGTCCCATCCTGCCAGTAGTCACGTATGTTCAACACAAGTCCAATAGGAAAGGATTGGTTACTCCCCCTGCCTGGTGGCTGGTGGCCGGTGCTTTGTGGGCCCCACAATGATGTATGTGTTTCATCCATTCCATTCATCCATTTTTAAAGATCATTTTAGAGCCTTATCCCAAAATTGAGAGGGATATAAATCTCAGGTGGACCACACCACAGGAAGACAATAGTAATGGATGTCCACCATTAAAATCCTCCTAAGACCCACTGTACTGTTTATTTGACATCCAATCTGTTAATTAGGTCATACAGGCCCAGATGAAGGGAAAAAACAAATGTCAGATTGATCCAAAACTTTTATGGCCCCAGAAGGTTTTTAATGGTTGACACTCATTCAACATTATTTCCTATAATGTGGTGTACTTGAGATTGGGATATACCTTATTTTTGATCTCATACCATAAAATAATATGGAAAACTATAGGGACATCAAGGATGAAACACATACATCATGGTCGGGCCCACAGAGCACCAACAAGTAGCCAATCCGTTTCCAAGTCCAATGCGAGCAAAACGGATTGGCTACTCATCCTGCTAGTAGTTACGCGTGTCAGGTGCTCGTGGACCCAACTTGATGTATGTGTCTCATCTATTCCTTTCATCCATTGTTTTAGATAATTTTATAGTATAATATCAAAAACGAAGTAGATCAAAATCTCTAGTGAGCCACGTAATGTTAATTGAACTCTCACCGTTAAAAACTTCATGGGGCTGCAAAAGTTTTGAATCAAGTTGATATTTGTTTTTTTTACCTTCATCCAAGTCTGCTTAATCCACAAGTTGGATGTCAAATAAACATTACAGTGGGCTCTAGGAGGTTTTTAATGGTAGACATTTAATCACTGCTTTTTACCTATGGTGTGGTCCACCGGAGATTTTGATATGCCTCATTTATGAGTTAAAGTTTTAAAACGTTGTGTAAAAATGAATGGACGGTGTGAATAATATACATAGATCATGGTGGGGCCCACAGAGCACCAACCACTAGCCACCTGGCTAGTGGCAGCGTCAACAGCCAAACCACATCCCAATCTGACCACCTTGCAAAGACGTTATTGATGGCGTCACCTCCCGAACTTAAACCCACACGCGACTCTTTCTTTTTCTTTTTTTCTTATTCTTTTTTTAGTGAGAAAATTGGTGTGATATCGGCATCATAATACCTGTGGCGTCGCTACTCATTAGTCCAAGTCAGTACTGATGACATCAGCTGATGTCAATTAAGGAAATATATATATATATATATTTTTAAAACATATGTATTTTCAAAAAATATATATATGCATTTTTTTTTTCGTACGCTTATTTCTTCTCCCGTGGACTGTCAATGGACTTGGTTGGCTGCCTGAGCTTGAGCTGAAATATCAGGCTTAAACTCGGGCTTAAAATTTTTTAAATCAGGCTAGGATGGGACTAATACTTTCAAAGCTGGCTCACCCCATTCCAACTTATTATAATTTTAAAAAAGTAGTTAAAATTTCATGTAAGAAGAAATGAAAATTTTTCATCAACCTCCGCTGCGGAGCGGTAAGAAAGCTAAGCGAAAAGGTAATATCATGTGAGAGGAATTGAGTACACTGACCATGGTGTTTTCATGAAATCCACCCCGTTCACTAGGTATTTTATCCCACATCAAGTGTAGAGTCGAAAAATTAGCTCAGTCTATATTTCAGGTGGTCTATCTTATTGGAAATAGTGTATAGGGCTACCTTCACCTTCCAAACTGTTTTTCTTCATATGGCCCACATAAAAAATTTGATGGGCCAAATGTTTTGACCCACAACCTATGTTTTGTTATGACATCTAAGGGTTGGAGTGGATTTTATAAAAGCATCACATTGGGTGGCCCACTAAAATTATGGGTTATCAGGAGGTTTTTAGCCATAAGCATAATATAGAATTACCCACATAAGAAAAAATTAGCACGGTAGACAAGTTCGTGCAATGTCTTTTTTTTTTTTTGTTTTATTATTATTTTTTTTCTCCACCCGTAAACTTATCTTTAGCCCAAGGTGAGTTGTTACGAAAATATCAAACCTGTTTATGATAAAGTAGTTGAAAAAGTAGAAGTATTTTTGTCTTTCTAAGTTCGCCTATACAACTAGTTGTCTAGTTTAGTAATTAAAGTTTTTTTTTTAAACTCGGGAGCATAAAATAACGTGGGTAGTCCAATGGGTCTATACATGATGGTAGGTCATCGTAAAAATAAAGGTGGGCATCTAGAGAAGTTTATTTTATAAACATGTCAATCACGTGAGGGTGTGCCGTGTGCATCTTGAGTGTGGATTAGGTGTTACCCAGGTAAGATCTTACTGCGGAGCCCACCTTGATGATGTGTTGTATATATACACAATCCATCCTTTTATCCAGCTCTTTTTAGCAAGTAATTACAAAAATTAAGCCGATCAAAATCTCATGTGGACCACAGCACAAGAAACAGTAGTGATTAAAAATTTCAACCGGGCCATATTTTCGTAATGTTTGTTTCCCATCCAACCTATTGATTAGGTAAAGGAGACCTAGATGAAGGTAAAATACAAAGATAATCTTGATCCAAAACTTTTGTGGGCCATAAACAGTGTTTAATGGTCGTTCATCACTGTTTCTAATGGTTTGGTTCACCTGAGATTTGGATCTTCTTAAGGTTTGGCATCACATCGTAAAATGAGATGTAAAAATAGATGGACGAAGTTGATATACTTTAACTAGATGAAGGTGTGCCCCATACGGTTGAGGTAACACCTACAAAGCTATTACCCGGGTAACAGCTAATCCGCTCCCGTGCATCTCGAGGGGGAGTGGATTAGGTAAATTCTGGGCGTGGTACGACTTTTATTGTAAGTATATTCTAAATCCACGCCGTCCATCCGTTTTTAAGATCATTTTAAGATGTTAACCAAAAAACGGAGTAGATTAAATTCTTATGTGGACCATAGGATTGGAAACAATGGTGATTGACCATTAATGGGTCCTCAAAGTTTTGAATCAAGCTTATATTTATTTGTTTCCCTTCATCCAAGTTTATGTAAGCTTATTAACAGGTTGGATGGAAAATAAACATTGTTGTAGGGTCCAGGAAGTTTTTAATGATAGACATTCATCACCATTGTTTCCTATAGAATGGTCCAACAGAGATTTGTAACTTCTTTAATTTTGTGCTCATGTCATAAAATGGCCAAATGGATGGACGGCATGGATGCAGAATAAATACATTAAGGTAAGCCCACCGCATTGCATTGGGTGAGTTTGGGAAGCACCTAATCCGCCCTCCCATTGAGGAGATACTTTCTCACCATTACGGGGAAATAGGCCTGCGACTTGGGTCGGCTCCACAGGGGTGTTTATCTTAAATCCACCCCGCCCATTACCTCTGTTACACTATCTTAGGTCCATGGCCTAAAAATCAAGTCCTGAATCAAGAGGGCTACACGATTTGAAAAAAGTATATAAGACAATGTTCACCTTTTAAACTGATTCCGTTAGTGTTACTCACCTGAATAAGGGATGGTCCTGATTTTTGGGCGCTATCCCTAAATAGTGGTGATGTCACATCTAATGTTTGGAGTGAATTTTATTTAATCATCAATGCGGTTCGGTAAGAATCAAGGGTGCATGTCTCTCTTGCAACTGATACCTTTGGTGTGGCCCACCTAAATCAAAGGTCATCCGAATATTTGGTCAGATTACACATCAAATAGTTGAAACATATCTCACATAGACATCACAATGGGCTATAGATTAATAATAATAATAATAGTAATAATTATTATTATTATTATTGACTGACCCATGATTACATAGCCCACCTTGATGGTAAAGAGAATTCCAACCTTATATTTATGGGGCCATCATAATAACTATTTAAAATCCGGTCTAACCATTAGATACCACAACAAAACTTAGCCCTTATGTCCAAACATAAGGGCTAAGTTTTTTTTAAAAAAAACTTATATTCCAACCTTATATTTAAAATCCGGTCTAACTATTAAAGTTTTTTTTTTTTTTATAATCCGGTCTAACCATTATTATTATTCCAACCTTATATTTAAAATCCGGTCTAACTATTAAAGTTTTTTTTTTTTTTTTTTTTTAAATTCGGGAGCATAAAATAACGTGGGTAGTCCAACGGGTCTATGCATGACGGTAGGTCGCCTTAAAAATAAAGGTGGGCATCTAGAGAGGTTTATTTTATAAACACGTCAGTCACGTGGGGGTGTGCCGTGTGCATCTTGAGTGTGGATTAGGTGTTACCCAGGTAAGATCTTACTGTGGGGCCCACCTTGATGATGTGTTGTATATATACACAATCCATCCTTTTATCCGGCTCTTTTTAGCAAGTAATTACAAAAATTAAGCCGATCAAACTCTCATGTGGACCACAGCGCAAGAAACAGTAGTGATTAAAAATTTCAACCGGGCCATATTTTCGTAATGTTTGTTTCCCATCCAACCTATTGATTAGGTAAAGGAGACCTAGATGAAGGTAAAATACAAAGATAATCTTGATCCAAAACTTTTGTGGGCCATAAACAGTGTTTAATGGTCGTTCATCACTGTTTCTAATGGTTTGGTTCACTTGAGATTTGGATCTTCTTAAAGTTTGGCATCACATCGTAAAATGAGATGTAAAAATAGATGGACGAAGTTGATATACTTTAACTAGATGAAGGTGTGCCCCACACGGTTGAGGTAACACCTACGAAACTATTTCCCGGGTAACAGCTAATCCGCTCCCGTGCATCTCGAGGGGGAGTGGATTAGGTAAATCGTGGGCGGGGTACGACCTTTATTGTAAGTATATTCTAAATCCACGCCGTCCATCCGTTTTTAAGATCATTTTAAGATGTTAACCAAAAAACGGAGTAGATTGGAAACAATGGTGATTGACCATTAATGGGTCCTCAAAGTTTTGAATCAAGCTTATGTTTATTTGTATCCCTTCATCCAAGTTTATGTAAGCTTATTAACGGGTTGGATGGAAAATAAACATTGCTGTAGGTCCAGAAAGTTTTTAATGATAGACATTCATCGCCTTTGTTTCCTATAGAACGGTCTACCAGAGATTTGTATCTTCTTTAATTTTGTGCTCATGTCATAAAATGGCCAAACGGATGCGGAATAAATACATTAAGGTAAGCCCGCCGCATTGCACTGGGTGAGTTTGGGAAGCACCTAATCCGCCCTCCCATCGAGGAGATACTTTCTCACCATTACGGGGAAATAGGCCTGCGACTTGGGTGGGCTCCACAGGGGTGTTTATCTTAAATCCACCCCGCCCATTACCTCTGTTACACTATCTTAGGTCCATGGCCTAAAAATCAAGTCCTGAATCAAGAGGGCTACACGATTTGAAAATAGTATATAAGACATTGTTCACCTTTAAAACTGATTCCGTTAGTGTTACTCACCTGAATAAGGGATGGTCCTGATTTTTGGGCGCTATTCCTAAATAGTGGTGATGTCACATCTAATGTTTGGAGTGAATTTTATTTAATCATCAATGCGGTTCCGGTAAGAATCAAGGGTGCATGTCTCTCTTGCAACTGATACCTTTGTTGTGGCCCACCTAAATCAAAGGTCATCTGAATATTTGGTCAGATTACACATCTAATAGTTGAAACATATCTCACATAGACATCACAGTGGGCTATAGATTAAAAATAATAATAATAGTAATAATTATTATTATTATTGACTGACCCATGATTACATAGCCCACCTTGATGGTAAAGAGAAATCCAACCTTATATTTATGGGGCCATCGTAATAACTATTTAAAATCCGGTCTAACCATTAGATACCACAACAAAACTTAGCCCTTATGTCCAAACATAGGCTCATTCATAATTCAGGTGGGTCACACGAACAGAAATAGTTTGGAGGGTGAGTGGATCCATTCGTGTGGTGACGTTAAATACGAACAGTGCCGAGTTTTGGGCTCTAAGCTTAACATGAAGTGACACACCAAGTGATCAGGATAGATATTACTTAAACACAAAGGCGGGCCCACCCAAGCCGATAACCCAATGGGTAAAACTTTCCAGTTCAAAGAAATAACCGTGGTTATTCCTCTCTCCCTCCCTCCCTCCCTCCCTCCAACGGATTCGTATCCTTCTATATTTCTCTCACCACCAACTCCCCTCGTCTCATCTCTTTCTGCACTCCAACAGACCAAGTCCTTGCCGCCATTAAAGGGCATTCGGCCATTGAGCAGTCAAGTCCTTAGCCATTGCAGAAGGTTTGTCTCTCTTTTTTTCTCTCTTGATCACAGAATCCATTAAATGAACATATATGATATCTTAAATGAAACATGCCAGAGGTAGGAGTCGACCCACAAATTCGGTCCTGGGCTCGGGTTCGGGTTCTGGTCAAGCCCTGTAAAAACATTCTACGCCAGACTCGGGGTGGCCTATTTTGGCCCATCACAGGCCCTGGCTGGGTTTAGGCTCACGCTAAACGCTTCAGCCCTAACCGGTCGTTGACACCATGCTTCTCCCGCTCATTTGCTTTGCAACTGCAGAACACGTTAATTAAAGTTTTTGATGTGTGGATCTTTGTGGTCCCCACCATAATGTTTCTATTAGATCAACACCGTCCATCCATTTTTCTAGATCTATTAATTGAACGTGGATTGCGTCCTAGCTCTATGGGGCCTACCATGATGTAAGTTTTTCATCCACGCCATTGATCGTTTTTCTCGGATAATTTTAATATATGAGACAAAAAATAAGGCATGTAAAGGACTTAAATGGACTACAAAGTGGGGATTTAACTTCCACCATTAAAAACTTCTTGGGAGCTGGAGAAGTTTCGGATCAAGCTGATATTTATGTTTTCACTTCATCCGCGTCTACATATATAACCTTATTAATAGGTGGATGGTAAAAATAACATCCTGGTGGCCCTTAAAAAGGTTTCAACCGTGAGTATCATCATCACTATAGCTTCCTTTTATATGGTCAAGTGGAGTTGTGGATGTGTTTCAATTTTTGTCTCATGCATTAAAATGATATGAGAAAAACGATCAATGGCGTGGATGAAAAACTTACATCACAGTAGGCCCCATAGAGCCCTGCCTGGACGGGCGGGGGTAGGACGCAATCCGCGTCCCTATTAATTGCATTATCCCAAAAATGACTCAGTTTTAAGGCTCAAGTCGACCACACCACGTGAAATAGTGGAGATTGATAAATTACTGTTGAAACCATCCTAAAGTCTACCATGATGTTTATTTGCCGTCTAAACTGTTCATTAGGTCACATGGGCCTGGATGAAGGGAAAACACAAATATCAGCTTGACTCGAGCCTTCCGTGGCCTCGAGAAGCTTTCAATGAGAGGCTCCCAAATTCCACTGTTTCTTGTGGTGTGGTCCACTTAACGTTTTAAACTGCCTCGATTTTTGTATTATGACCTAAAATGATATCGAAAAATGGATGAACAGTATAGATCTAACACATACATCTTTCTGGGCCCCACATAAGATACACCACGTCAAAACTTTTGGTTTCCTCTCTCCAATAGGAATGCGCAACATACAGCGCAGCACCAGGATGTCTTGGGGATCCTTCCGATCTGCCCCCCAACAGGTCAGGGGCCTGATTTTCCTAGATAAGCTAGGCCTAGGGGCGATCAGCGAATCCTTTTAGGTTGGGGCCACCCCTGAAGGCATATCTTCTTTTGCTTGGTCGTAGTTTGGGCTTTTCATGATAGGTTTCAGTCAGGTCCTTTTTCTCCCTAGGAAACCCGAATTATAATTATTTTCGTCGATCAATGAAATTTTGCAATAAATAAATAAATAAAAACAGGATTTGGAGCGCTGGTAACACCTTAGTGGGTGTTACCCTGACCATGTAGGGACAACCTTGATTTATGCGTTATATATCCATGTCGTTCATCCATTTTTCCAGCTCATTTTAGGACATGATCCCTAACTCAAGTTGATCCAAATCTAAGTGGACCACACCATTAGAAAAATGATGAA
Source organism: Magnolia officinalis (assembly GCA_021015155.1). Taxonomy (NCBI): domain Eukaryota; kingdom Viridiplantae; phylum Streptophyta; class Magnoliopsida; order Magnoliales; family Magnoliaceae; genus Magnolia; species Magnolia officinalis. Next base: position 73,477,096 of record JAJHSJ010000005.1, read on the forward strand.
TAACAAGTAAAAAAAACTTTGCAGGCCATAAAAATTTTCGATCGAGCTGCTATTTGTATTTTCCGTTCATCCAGGTCTTCTTGGCCTTATGACCAACAGGTATGATGGAAAATAAACAGTACGGTGGGCCTTACCATAAGGGTAACACCCAATAAGGTGTTGTGTTAACCAGGTAACACCTAATCCGCTCTTGAGACCCCAAGCTATGTGGGGCCCGCCTTGATGTTTGAGAGAAATCCACCTCACCTATCTGCTTTTCTAGATCATTTTAGAACAGGTGCCCAAAAAATGAGGCAGATACAAAACTCAAGTGGGTCGGACGACAGGAAATAGTGAGGATTGAATGTCTACCATTGAAACTTTTGTAAGGCCACAGAAGTTTTGGATCATTTAAATATATTTTTTGTATTTTCAGTTCCTACTAGGAGGTTCGAACAACAGGCATTTCCCTAACTATTTCCTGTCGTGCAGCCTACCTGACTTTTAGACCTGCCTCATTTTTCTACCAATGGCCTAAAATGATATGGAAAAACTGATAAACGGATGGATTTCTCTCAAACATCACAGTAGAACCCACCCAACTTCGTCTGCAGGAAGTTCCTGGGAAAGGCTTTTGCAGGCATCACACTGGACCCACAGCTTCCCAGGCATTAAGTTTCTGCCAAATGCTTTTGCAGGCAATCCGCCTTCAAGGGTGGGGGTGACTGTGAGGGGTGCGGATTAGGTATTAACCGGGTATTGGCCCAGTGGATGTTACCCTTAGCGTAGGGCCCACCTTCATCATATGTTGTATATCCACTCCGTCCATCCTCTTCTGCAGCTCATTTTAAGACACGGGTGCCAAAAATTAAGCGAGCATATCCAAATCTCAGGGGTATTACGCCACAAGAAACCGTATGATTGAATGCTTACCATTAGAACTTCCCAAGGCCTACTGTTAACATATCATAATGTTTATTTGCCATATAACCTGTTGATAAGGTCGGCTAGAACTAGTTGCAGGGAAAATGCAAATATTAGCTTGATCCAAAACTTTTGTGGCCTATTTTTTCTTTTTCTTTTTTCATTTATAGTTATTCACCAACTTTTCCAATGGTATGGTTCACCGGAGATTTGGATCTGTTTAAGTTCTGAGATAACTTCCTTAAATAAGCTGAAAAAATAGATGAAACACAATCCTTGAAGGTGGTCCCACAGTAATTGTAACACCCAATAAGATATTAAGTTAATCCACTCCCAGAGAGAGGGGGAGCAGACTAGATGCGGCCGGCCTCACCCACAAAGGTCCGGTCCTTACCGTGCGGCCCACCTTGATTTATTTATTGTATATCCACTCTGTTTATCTGTTTTGGTAGATCATTGTAAGTTAGCCCACAAATAAAGTAGATCCAAATCTAAAGTGGACTATGCTATAGGAAAGAGTAATAATAATGCTTTATTATTAAAAACATTTTAGGGCCCATCATAATGTTTGTGAATGTTTATTTTCCATCCCACCTCTGGGTAAGGACTCAAAAACCCTAGAGGAATGGTAAAAAAATTAAAAAAAATTTTTAAAAAAATAAAAAATAATTTTTTTTTTTTTTTTTTTTTTTTTTTTTTTTTTTTTTTAAAAAAAAAAAAAAAGCCATCATCTAAAACTGCACACAGTTTTTGACAGCTAGTCATCACTGTTTCCTATGATATAGTCCACGTGAGATTTGGATTTGCTTCATTTCTAAGATCATGCCCTAAACTTAGCATTGAAATGGATGGATAGCATGGATATGGCATACATATATTAAGGTGGACCCACCCACGGTCTTGGATGAGGCCGGGACGCACCTAATAGGCAGATTGCTAATGAAAGACGATTGAGGAGAGCAATGACATGTCAAAGGTGAAACTTCTGTGGGCTTGATCGTAATATATGTGTTAAATCGATCTATACTGTTCATTTGTTTTTCTAGATCATGTTAGGGAACTAGAATAAAAATGAGGCTGATCCAAATCTCAAGTGGACCACATCACAGGAAACAGTGAGAATTGAACACGTACTATTGAAAACTTTGGACATAGGAGGCTCGGATCAAGGTGATATTTGTGTTTTCCCTTCATCCAGGTCTGTGTGACCTGATGAACAGGTTCGATGGCAAATAAACATCATGATGGGCCTGGGAGGGAAGTTTTAAATGGTTGTGGTTCAATCCCTACTACGTGAAACATGGTCTAATTGAGCTTTTTATTTGCCCCGTTTTTGGCCAATGCCTTAAATGGATCTAGAAAAATGAATGGACGGTGTGGATATAACACATACACCATGGTGGGTCAACAAAAGATCCACACGTCAAAATCAAAATCGTATGTATTTTTTTCTTTTTTGACTTTAGCTAGGTCATCTGCACCGACTTGGACCAACTACGGCACAGGAATCCTCGCTACCTTCAAACTCTTTGTTAATAATTGGGATGTTGACAATGCTAACACATCACTATCGACCTAAGTGGCACCGTGCTAGGGTAAAATTCTCGTAAAAGAAGAGAGGTTTCAAATATTCTTACTATCCCACTAACGTGTTTTGAAAACATTTTCGGAAGATTAGGAGTTGTAAAGATTTTGAGTTTACATAATATTTAATATCGAAAAAGTGACGGTGACTAAATTAGTTATTGGATCTACTAGAATTTAAATCTCATCCCTTCATTTTCTTTATAGCCATCTATTTATATGTGAATATGCTAAATTCTTATTGACATGATCTCTTTGTGGCCCACGAAACCTGATAATGTATAACGGTGTATGTTCGATATGAAATATTTTCTTGTGATGTGGTTAATGTGACCGGCAAATGTTAATCATGCTTCCAACCGTGTCTTTTCATGAAACTCCAAGATTAATGGATGGAGTTGATTCCACACATATGCGATGGACCCCACATATGGTGTATGAATGCCCTTAAAAATAGCCAAACGTTACATTTTTACACTTTCTACTGAGCTTCTTTCATAGAAAAGTAAAGATCATGGGACACATTACCATATTCCCTACACTGTTTCTCTCTGACATTTCTCTCATCCAACATGCATCTGGCATTCTCTGGCATTTATCTGAAAACTCCTCTTTTTGAAGTTTTTCGTTTCTCTTCGTCATTTCTCTCCCCGGTGTCTATCTAGAATTCTCTAGCATTCATTCTAAGACTCCTCTTTATTAAAACTTCATCCACGTGCCACTCCCACCAGTATGATCGCACAGTTCTCCGGTGTTCCTACTATCATAGTAAACTACTATGTTAGTCATTTGTGAAGGTAAATAAAATCATAAATCATTGCCAAAATTATTTTTTTAAGAGATTAAGTTGTGATGTGATTTGACATGGTGTTAAGGAGGGTCGAAGAGGAGAAGTGGTAACAATGTAGAATATCCTTCAATAAGGGTCAAGGTTATCATACACTAAGGGTTGAGCTTGACAGTCAAAATTTAAAGGGTCGAGATTGGGTGGCGTGAAGGGTTGAGGTTGACAGTTGGGAAGGTTGATAAACACGACCGTTAACATTTGACAACTACAACCCTTTATAGTTAACAATCACAACCCTTAACATTTAATAACATTGGCCCCTAGTGGATGACAATCACGACCCTTCATGTTGTTCTGTCAACCTCGACCCTTAACAAATGACAACCTAAACCCTTCACATTTGACAACCTCGACCCTTTACCTTGGACAATCTGTACCTGTCCATTTTTAATGCATGTTAACTCACATTGGAAGATTATGTCTTACCGGCCCATCCTAATCTATTATGTGGGAAGGGTGTATATGATAATGGGAGTTTCTCGTACTTGGGTGGGAACTCGAAAGGGTTTGTTATGAAGGATGATATTATACATATCAAGAGCTCGAAGATAAAATGCATTAGATTATGAAAACAATACCAGATGAATTTGATTTGAGAATGAAGGTTGTGTACGTTGAAGTAATAATGGATTACTCTATCCATACACATCAAAGACAATGAATATCTCGAGACATATATGATCTTATGTGGACAGAGTCAACCTACTCAGTACTGTATATAAATAAAGTGAGGTGTACAACACTTGTGCAACAAAGGAGCGCATACTTTACATTATATTCAACCATATAGTTCCTTAATATGCAGCCTTCAAGTAATGATCAACAACTCGATAATTATGATATACATGGCCCTTCAAGAAATGATACATGTGATGATCGATGACTTGACGATTATGATATACATAACTCTTCAAGGAATGAAACATGTCGTGATCGAAAACTTGACGATTGTGATATACATGGCCCTTCAATGAATGATATATGTCGTGATCGATGACTCGACAATTACAATATATTGTTGTTTCAGTTGCTAGGTAGCGAGAACGATACAACTATTTCTGACCATTCGACCAATGATCAACGTCAAGATGGAAGAGTTGACGACTATGATATCCCCATCCCTTCCATCAATGTTACGTGTCTTGATCCCTCGTTTCAGTTTAATTCGTAGGCTATAAACTTAAATTTACAATTACCGGTCAAGGAAGAATATCAAGATATTCCTAAATCATCAACTCATCCAATACAATTTTCACTTGATATTTTCGTTACTCCATCTGATATCATTCTACTTAATATACGTATAACCAATGCTCAAGAAAATGTGTTATAAAATATGTACATGGTCTCATATTAATTAAACAAAAAGAAGAATAAACACTTACTTCAAAATGACTCAGGAATTTAAGTCATATATGTAATTCAACCACAAAAGCCACTGAGTCTCCCTTACAAGTTTCAAATCATTGTATTCCTCATCTGTCAGGGATATATGCAGATCCATGTATTCCTTAAGAGGATCGATGGTAGGAGAGGAACATAGAGCTTTTTAAGGGGAGGATACCCATTTCATTGGGGTATATTAGTTAGGGCCTCTGGACAGCCACAACCGGAGTAACACACGAGTCGGTCATAGCCTTCCCACCAGCCTCGTAAACATCCATGTGCTGACTACTCTCAGTTATGTCTGTTGGTTGCCGCACTACATCATCCATAACTATAGGTTGGCCAACATCTGTTGCGCAGCACGCCAACAATGCAGTGAACCGAGATCCAATCACCAGTCTCACCCATAAACGATAAATATAAAGAAATATAATCTAGAAGTAGAATCAAAACATATCAAACAAACCACAAGACAATATATACATGAAAAAACACCAAACAAGGGTAAAAAACCACGGGTGCAAACTTCCACTATGAAGAAAACAAGATTACAAGAAATATACTAACATTTTTCCTTGGATGTATAGAGAAAACCCTTTACCCACACTTTAGAATAACTCCCATAACCCTAGAAATGCTCTAGGGATCCTTATTTATAGTTTAGGCAACTTTCCTTTCGTACCCTTGCAAAACCGACTCAAATTTCCGCAGTCTGTATCAAATTCGCAAAACGAATTTGCGTAACCTCGACTGGTCGAGCAGACCCTCGACTGGTCGAGCAAGGGCCTCAACCGGTCGAGCACCTCGGACCCCAAAAATCATAACTCATTAGACTTTGAGTCGAGCCAGTCCTCGACTGGTCGAGTGGGCCACTCGATCGGTCGAGCAGGGCACTCGACTGGTCGATGGCCCTGTCCAGATGTGGCTCCACATTTCAACAATTTCCCACTTGGAGACACATCACCATAAATCTTCATCTTCTACATCCGGAGTACATTACTTCCCTTTTTTCAAGTCTGAAGACCAATCAAAGCTGAATAGAGCTTCAGCTTCTCCCATGTGACCGCCTTGGTCAGCATATTCATAGGATTCTCACTTATATGAATCTTCTCTAGAACAATCGAACTATCTTCCAGTAACGAATGTATAAAGTAATATCTGATGTCAATATGTTTGGTCCTTGAATGAAAGGCTGAATTCTAAGCCAAGTGCATTGCACTCTGACTATCACTGTACAGCTTGTAATCTGCTTGCTTATTACCCAACTCTTTTATGAAACCTTGCATTCACACCATCTCCTTGCATGTTTTTGTAGCTGCGACATATTCTGCTTCCGTTGTATTGATAGATACTATCTTCTGTAACTGAGAGACCTAACTGATTGCAGCACTGCCCAGAGTAAAGACATAACTGTAGTGCTTCTTCTGCTGTTGATATCTCCTGCCAAATCTGAATCTACGTAGCCTTGTAGCTTGATTTTCGATCTGTCATAACACAGCCTTACGTCCTTAGTACCTACCAGGTATCTAAGGATCCACTCACAACTTTCCAATGTCCCTTCCCGGGGTTATTCATGAACCTGCTAACAACTCTCACTACTTGAGCAATGTCTAGCCTCGTGCTCACTATAACATACATGAGACTCCTAATAGTTGACGCATATGGGACTTTAGCCATGTAGTCCCGTTCCTCCTGCGTCTTTGCATCTTGCTCCTTAGAAAGCTTAAAATAGTTGGCTAATGGAGTGTTAACTGGCTTAGCACCTCCCATACTGAATCCATCAAGTACCTTGGCTATGTACTCTGACTGTGACAAAACTAATTTTCTGTTTTTCTTATCACGCTTTATCCTCATGCTTAAGATTTATTTTGCAGCTCCTAAATCCTTCACGGGAAATTCTCTAGACAGTTGTCTTTTGAGATCTGAGATGTCATTCATGCTTGATCCGGCTACAAGCATATCATCAATGTACAAAAGAAGGATGATATATGATGTATTAAACTTCTTCAAATAGCAACAGTGGTCTGCATGACATATCCTATAACCTTTTTCTGACATGAAACTGTCAAACTTCTTATACCACTGCCTCGGGGCCTACTTCAGGCCATATAGTCTCTTCTTCGGTCTACACACCTTGTTCTTCTTTCCTAGTGCCACGTATTCTTTCGGCTGATGCATATATATTTCTTCTTTAAGGTCCCCATGAAGAAAAGCTGTCTTAACATCTAACTACTCTAGATGTAAGTCCTCTGTAGCCATGATACTCAAGACCATGCGAATTGTAGACATTTTCACCACAGGTGAAAATATTTTAGCGAAGTCGATACTTGCCTTTTGTTGGAACCTTTTCACAATCAATCTAGCTTTGTACTGTTTCGAACCATCGTGCTCCTCCTTCAGTTTGTAAACCCACTTGTTATGAAGAGAATTCTTACCCTTAGGTAGAGTGACTAGCTCCCATGTATGATTTGACTTAAGAGAGTCCATCTCATCATCCATGGCCCGCTCCCACTTAACCCGTGTATCTGACTGTAATGCCTATTCAAAAAATTTTGGTTCACCATTATTTGTTAGCAGTAGATAATATAAGGAGAGTGAGTATCGGACCTGGGTCTCCTCTCCCAAGTAGACCTCCTCACAACAAGTGTCTGTGGCTCTGCCTCATAATGCTCTTGGGCATGATCATCTTTTAGTGCTGTAACACCCCTGTTCGGTAACTCTTCCAACTCTATAAATTCTCTCTCGGCCTTATTTTGCTTCATACTGTCCTTATGCATCACTTTTTCATTGAAGACCACGTCTTTGCTTCTGATGATCTTCCTATTTTCTGTATCTCAAAACCTGTAGCCAAAATCATGCTGCCCGTAACCTATAAATGTGCACTTCTTGGACTTTGCATCTAACTTGTTTCTATGCTCTGCATCAATGTGAATATATGAAGTGCAACTAAACACTTTGAGATGTGCAAGGTTCACTTCTTTCCCAGTCCACGTTTCTTCTGGTAGCCCACCATCCAATAGTCTTGGGCAACCCTACATGTAACATCATGCTCCTGGCACGCTCAAGGATAGTCCTGTTAATGCGCTCAACTACACCATTCTGCTGTGGTGTCCCTGGAATCGTTTTCTGATATTTGATTCCATTTGCTGCACAATACTTCTCAAACCTCTTATCACAGTACTCTCCCCATTATCTGATCTGAGACATTTTACTATTTTACCTATCTCGTTTTCTACCATTACTTTTCACTTCTTAAATTCATCAGATTTATGCTTTAAGAAATAAACCCACAGTTTTCTACTAGCATCATCAATAAAAGAAACGAAATAACGTGAGCCACCAAGAGATGATACTTGTGTCGGTTCCCACACATCAGTGTGTACAAGCTCCAATAGATGTGTCTTTGAAGCACGTCCTGTTTTCTTGAAACTTACCCTCTTCTGCTTGCCATACACGTAGTCCTCGTAAAATTTCAAGTCAATAGACTTCAGCCTTGGTAGCTTCCCTTTTGACAATAACACTTTCATCCATTTCTCACTCATATGTCATAACATCTGATGCCATAACTGCCCATTTACTCCAGTTGATGCGACTGCGAGTGGAACTATACGATCATGAAGTCACATACAAAGTAAATTCCTTCTTGCCTCGAGATATCACCAAGGCACCTTTTGTGATCTTCCAGAAATCACTAGTGAAGGTCATCGCATATCCGGTATCGGCCAACTGCCCCACTGAGATCAAGTTTCGTTTCAAACTCGGTACATGTCTGACATCCTTCAATTTCAACGCTGTTCTGTCTTTCTAATTTATATGAACATCTCCATTTCCAACAATATTGCACGACTCATCATCACGCAGGTAGACTCTCCAGAAGTCACCTGACACATAATCACGTAGAACTTCCTTACATGAAGTGGCAAGAAACGAAGCACCCGAGTTTATGACCCAAGACTCATTCATCGCATCAAGAGACAAGATCAACGCCTCTGTGTTGCTCTCCTCAAATAGATTCACTGAATCCTTCACGTCTTGAGAGCTTCCTTCTTGTTTCTTAAGCGCCCTACAATTATATTTCATGTGCATCTTCTTCTCGCAATGCCAACACCCGTATTTGTCTTTAGGTCTCTTGGACTTCTTCCTTGACTTAGAACGTCCGTGTTTGTTGACTCCTTTGTTCAGCGATCTTCCTCTTCCTTCAACGTTTAGAGCATTCCCTGAATCCCCTGAAACTCACGATGCCTTTCTTCTAGATTCTTCGTTGAGAATTAAACAGGCTACATCATTAAATTTTAGCTTTGTCGACCCTGAAGAATTGCTCACAGCAATCACCAAACCATCCCAACTGTCTGGAAGACTGGATAAGATCAATAATGCCCTAACCTCATCTTCGAAAATAATGCCAACGGATTCCAACTGGCTCATGACTGTATTGAACTCGTTTAGATGTTCAACCATGCTCCCATCATCTAACATCTTCATGTTGAATAGTTGTTTCATAAGATTAACCTTGTTGGATGCTGAGAGTTTTTCATACATCGTAGTTAGGGCTTCTATTAATTCTTTTGTGGTCTTTACCTTGGATATATTGAAGGCGACGCTCTTAGACAAAGAGAGTCGGATCATTCATAAAGCCTTCCGATCTAATAAAGACCATTCATCATCTGTCATCTTTTCTGGTTTCTTCTTTTTTCCTCATAGAGGAATATAGAAGTCCTTCTGATACAGATAATCATCCATCTGCATCTTCCAGAAGACAAAGTTTGAACAATCAAACTTCTCAATTCTAGTCTTCCCTTCTTCCGTCATCGCTCCCACTAGAACTAAACCAATAGCTTTGATATCAGTTGTTGCGCATCACGCCAACAACGCAGTAAACCAAGATCCAATCATCGGTTTGGAAAGAAATATAATCTAGAAGTAGAATCAAAGCACACCAAACAAATCATAAGACAAGATATACGTGGAAAAACTCCAAACAAGGGTAAGAAACCACGGGTGCTAACTTCCACTATGAAGAAAATGAGATTACAAGTAATATACTAACCTTTTCCCTTGGATGTATAGAGAAACCCCTTCGCCCACACTTTATAATAACTCCCATAACCCTAGAAAAGCCCTAGGGACCTCTATTTATAGTTTAGGCAACTTCCCTTTCGCACCCTTGCGAAACCGATTCAAATTTCCGCAGTCTGTATCAAATCCGCAAAACGAATCTATGTAACCTCGACTGGTCAAGCAGGAGCCTCGACCGGTCGAGCACCTCAGACCCTAAAAATCATAGCTCACTAAACTTTGAGTCGAGCCAGTCCTCAACTGGTCGAGTGGCGGTCGAGCAGGGCACTCGAATGGTTGAGCGGCCCTGTCCAGATGTGGCTCTACATCTCAACAACATCATCATCCATAATTGTAGGCTGACCAACAGCCTCATCTACTAGTTTTGCTCACAGCCGTAAAGGTGTCCTCCCTCATCCTCCAAAACAGTGATCAATAGCCTCATCCCTATTTATAGTAGGCTGACCAACAACCTCATCCATGTCCATGAGTAGCCTAGAATGAGTCTCCTCTATGAATCATGGCAATGTACTGATAGCCTGTATTGGAATCACATATTATATATGTAATTTATAACGTGTTATTGAAAATAAAACTAAATGTAACTTCACATACCTTACTAATATGAAACTCCTTTTAAATCATCCTTCGTTACACTTCTTTCTTTCAAATAAGTCTCCGTAATTCATTTTCTTTTCTTTTTCCTTATTGTTTAACCCCCTCCAGACTCATTTGATTTAACAGGTCCAAATCTCATACCTCTAATGAGAGCAAAGTCTAGCTCGGTCAATTTCATGATGGTGCCATGAATGTTGAAAGTTAGGTCATTAATATAGCTTTGCATTAGACAGTAGATTACTTAACTATAGGCCATCGACTAGGAAATCCAATAGATGTCCATATATATATATATATATATATATATATATATATATATATATATATATATATATATATATATTCTTAAACATATCTTTTCTAGTAGGATTATTGTCAAAATCATCTAACATGTATTCCTTCAAAAGTTGAATGGAACACTTAGGAGGGTCTTTTGCCTTCTTGTAATCCAAGAATGTGCGCTCTTTTCTAATAGGATTATTGTCAAAATCATCTAACATATATTCCTTCAAAAGCTGAATGGAACACTTTGGATAGTCTGTTGCCTTCTTGTAATCCAAGAAAGTGGTCCTTCTAGGTTATTTTCGACTTGCATTCCACCATGGGTAGATAGTCATCCACTAGATTAAGGGTCGAGGTTGTCATCCACTAAGGGTCGAGGTTGTCATCCATTAAGGGTCGAGATTGTCATCCATTAAGGGTCGAGGTTAACAGTAGATATTAAGGACAGTGGTTATCATCTAATAAGGGTCGAGATTTACAATCTTCCGTTAAGGTGGAGGTTGTCACACTGATAACCACGACCATTAGTGGATGACAATCTCAACCGTGCCAAATATTGACAACCTCGACCATTATTGTATGCCAACCTCAACAATGCTAAATATTGACAACTTTGACCGTACTAAATATTGACAACATCAACTATTATTGTATGTCAACCTCGACTGTGCCAAATATTAATAACCTCAAGCTTGCCAAATATTGACAACTTCGAGCGTTATTTATGCCAACATCGACCTTGCTAAATATTGACAACCTCGATCTAAAGAAAATGTTGACAACCTCGAGTGTTATTGTATGTCAACTTCAACCATGCCAACTATTGACAACCTCTATTTGAAGTGATACACATTGTCATCATCCTAAAGCACATCATCATAACCCACAATAGAAAAAATAAAATAAAATATTATCCACATATATTGGTTTACCATTTCTATACTTTTCGGTTGTGAAAAAAGACATTTTATGAAAATACAAGAAGTCAGAGTCGAAGAAGATGATGCCAAAGAAAACTACGGTAAAATAATAGAGCCGGAGGGGGTGGAGGTAGGTCCTAGAGAAGAAAATTAGAAAGAGAGAGGTGAGATCGACGTAATTCAAAATGGGGCATGCGGTCATTTTTGACATTAACAACTCATTACCATAAGACGTCTTTAGGTTCTATTTTTAGCTTTCAATTAAATCCACTTCGTCCATTCTCTATGAAACTTTGAAGAAGGTAAATGGCCAGAGAATGACCGAAATCTTTAGATCTAGTGGCCCACAATACAACAAGATAATAGGCATTGTTCCAGCAAACTGTTAAGCATTTTTTCTCACTGTGGGCCACTGATAGCTTAAAACAATGTGAAGTTTACACATTCTTATGAAAATTATAAGCCACAAACATTATCAACGGATTGGATCTACCTTTTGATGGGCCGCGTGATCAAATGGATTGGATCTACCTTTTTTATGGGCATGGGGAAGCATAATGGTTAAAGCTTTTTAGTTACACTAATTTTTGTTGTACCTACATGCAATTAACTAAGAATGGTACACACTCATATCTATAGGGCTCACAATAGTGTTTATATGTTATCAGATCTATTCATAATATCACATATACATTAACAAGGGGAAACACAAATATCATATTTATCGAAAATGTCTATGACCCACCTAGTAGTTTTCAAGTGCCACTCATGGTCTATTTCATTTATAGGTAAACTTCATTTTTGGGATTATATATCACGGTGAGTTTATACAACGGATGAAATATGTATATAAAAAACTTAGAATCACAAGCCATCATTTCCTTTTGGGGATTTTGACCCCTACTAGCTACAGTGTTAGTCCGGTTAAAATCCCTTACTAATTCCAACAGAAATGAAGAAGTTGAGAAAATGAACCTCATGAGAAGGAAATGACACCAATACCCCTCTAATGTGGAAACTGATGGGCTAGTGACCCTGACACTAGTAGGTGCTCCGTGGGCCCACCATGTTGCAAATGTTTCATCCATGCAGTCGACCCCCTTTTCCAGATCATTTTATGGTATGAACCTAAAAATGAGATAGATCAAAATCTCAAGTGGACCATTACAGGGCCCTCCGCCATTGGGCAGTCGAGTCCTTAGCCATTGCAGAAGGTTGGTCTCTATTTTTTTTTTTTTTGTTTTCTGACCCACCAAAACATCCTTTTAGTTACTACTTCGGGCTTGGGGTCGGGTTCAATTCAAGTCAAGCCCTGAATAAACATTCTAGGCCAGACTCGGCTGGTCTATTTTGGCCCATCACACGCCCTGGCTGGGTTTGGGCTCAGGTTAAACACTACAGCCCTAATCGGTCGTTGACACCCATGCTTCTCCCGCTCATTTGCTTTGCAACTGCAGAACACGTTAAGTAAAGTTTTTGACGTGTGGATCTTCTTGGTCCCCACCATAACGTTTGTATTAGATCCACACCGTCCATCCATTTTTCTAGATCAGTTAATTGCATTATCCCAAAAATGACTCAGTTTCAAGGCTCAATTGGACCACACCACATGAAAATGTGGGGATTGATAAATTACTGTTGAAACCATCCTAGAGTCCACCATGGCGTTTATTTGCCATCTAAACTGTTCATTAAGTCAAATAGGTCTGAATGAAGGGAAAACACAAATATCAGCTTGATCCGAGCCTTCTTTGGCCTCAAGAAGCTTTCAACGGTAAGCTCCCAAACTCCACTGTTTCATGTGGTGTGGTTCACTTGAAGTTTGTATCTGCCTCAGGTTTTGTATCATGATCTAAAATGATATCGAAAAATGGATGAACCGTGTGGATCAATACATACATCCTTCTGTGCCCACATAAGTTACACCACGTCAAAACTTCGGTTTCCTCAGCGCATGTCACAACCTACTGGTTGGTTTCCTCAGCGCATGTCACAACTTACTGGCTGTTACCCTTACCATGCAGGGAAAACCTTGATGATGGATGTGTTATATATCCGTGCTGTTGATCCATTTTTTTTCAGCTCATTCCAGTACATGATCTTTAACTCAAGTACATCCAAATGTAGCTTGACCATACCATTGGAAAAGTGGTGAACAACGAGAAAAGAAAAATTGTTGGCCACAAAAGTTTTAGATCAAGCTGATATCTGTATTTTCCCTTGGTCCATGTCTGCTTGACGTTGTCAGTATGTTAGATGGCAAATAAACAGTACGGTGGGCCCTACCGTAAGGTGTTAACCGGGTAACACCTAATCCGCTCATGGGACCCCAAGCTAGGTGGGGCCCACCGTGATGTTTTTGAGAAATCAACCCCACCTATCTGCTTTTCTAGATCATTTTAGAACAAGGGCCCAAAAGTAAGGCAAATCCAAAACTCAAGTGAGCCACACGACTGGAAATAGTGAGAAGTGAACGTCCACCATTGAAACTTTAGTAGGGCCACTGAAGTTTTGGATAAGGCTAATATTTTTGTATTTTCAGTTCATCCAAGTAGGAATGAACTTATGATCAGTACGGATGGTACATAAACATCAGGGTGATCCTTTCCTATCGTGCAGCTCACTTGATTTTTGGACCTGCCTCACTTTTTCTGCCCATGTCCTGAAATGAAATGGAAAAACTGATAAACAGAGTGGATTTCTCTCAGACATCACAGTAGAACCCACCTAACTTCCCTGACAGGAAGTTCATGAAGGTTTCTACAGGCATCATAGTAGACCTGGCCGAACTTCCCTGGAAGTAAGTTCCTACTAATAGAGCTGGGCATCAAGTTGAATTGGATGGAGTTAGTGACCCAACTCGACCCATTTTTGAAATAGACTTGACCGGTCTCCACCGGCTACATGGCACCTCAAATCTGGGTTATATATATATATACACACACACACACACACACACACACACACACACACGATGAGTCTGATTTTGAATTAAGTCAAGCCAATATTGAGTTAGATTTCGGGTCGAGTCGAGTTACTGGTGACCTGAACTAGACTCGATTTGAGTTAGGATTGGACAAAGTCTACTCGGTTCGGATCGACTCACCCTCTCGATTCAGGTCGAGTCGAATGTGCTAAATCAAAACATCCCACGTCCAACTCTACCCGCAAAATGCTTTTGCAGGCAATTCTCCTTCAGAGGGTGGAGGTGACTGTGAGGAGGGCGAATTAGGTATTACCTGGGTAACAACTTAGTGGGTGTTATCCTTACCGTAGGGCCCACCTTATTATATGTTGTATATCCACTTCGTCCATCCACTTTTACAGCTTATTTTAGGACTTTTTTTTTCCAAATTTAAGCATATCCAAATCTCAAGGGGACCACACCACAAAAAACAGTGATGATTGAATTCTCACCATTAAAAACTTCCCAAGGCCCACTGTAAGAAGACCGGTAATGTTTATTTGTCATCTAACTTGTTGATAAGGTCAACTAGAACTCAGTGGAGGGAAATTACAAAGATTAGCTTGATCCAAAACTTTCGTGGCCTACAAAAAGCTTTTAATGGTCATTCACGGCCTCTTCAGGTCATGTGGTCCACTAGAGATTTGGATCTGTTTAAGTTCTAAAATAAGCTGAAAAAATGGATGGACGGTGTGGATATGAAACACATTCTATGAAGGTGGTCCTCACACGGTAATGGTAACAACGAATAAGATGTTCAACTAATCTACTCCGGGGAGAGAGTGGGAGAAGACTAGGCGTGGCCCGGGACTCACCCATGCCGGTCCTTACCATGTGGCCCACCTCGATGTAGTTATTCTATATTCACTTTGTTCAGTTGTTTTGGTATATTATTTTAAGTTGCAAATATTATTTTAAGTTGCAAGCACAAAACTGACCCAGATCGAAATCTTAGGTGGAATATGTTACAGGAAACAGTGGTGACTGAACGCCACACCATTAACTCTTCTTGGGGCCTACCGTAATGTTTTATAAATGCTTATTTTCAATATAATATATTGGTAAGGCGAAAACCCGAGAAGAATAATAAATAAATAAATATCAGCTTGACCTAAAACTTTCCGTGGTATGCAAGAAGTTTTTAATGCCTATCATCACTGTTTCCTATGCTATGGTCCACATGAGATTTGGATATGCTTTATTCTAAATTTTTAGATCATGCACTAAACTGATCAGTGAAATGGACGGATGGTATGGATATAACATACATAAATCAAGGTGCGCCCACTGTAAGGGCCACACGGTCTTGGATGACGCCTGGCGGTACCTAATAAGCAGATTGCTGATGAAAGATGAGAGCACGGACACGTCGAAACTTCTGTGAGCCCGATTATAATATATTTGTTAAATCAATACAATTCATCTATTTTGCTAGATCATGCCAAGGCACCATAATAAAAATATGGGGGATCCACATCTTAAGTGGACCACACCACTGGAAACAGTGGGAATTGAACATCTACTATTGAAAACTTAAGACACAGAAGGCTCATATCAAGGTGATATTTTTGTTTTCCCTTCATCCAGTTCAGTGTGATCTGATAAACAGGTTGGATAGAAAATAAACATCATGATAGGCTTAGGAAGTTTTAAACGGTCGTCGTTCAATGCCTACTACTTCCTGGGATGTGGTACGCTTCAGCTTGTTATTTGCCATGTTTTTGCCTAATGCCTTAATGGATTTTGAAAAATGGATGGACCACGTGGATGTAACACATACACCATGGTGAGATCCAAATCGAAACCTTATATTTTCTTACTGTGTATTTTTTAAATTGGCGTCAGCTGATGTCATTTGCGCCTTTTTTTGGACTAACGATAGGCGACGCCGCAGGAATCATCGGTGCCTTCAATGCTTACACATTCGTCTTTACTAATTCCAACGGAAATGAAGAAGCAGAATGCGGATTCTCTGTTGCGTCAAGCAACGAAATTGGAAAACGGATTGGCTACTCCCCTTGACACGGACGCGGATTTCCTGCGCAAGGATTTCGGTGGGGTCTATTACGATGTTTGTGAGAAATTAAGTTTGACCATCCATTTTTCAACCTCTTTTTAAGACCTGCTAACAAAAATGAGGTGAATCCGAAACTCAAGTGGGTAATAGGAGATGAAACAGTGAGGAAAGGAATGCCCACAGTTGAAACCTTCCGAGGCTCCACCTTGCTGTTTATATGCCATCTAAACCGTTTATAAGGTCATTTTCACCCAGATAAAGTGAAAACACCAAAAACTTATACGGTTACAAAACTTTTATGGCCATATAAATGTTTCAACAGTAGCCACTAAATCTTCACTATTTCCTCTAGTGTGGCTCACTTGAGTTTCGGATCATCCTCATTTTTGGTCTCACGTAATGAGATGTGCTTCAAAAACGGTCACAGGGGGAAACCTTGCGTAGGAACTTCCGCGTCCCCTTGGCACTAGCTCCGTGGCCGGTGGTCGGTGGTCTGTAAACCTCCACCATGATGCATGTGTTTCATCCATAATATTCATCCATTTGTATGGATCATTTTATTGCTTGATACCAAAAATGATAAGGATGTAAATCTAAGTGGAGCACACAACATGAAAACAATAGTGATTGAATATCAACCATTAAAATCCTTCTAAGGCCCATTATACTGTTTACTTGACATCCAATATGTTGATTAGGTCATACAGGCCAGATGAAGAGAAAACACAAATATCAGCTTGATCCAAAACTTTTATGGCCCCCAAAATGTTTTTAATGGTCAACCCTCATTCAACACTGTTTTCTATAATGTGGTCCACTTGAGATTTCGATATACCTCAATTTTGGACTCATGCTGTAAAATTGTCTGTAAAAACATATGGATGGCATGGATGAAACACATACATCATGGTTGGGCCCACATAGCACCGACCATCAGCCATTGCCTGATGCCAGATGGAGTAGCCAATCCGTTTCCACGAAATTGTGGTCGTTTCAGTCTAATTTGACCGTGTAACTGTGTAATTGCATCGGTGATTGAGATAGACCCATCACCGTTAGGCAAACGTGGAAAAAAAAGCAGAAAAGTCGTGCTTTTGACAAACAGAGGATCCGAGCTCGAAAGCAGGGGAAAATAAGGAAGCGGATTCGGATTGCTTAGTGCATTACGCTCGGCGTACTGAGTAAATTCTGAGAGATCCACCATGATTTATATATTTTATCCGCTCCGTCCATTCATTTTATTGGATAATTTTAAGGATTTAGATAAAAAAAATAATAAAGCATATAAAATATTAAAATGGGCCACACCATGGGAAACAATTGAATTGAATGTGTACTGTTGAAAATTTCATGGGAACACGTAAGTTTTGGATGAAGCTTATATTTTTGTTTGGTATGACAAATAAACATCACTATGGGCCTAGCAAGGTTTCAACGGTGGAAATCATTATCCCTACTGGTTGTTTCCTGATATGATTCACTATCTTTTGGATATGCTTCAAGTTTGGGGTCAACTCCTTAAATTAGATTAAAAACGGATGGACGGCGTGGATAGACCACATACATTTAAGGTGGGCCCAACTGCGTTTACTCAGTACGATCCGATTTCGGAAGATAGACCTCATGGAAAGGAAATTACACCAATACCCGTCTACCGTACAGTTCATCATTGCGCCGAATGCAAGTCCAATCTAATCACGTAATAAAGGGGGGAACGTGTCAAACTCACTCATCTCATCACGTTACAAAAGGCATCCATATTGCATGCAGAACACAAGCTATAACGTTTCTCCTTGCTTTTTACGTAGATTGCGATAAGCCAAGATGTTCAAGGTTCACGTCGTCTCCAGAGAGATCATCACGCCATCCTCTCCAACTCCCCATCCTAACCGTACATTCCATCTCTCATTGCTAGATCAGATCGCTCCTTCGCTATACGTTCCTTTCATTCTCTTCTACTCTGGAAACGCTCATAGCAATACTGAATGCTCCGACGTCTTTCGCCGGCTGAAGAAATCTCTTTCGGAGACCTTGACTCTCTTCTACCCATTCGCCGGCAGGATCAGGGAGGAAGATCAGGCGGTTGATTGTAATGACGAGGGCATCGAATTTTTCGAAGCCCAAATCAACGGTCGGCTCTTCGAGTTTCTCCAGCAACCAGACGCGGATGCACTGAACCAGTTCCTCCCTTGTGGCTACGATTTTGATAGACCCACAAAGGAGATCCTCTTAGCTATCCAAGTAACTATTTTCGAATGCGGAGGAATAGTGATCGGTGTGTGGTATTCGCACAGGATAGCTGATGGAACCACGCTGGCCACATTTTTAGACAGATGGTGCTCGATAACACGTGGAGCTAATGAAATTGTAGCCCCCACTTTCGACTCGACCACACTCTTCCCACAGAGAGAAGCGGCAGATTTTACATTGAGCTCCATGTTTCCCAGAGAAAAAGCGAATGTTCTGACTAAGAGATTTCTATTCAATAGGCAGAACATAGCCAAACTTAGAGCTAGAGCCTCGGAGGACTTGCGGCCCACTCGAGTTGAGTCAGTGACAGCTCTCATCTGGCGGAGTATCATGAGGGCTCAACGTAAGCCCGGGACGGTAAGGGCTTCTGTAGCAATGCTTCCTGTCAGTTTGCGAAGCAGGATGGTCCCGCCCTTGCCAGATCATTCGTTCGGAAATCTTTGCGTCGATGCAGTTTCGTCATGGGTGTCAGATGGTGAGTGCAATGAGGACTCGCAGCTTTGCTTAGAGAGGCTGCTGAGGTATTCGATAAGAAAAATCGACAGTGAGTACGTAGCTGAATTGCGAGGACGGGACGGGTTGATAAAGGCGTTTGAATTGCTGACAGAGGTATTTGAGAAATACTCAGAATATAGCATCGACATTTGCTTGTTTACCAGTCACTGTAGGTTCCCGTATTATGAAGCGGATTTTGGTTGGGGAAGGCCGATCTGGATCAGCAGTGCGAATATTCCTTTTAAGAATCTCATCATCTTGATGGAAACGAGATCAGGCGACGGAATCGAAGCTTGGGTGAGCTTGGAGGAAAAAGAAATGGCTAGATTTGAGCAAGATGAAGAACTACTTTCCTTTACTTCTCCTCCTGACATTTCATTGATTTGAAGTTAGCTGAGAAGAAAAGAGAATGATCCAGTGCGCGTAGTTGCATCGTTTGCTTCAACGATCGAATTTCTAATCGATGGATTTGAACTGTCTAATAAATCCATAATACACTTCATGGTGATGGATCATCTCTCAAAAATAATGATCCCTTATTTATTTGTTTCTTAGCTCTTGGAAATTACCATCATTTGTGCTAATAAAGATGGTGTTGTATCTTGTTAATATAGTATCGTGTGGTCCTGTGAACTACCGTACGATTTATATCATATTCGCGGGTAGATCATATTAGCTTGTATTCTTGTTATATTTGTACATTTTCATTTTAAATTAATTAATAAGAAAAATAAGGGGAGAGAATATTCCAAAAAAAAGTTTAAATTTTTGTGAGCTTACAGCAAAGAGTTATGTTTGATCTAAGTCATTAAATTAGATATTCTATAAGAAAGGCTATCAAGTGGGGTTACTTCCACCTCTTATGTATAATCAAAGGGACAATTCACCATTATTTTTACTAAGAAACTTATTGGGCATCGTCTTTTTGACATATAGGCAGAAAAAAAATAACAACTAAGAACATTAATACTTATAGATGCAAGCTTCAAAGAGAGAACAGAGAAAATGGAGGGAATGAAATATGAATATAAAATCAGTGAAATGCAGGGAAGTCAGCTTAGATTTGGCTAAATGCCATGATACAAGAATAGTGAGAGAAGAGAAAAGGCGTACCAAGGAGCCATATGGCCAAGAGAATAAACAATTTCATTTGGGGCACATCTTTCCCATAAAATACTATAGCACAACAAGAATTTACAAAGAAATGGACCAAAGCTTGGTACAAAGCACAGAACATCCATGTTTTCCTTGTTGGGGATTTGTGCTGCAGAATCACACGGATCTAGATCTAGGATAGTAATCCGAGAGCAACAAGCAATCACAAGAGAACACAAAGATTTAACGTGGAAAACCCTTGCGGAAAAAAAACCATGGCACAAAGCGACAAAAATCCACTATGAAAAGAAATTACAAGGGAGAGGACTTACCCGATCCGAACAATCTCGAATCTCACCCTTGCTACACCCTTCAGAAATCCTATAACCCTTTTAGGAACCCTTGAAACCCCTTTAGAAAGCCTTAGAATACCTTAGAATAGCCCTAGGGACTCCTATTTATAGTTTAAGAAACTCCACTTACACACCTCCTTTGGAAAAGTCCAAAAACCACCTAAAATTTACGCAGTCTGCGCACCAGCTGCGTAACCCTCGACTAGTCGAGCCAAGGCCTCAATTGGTCGAAGGACCCCCTCGACCGGTCGAGCGGCCCGGACACCAAAAAACATAGGTCGCTGGACTATGAGTCGAGCAGGCATCGACTAGTAGAGCGACCCACTCGACCGGTCGAGTTAGGCCCTCGACCGGTCGAGCAGTGCATAAATGTCTAGATTTAAAACATCCGTCAACAATCTCCACCATGTCTTCAATCTTCAACCGTGTATCTTGCTGTCATCTTCTCTTATCTTTGCATCACATCATAGCTTATCGTGCACACTCTGTCCTTCTTTTACGTCATCGCCAAGCCTAGAGAAGTTACACAGAACTTGAACTTCTTTGTTGGAATGATCTAGGTGAGCATGTCTGCCGGATCAAAATCCACGTGCCCAACTACCTTTGCTCCTGTCTTCTCAAAAGAAAAGACGTAGTCTTCTTACCATCTCACCGCTACCCAATATTGCTTGCCGGGGTATTTGCTCACAACACCGATAGACTGTGAAATAACCGGTTTAATCCAGACTATGACATGCACTGTCAACTGCATTCGAATAAGGCTCATGAGATATCATGCTTTTCCTCATTTGTTTTGGGACATGTCTTAAGGGAAACTTGAGGAGAGACGCGTAGGGAACGCTCTCCGGCTTATTCCTCTGGACGTGCCTTATTCCTCACAAATCGTTTTAGGTTTAGGTTTAGGGATTTGAGATTAGGTTTAGGTTTAGCTAGGTTTAGGAATTCAAGTTTGGGTTCGGGTTCGGGTTCGGGATCGGGTTTAGGTTTAGGTTCGAGTTTAGGTTTAGGTTTAGGTTATAGGTTTAGGTTTAGGTGTAGGTTTAGGTTTAGGGATTTGAGAATAGGTTTAGGTTTAGGGTTTAGGGATTCGGATTCGGGTTCGGGTTCCGGATCGGGTTTAGGTTTAGGTTTTCAAGTTTAAGTTTAAGTTTAGGTTTAGGTTAGGGAGTTGAGATTAATTAGGATTAGGTGTAGGTTTAGGTTTAGGGATTTGAGTTTCGGTTTCGGCTTATGTTTGCTAATTCAGGTTCAGGATAGGGTTTAGGTTTAGGTTTAGGTTAGGGTTATAGGTTTAGGTTTAGGTGAAGGTTTAGGTTTAGGGATTTGAGTTTCAGTTTAGGTTTAGGTTTAGAAATTCGGGTTTGGGTTTGGGTTCAAGTTCGGGATCGGGTTTAGGTTTAAGTTTTCGAGTTTAGGTTTAGGTTTAGGTTAGGGATCTTTTTAACCTTATCAACATGTTTGATGCCAAATAAAAATTATAGTGGGCCCGACGAAGTTTTTAACGCTGGGCATTCAATCACCATTGTTTTCCTGTGGTGTGATCCACACTTAATCTTTGGATGTGCCTCAATTTGGGACATCCTCTAAAATGAGCTGCTGTAAATGCAGATGGACCATGTAGATGTACAACACATAGATCGAGTTGGGTCCTACATCAAGGCCTAACCTACTAAGCTAGTTACGCCTAAAATCGGATTGCGTCCTGAGTTACTCAGTACGCTCAGTTGGGCCCACTGTAAATATATGTAGTTTATCTACACCGTCCATCTGCTTTTCCAGATCATTTAAGGGGTTGAAACCAAAATTGAATCATATCCAAAACTCAGGTGGACCATACCACAAGAAACAGTGGGTATAATGATTTCCATCATTGAAGCCTTTTTAGGGCCTATAGTGATGTTTATTTATCATTTAACCTGTTCACAAGATCACACAAACATTGATGAAGGGAAAAATAAATATCAGCGGTTCCCACCTTCCAGGGACCCCCGCTCAACATCCGGGTAGCTCCGATTCACATCCGGGTCTGCTCCATCAATTTCGAGCTAATACATAAACACGGGCCTATCCAAATGGCTAGGCCACCCATATTGCTGACAATAGGAAATGGACAGCTTCATCATGGTCATAACAACGGTTCCCACCTTTCAGGGACCCCCGCTCAACATCTGGATAGCTTCAGTTTAGGTTTTTGAGTTTAGGTTTAGGTTTAGGTGTAGATTTAGGTTTAGGGATTTGAGAATAGGTTTAGGTTTAGGCTTAGGCTTAAGGTTTAGGGATTCATATTCGGGTACGGGATCGGGTTTCGGCTTAGGTTTTCGGGTTTAGGTTTAAGTTTAGGTTAAGGTGGTTTAGGTTTAGGTTTAGGTTTAGGGATTTGAGATTAGGTTATAGGTTTAGGTTTAGGGTTTAGGGATTCGGATTCGGGTTCGGGTTCAGGATCGGGTTTCGGCTTAGGTTTATGGGTTTAGTTTTAGGATTAGGTTAGGGTTATAGGTTTAGGTTTAGGTTAAGTGAATTGAGTTTAATTAGGTTTAGGGATAGGTTTAGGAATTCGGGTTCGGGTTCGGGATCGAGTTTAGGTTTAGGCTTTCAAGTTTAGGTTTAGGTTTAGGTTAGGGTTAGGTTTAGGTTTAGGTGTAGGTTTAGGTTTCGGGTTTCGGGTTCGAGTTCGGGTTCGGGTTCGGGTTATAGGTTTAGGTTTAGGTTATAGGTTTAGTTTATTACGTTTAGGTTTAGGTGTAGGGTTAAAGGTTTAGGTTAAGGTGTAGGTTTAGGGTTAGGTTAAAGTGTAGGTTTAGGGTTAGGTTAAGGTGTAGGTCAGGGTCGCAACTGGCTATATCCAGATGCGAATTAGCTATTGGCAAGTTGAGTGACTATTGGCTATTAACGTGACGTCACCAACTTATGCGGGCCCCACTGTGATGTATGTGTTGTATCCACACCGTCTATACCTCCAAAACACACTTTATCTATACTCGACAATATAGAAATCTCCAAATGGGCTAACTGATTGTATATACTACCATTTGTACACAAAAAATAACTATTAATAATAAGCCACATACATCCACAGAAATCAACTACGGATAGCTCCGATGCACATCTAGGTCTGCTCTAACAATTCCAAATACATAAGCACATGAAAGTGGAAGAATCATCAAGATCATGAATCAAGTCGAATCACTTACCTAATTAGATGTTTGTAAACTTGAGAGACTATATTGTGAATAATTTAGTGTGGGGCCCACCATGATGTATTTTCCTTACATCCACGACCGTTTCAACAGCTCATTGTAGGTCATGGTCCAAAAAAAAATGAAGCATATCTAAATCTTAGGTGGACCACACCACAGGAACCAGTGGTGATTGAAAACTCACCATTGAAAACTCCTTGGGGTCCACAGGAATGTTTATTTGCCATCCAACCTGTTGATACCCAGATGAAGGGACCAAACAAATATCAGCTTGATCCAAAACTTTGGTAGCCCACAAGAAGTTTTTAATGGTCAATAACCTCTATTTTTTGTGGTATGGTACACTACCTAAGATGTGGATCTGCTTAAGTTTTGGGACAATGACCTAAAATGATCTGTCAAAATGGATGGATGAATTCAGGTTATTTTGTTCACCCCATCATGGTTCATGCCTTGTAATGAGATGGTAAAGTGGATGAAAGGTGTACAACACATACATACATCATTGCACGACCCACAAATTAACTAAAACAGTGGGCCCCACAAAACAGTGGACATCGACGGTGTACCCCATAAGCAGTGAACATCGGTGGGCCCCACACGTAGTGGACAGCGACGGTGGGCCTCACAATTAGTGATTTTAATTGAAAATCTGAAATTAGGGAATTTAATTTTAAAAAATTGGAAACCCTTAATTAGGGATTTACAAAACAGTGGGCCCTACCAAACATTGTACAGCGATGGGGGGCCCCACAAGCAGTGTACATTGATGGTGGGCCCCACAATTAGGAATTTTAATTGAAAATTCCAAATTATAGATTTTAATTTCTAAAAATTTGAAACCCCTAATTAGGGATTTACAAAACAGTGGGCCCTACCAAACAATGGACAACGACGGTGGGCCCCACAAGCAGTGGACATCAACAGTGGGCCCCACAGGCAGTGGACAGCGATGGTGGGCCCCACAATTAGGTATTTTAGCCCTTTAAATTGAAAATCCTAAATTAGGGAGTTCAAAATTAAAATCCCTAATTAAGGATTTTAATTTTAAAATCCCTAATTAGCGATTTACTAAATCAGTGAGCCCTACTAAACAGTGGATAACTACGACGGGCCCCACTAGCACTGTATATTGACAGTGGGCCCCACAAGCACTAGACATCGACGGTGGGCCCCAGAAGCAATGGACAATGATAGAGAGAGAGAATAGAGGGAGAAGGAAGAGAGAAAGGGGGGTTACCGAAGGTGATGACGGCCGGACGTGCGGCGTGTGGCGTAAGGCAGTGACAGCCAGACGGTGGTAACGGCAGGAGAGAGAGAGAGAGAGAGAGAGAGAGAGAGAGAGAGAGAGAGAGAGAGAGAGAGAGAGAGAGAGAGAGAGAGAGAGAGAGATATGGAAGGGTGCTGGAGTCAATTTGACTTAAAACATAACATTATTACCGACGAAAAATTTCGTTGTTGATAGTTTTAACAACTTGTCGGTAAAAAGATTTAAAAATATTTGGGCCTACCCATGCTCTATCAGTCTCATCCACTCCGTACATATGTTTTTAAATATACTTATTAGCTACACCAAAAATAAGAATTACAAATCAACATTCATGATCAACCACACAAAGTGAAATAATATGTCCACCGTTCGTTTTGTTCGACGATGTATCTATTTCGTTGGTAAAAAGTTTCTTTACCGACGATTTTTTTAGTTGACAAAAGACTTTTTACCGACGATATTGTATAACGTCGGTAAAAATAGCCTCTCCATCATCGTAAAGGATACCAAGGGACCTTTTGCCGACAAACTATTTGGGTCGTCAAGAAAAATTGTTTTCACCGACAATACATACTATCGTCGGGAAAAGTTTTTAGGCTGTCGTTGTAAACGGTGACGGAAACATATTTGGTCATGGCAGGAAGGATTTGTATCTTTTGCCGATGAAATATTTATTTCATCGGGGAAAGTCATGTTTACTGACGAAATTGATTTCGTCGGAAATAAGTTCGTCCATAAAAGGCCAATTTCTTGTAGTGACCCATGCATTGTGGCCCACTTACAGATTTAAAATGATCTAATCCTTCAAATTAAAGAGCAATGAATAGTTGGCATTGATCGAAGTGTGACCCATGTAAATAATCTAAATACCAATAATGATAATAATAATATCTAAATATAAATAAGTAATTTATTTTTGATAAACCTATAAAACATGGCCAAAGGAGAGAACCATCAGATTAAATATAAATAACTAATGATTAAAGGTATAATAACAAATTTAATGATAACAATGATATTATAAACAACGTAAAAATGATATTTAATATTGCATATATATATTATGCCATCTGATCTATAATCTAGCCGTTGAACTTTAGTTAAGTGGTCCCTTGGACCCTTTTTTACCATTGATGTCCAATTTCGAAATGATCAAACCATCATGCCAACAAAAATCTACAACTGTAATAAAAAATAGAAATATGGCCCACTTGGGTTTTGGATCTTCCTAACCATTGGTTAGAGAACCTGATTTAGAGCCTCCAAGGGGAACAAACAGAGCAGATCCCTCAAATACCTTATGGTGGACCCTACCTTCGGACTGACCATGTACACAGTGTGTGTACACTCGCCATGCATTGAAATGGTTAGCCACTCAAAACGAGCGTTGACTCTATAAGTCTCAAAAAGGAGAGATTTTCTCTCCTTTTGTTCCTACCTGAGCTCGATTTAAACGGGCACCGTCCATGCACATTGACTATGACCCTCCATCAGCAATCACTTGAGAAATCCAAGCCGTTTATCTTGTTCAGCAGGTAATTTCGACCAGACCCTGGTGTTTCCAACAGTATCCATGCACGTGTGGACTCACAATCTCAACCACAAATCGAGTTGCGTGTGGTTGGGTGTTCCGAAAGCGGAAATCCCGCTCGTAGTCGAGCTGACAAACCACATGAAAAGGTTTCTTTCATCTCATCCCACCATTACAAACCATCTCAACCCTTTATTCATTCTGTTTTTAGGGCTTCCATAGTTGTAAAAGTGGCGGAAGGAATCTCTCCGTTTTGAACGTTGGCTCAATCTCAGCCACACAACCATTTCAGAAAACTACTAAAGCTTCTCGTACATCAGATTTAGGGCTTCCCAAAGCCTCTTTTGTAACGGTACGAGATCTCACATGAGATCTCATTAGTTCAAGATATACCATATGAGTTGAGAAAATCCCATGCCATATCATCGAATCCCTTGTACTCATCCAAAGTATGGACCCCACAATGATCAACGGACACATCTAGTCCATTCAGAAGCATTGGATCAAAGAGTAAGGGCATAGAGGAGAATCTGCCATAGGTGGCCACCTCATCTTCTCCGCCCGACCATAAAACCCACCATTGTGCAAAGAGCCTTATTTCCTGATCCAAGACCTTCACTTGGTAGGCTAGGCCATCTAAAAATATTTTCATAATATTATGTTGTAAGCATACAAGCGGGATTCGATTAGATCAACTCAAACCGGCGTCTTAACTCAATAACTAATCTCGGATTAATTACGTCCGAAAGTTCTAGAAAGACTTTCGAGAGCTATAAAAGCTCTCCTTCTATTTTGCATAACCCACCCTAAAATTTGAAAGAGAGAGAGAGAGAGAGAGAGAGAGAGAGAGAGAGAGAGAGAGAGAGAGAGAGCAAGGAGCTGCTCTGAGTTTGTGCCACACCGACCCGTTCGAGTCATGGCTGAGTCATAGCAGAGGTAGGCTCCGTCCGGATGCATGAAGGACGAAAAGAAAGGAGAAAGGAGAAGAAGAAGACATGAAAGAAAGAGAGTCTGCGCTGGCTCATCGCACTGACTCGATTCGAGTTGAGTTGCAGACTCGCTCGAGCTGGCTTGAGTCGAGTCTGCTTGATGTACATTCACAGAGTGAAGCAGAAGAAGAAGAAAAAGGAGAAACATAAGGTAGAAGGTAGGAAAGTTTTGGGGAGAAACGGGAAGTCGTTGTTCATGGTGGAAGTCGGTGTCGTACTCTCGCCCAAGTTAGGCCATGTCCTGGTTCGAGTCGGGCAGGTCTGCTCATGATAAGGAGAAGCAGAGGAAAGGAAAGGAGAAGAGAAAATAGAAGGAAGAAGAGGAAGAACAAGTTTGGACTCGCTGAGTCAAGCTGAGTTGCTGACTCGTTTGAACCTAAGTAGGTAAAACACGGTTTTGGTTTGGTTTAGGCCCAAGCAGAGAAAGAAAGAGAAAGTAAGGAGGAGAGGAAAGAAGAGAGATAAGAAAAAGAGAGAAAATCAGACTCTACCGAGTCCAGTTGGACTGATTTGAGCCTAGTTCACAATCTGGGTTGTCCAATGATATTACAGAAGAGGAAAGAAAGAAGAGAAAAGGGAGAAACAGAAAATGAAAAAATAAAAGAAAAAGAAACTGCACTTGATTGAAGTCTGGCTTGATCATCTTTAACTGAGTCGACTCAGATGACCTTAGAGTCCAGCCCAATCAGGACCCTATTCTAGGGTGATTTTCAATCTTGATCGATGGGTTCTTTTCTGTCAGCGGAGTGACTTCATCAATTGAAGTATCAACACCTAAGGAATCGATTTTCCCAGCTTTCCATATTTACGTCTTCACTTAGGTGAGTGCATCTGAATTGCGTCAATTCAAGTCGACCCCTTTTATTGCAAATCAAAAGGTAAATGATCTCTATGCCTCTAGTGTAAATTTCAATTGTAATCTAAATTCAATTGGTTTAAATTGTATAATTATGTTAATTTTCCCAAAAACTTAACCCTAGATATAGATTTAATATTGTTGGATTCATGACCAAGACCTTAGTGATAATGTTATTTGTTCATTGATGGTATATTAGGCTAAAACCTGTGCTTAAAGTACGAATATACATTCTAATCGACCTAGAAGAGAAACTGCATCCTAAGGTGAGAAGTACCTTCAAGATTTTTCTACATCACGATAGTTAGCTTGTTTATTCATTTTTGTTCATTTATTTTATTAATTGCTTAATGTGGTTCATTACTCTTATTGATTTTGATTACTTATAATCGATTGATGAAATGGATTTAAATTCATATATTTGAACATGCTATGGATTACAAACATTTATATTATAGTTTAAAATAAGTACCTTAAATGTATAACTGCTATTGATGTTATTCGTGACTTATTTTTCCATAAGAGGTTACTTGATGATGTTTTAGGAAATCCTCAACCTAGTGACCACCTGTGTAATGAATTAAATAAATTTACGCCGTGGACTTACCACCTCATGGATCATCTATGCCTATGTGGCTTTTGGGGAATAATCTCTTTTTTATCACACCATTAAGTGAAATATTTGGCCCTTACGGCTTTTATATGGAATAATTACCTCACGTGGCTTTAATGGATTATTTTATATAATTTTACTGTGATAAGTTTCACTTGTTGGATAATGATTGGCCAGTAGTTGGAGAGTCTACCCTTAAAACATTATATTCGTTAGTCTCATGAGACAGGGATGGTGGAATGCAATACTATGCCTCAACTGTCGGCCTATGCTGGGTGATAAACCCCCCATAGTGACCTTTGAGCTTTTTTTAAATGGTTGTTTGAAATTGGAATAATAATGGTTGGGCTAATCATGCATCTTTCTGACATACGGACCTTACTGAGTAGTTGATACAAGACAAGGAGTTTTCTTTGGTCACTATGGGCGGTACCTTAGAGTATTTTACCTAGTGATTCTAAGTTTTTGTTGCGTACATTTGACTACCATGGGCTGCCTTTTCGCATGGGCTTTTCTGGATGTCTAGTTTTCCTTGGACATATATAGAGTACTCTTCTAGGAAGCTAGGCCGCCTTGGGTGTCCTCGTTGCATCGTCTTTTCTGGATGACTAGTTTCCCTTAGAGCGTACCTTTGAGCACTTTTTCAAGGGCTAGTTCTCATTGGGTGACTTTTTGCTAGCTGGATGAGCATCCCCAGGTCTGTGAGCATGTGCATGCATTCATGCATTTAAATAAGATTATCTTTATGAAAATTATCTGATGAACCTTATTTGAATTCTATGATAATCATTGTGAAATATTTGTTATACATTGTTCCTAATAAATATGCTTAATTATCTTGATGATACGATAAATCTTGGAAGTTATACCTCAATAAGATAGTCATTGATGTTATCAAACCATATTCAGTGTGCAGGATACGTGGATGATGTGTGAGTCGATGCATCGCATGGAGAGATCGATGGCTATGGAGCTCTAATTTCATGACTACTTTTATTATTTTTTGTTCAATATTTAATTATAAAACATTGATCTGTATAAGTTTTCGGGTAACCATTTGAAATCTTGGTTATGTATATTTGGACTTCCTCTTATACTTGATTTGTTTATATTCCACTAGTTTACTAACTCTAATAAAGAAGAGAAAAAATGTACATAAAATTTGAGTCACAGTTAAAGGTTAACACTCGGGTTTTTGGAAAATGAGTAGTGTACTCGGGTTTCGAGAACCAGGGTATTACAAGATGGTATCAGAGAGAGTCTAGATAAATCTTTCCTTTGGGAAAGAAACTTATGGAAACATCAAATGTCTTAACTTAAATGTTGGGATTAGAGATTTGAACCTCGTAAATTCCTCTAGACTTTAGTGAAATTCTAAGAATGTAGAGAGGTCCCCGTCAAAATTTATTAGGTTAGCCACTTAACTTGTATAGAAATCCCTTAGAATTAAGAGGAATTGAGAACATAGAAAGTTAAAACCTTAAGCTCCTTTGAAATTCTAGGATGAGCCATTTGGACTTAGAAATAAAAACTTGGATTCCCTTATAAGCTATCAGAATAGTAGTTTGAACTTAGGAACTAAACCTAGGTACCATGGGAGGACAAATACCCACTATATTGCACATAGACCAAACAAGAACATTCCCAAACTTAGCTCCTAAGAAACGGTTTTTAGAAATCTAGAGTTTGAATTTTTCTAAAATTTTCCTTTAGTTATAAACGAGATTGTTTCGACGTTTAATAAATGTAATGAACTTAATTGTTTCAACGTTTAATAAATGTAATGAACTTAGGCATCGTAGGAAATTCCTTAACATCCTTATTGAACATTATATCGGACATAAGCATTCCCCAAACTTAAGGAATCATACTAGGAATTGTAATTTGAAATCCCCTGATACATCTCTTTAGCTAGAGGACACATTTCTCATGATTTCCAGTAGTTGGAAGTATTAGAAGTGAATTTACAAAATTTTGGATAAATTTTGAACCCTAGACTAAGCATGGATTTGAGAATCTACATGAATTTGAAAAAAATTAAAACTCAAACTTTCTTATAGAACTCTAGGCCCTGAAATTTTCAGGTAGTGCATTAGGAATACGGGGTACACAATGAGAGAGTGATGGTCAATTGGGCTTGTTGACATAAACTTTGAGCACTCTTATTACATGAATAGAAAATCATATGAAGTCTAAAATAATCGGGATCACGGAATGATGAAATCATATTTAAACAAAACATATGCGGTTAAATCCAAATTCTAAATCCTAGCAAGTCCCAATGATCTCGATGCTCTGATCAAGTAGAAGATCGAGAATTGCTAGGATTAGAAAATGATACCAGTAAATTCATTGTTGTATGCAGACAGAGGATCGATGCATCGGGCTTAAACCTATTATAACTGTCCGTTTGTGTTAGCTCGAACACTGAAAACAGAAAACTGTATCTTACCATAGATAGTGGGGAACTATCATTAAAAGTAAAAGACGATATATCATTATCATTAGTTGTCACCTAAATGAACTTATAGTATTAATAATTGGAATAAACGTTATCAAATCTCGAGGATGAGATTTTCTTTAAGGGGGGTAGATTGTAACAACCATGATTTTAATGGTAGTCACATACGATGGTACCCACAAATATGCCTCATAAGAAAAGTGGTAAATGATTACAAACATTGTAAAAGAAATATCATCATTCACAGTATGGGTAGGACCGTTGAATTTCGAGAACGAAATTCTCTTTAAGGAGGGTAGATTGTAACACCCCATACTTCTACATGCTCGGGTGTTACTATTATAAACTAGAATAATATGTTTGTGTGAAGATACAAATAACCTACGTTATTCACCATCATTTGATAAATCTCAACCCACCACTTAATTCCAATAATTAGAATAACAAAAAAAATTCATATACAACTGTTAATTTAAATAAATCGATGACTGAATGTTAAAACCCATGCATTGTGGCCCACTTACAGATTTAAATTGATCTAATCGTTCAAATTAAAGACCAATGAATAGATGGTGTTGATCGGAGTGTGACCCAAGTAAATAATCTAGATACTAAAAATGATAATAATAATATCTAAATATAAATAAGTAATTTATTTTTGATAAACCTATAAAACATGGCCAAAGGAGAGAACCATTAGATTAAATATAAATAACTGATGATTAAAGGTATAATAACAAATTTAATGATAACAATGATATTATAAACAATGTAAAAATGATATTTTATATTGCACACACACACACACAATATATATATATCATTGTTATCATTATATATATTATATATATATATATATATATATATATATATATATATTATGCCATCTGATCTATAATATATCCATTGAACTTTAGTTAAGTGGTCCCTTGGACCCTTTTTTACCGTTAATGTCCAATTTCGAAATGATCAAACCATTAAGCCAACAAAAATCTACAATTGTAGTAAAAATTAGAAATATGGCCCACTTGGGTTTTGATCTGCCTGACCATTGGTCAGAGAACCTGATTTAGAGCCTCCAAGAGCAACGGACGGAGCAGATCCCTCAAATACCTCATGGTGGACCCCACCTTGGGCTGAGCAGATACATAGTGTGTGTACACTTGCTGTACATCAAACCGATCAGCCACTCAAAACGAGCGTTGACCCGATAAGTCTTAAAAAGGAGAGATTTTCTCTCTTTTTGTTCCCGCCCGAGCTCGATTTGAATGGGCACCATCCGTGCACGTTGACTATGGCCCACCATCAGCAATCACTCGAGAAATCCAAGCCGTTTATCTTGTTCAACAGGTAATTTCGACCAGAACTTGGTGTTTCCAATGGTATCCATGCACGTGCGGACTCACAATCTCAACCGTAAATCGAGTTGCGTACGGTTAGGTGTTCTAAAAGCAGAAATCCCACTCGTAGTCGAACTGGCAAACCACGTGGAAAGCTTTCTTTCATCTCAACCCTCCATTACAAACCATCTCAACCCTTTATTCATTCCGTTTTTAGGGCTTCCATAGCTGTAAAAGTGGGGAAGGAATCTCGCCGTTTTGAATGTTGGCTCAATCTCAGTCACAACCATTTCAGAAAACTTCTAAAGCTTCTCGTACGTTAGATTTAGGGCTTCTCAAAGCCTCTTTTGTAACGGTACGAGATTTCGCATGAGATCTCATTAGTTCAGGATATACCG
The DNA here is from genome assembly GCA_021015155.1 of Magnolia officinalis. Taxonomy (NCBI): domain Eukaryota; kingdom Viridiplantae; phylum Streptophyta; class Magnoliopsida; order Magnoliales; family Magnoliaceae; genus Magnolia; species Magnolia officinalis. The sequence continues at coordinate 73,510,521 of JAJHSJ010000005.1, forward strand.
TATGAGTTGAGAAAATCTCACTCCATATCATCGGATCCCTTGTACTCATCCAAAGTATGGACCCCATAGTGATCAGCGGACACATCCAGTCTGTTCAGAAGCATTGGATCAAAGGATAAGGCCGTAGAGGAGAATCTGCCATGGGCGGCCACCTCATCTTCTCCACCCTACCGTAAAACCCACCATTGTGCAATGGGCCTTATTTCCTGATCCGAGACCTTAACTTGGTAGGCCAGGCCATCCAAAAACATATTCATAATATTATGGTGTAAGCATACAAGTGGGATTTGATTAGATCAACTCAAACTGGCGTCTTAACTCAATAACTAATCCCGGATTAGTTACATCCGAAAGTTCTGGAAAGACTTTCGAGAGCTATAAAAGCTCTCCTTCTATTTTGGGTAGTTGGCCCTCTCCTTCTATTTTGGGTAGTTGGCCCTAAAAATCCGGAACACACACACACACAGAGAGAGAGAGAGAGACGAGAGAGAGAGAGAGAGAGAGAGAGAGAGCGCCACACTGACCTATTCGAGTCGTGGTCGAGTCGTAGCAGAGCCAGGCTCTGTCTGGATGCATGAAGGACGAACAAAAGAAGAAAGGAGAAAGGAGAAGAAGCAAAGAAGAAGAAGACACGAAAGAGAGAGAGTCTGTGTTGGCTCATCACACCAGCTCAATTCGAGTTGAGTCACTGACTTGTTCGGGCTAGGTTGAGTCGAGTCAGCTTGCTGGACATTCACAGAGTGAAGCAGAAGACGAAGAAAAAGGAGAAACAAAAGGTAGAAGGTAGGAGAGTTCTAGGGAGTAATGGGCAGCCACTGCTCGTGGTGGAAGTCGGTGCCGCACTCTCACCCAAGTCAGGCCGCGTCCTGGTTCGAGTCGGGCAGGTCTGGTCGTGATAAGGAGAAGCAGAGGAAAGGAAAGGAGATGAGACAGCAGAAGGAAGAAGAGGCAGAACGAGTTTGGACTCGCTGAGTCAAGTCGAGTCACTAACTTAGTTAAACCCAAGCAGGTAAAGCTTGGTTTTGGTTCGGTTCAGGCCCAAGCAGAGAAAGAAAGAGAAAGTAAGGAGGAGAGGAAAGAAGAGAGATAAGAAAAAGAGAGAGAAAACCGGTCTCTACCGAGTCAACTCAGTCCAGCTGGACTGATTTGAACCTAGTTCACAATCTGGGTTGTCCAATGATATTACAGAAGAGGAAAGAAAGAAGTGAAAAGGGAGAAGCAGAAAATGAAAAAAGAAAAGAAGAACAAACTATACTCGATTGAAGTCTGGCTTGATCATCTTTAGTTGAGTTGACTCAGATGACCTTAGAGTCCAGCCCAATCAGGACCCTATTCTAGGGTGATTTTCAATCTTGTCCGTCGGTTCTTTTCCGTCAGCGGAGTGACTTCATCAATTGAAGTATCAACAACTAAGGAAACAATTTTCCCAGCTTTCCATATTTGCATCTTCACTTAGGTGAGTGCATCTGAATTGCGTCAATTCAAGTCAACCCCTTTTATTGCAAATCAAAAGGTAAACGATCTCCATGCCTCTAGTGTAAATTTCAAATGTAATCTAAATTCAATTGGTTTAAATTGTATAATTATGTTAATTTTTCCAAAAACTTAACCCTAGATATTGATTTAATATTGCTTGATTCATGACCAAGACCTTAATGATAATCCCAATTGTTCATTGATGGTATATTAGGCTAAAACCTGTGCTTAGAGTACGAATATGCATTCTAATTGACTTAGAAAAGAATCCATCATGATAGTTAGCTTGTTTATTCATTTTTGTTTATTTATCTTATTAATTGCTTAATGTGGTTCATTACACTTATTGGTTTTGATTACTTATAATCGATTGATGAAATGAATTTAAATTCATATATCTGAACATACTATGGATTACAAACATTTATATTATAGTTTTAAAAAATACCTTAAATGTATAATTGCTATCGATGTTGTTTGTGGCTTATTTTGCCACATGAGGTTACTTGATGATGTTTTAGAAAATCCTCGAACTATCGGTCACCTGTGTAATGAATTAAATAAATTTACATCGTGGACTTACCACCTTGTGGATCATTTGTTCTTATGTAGCTTTTGGGGAATAATCCCTTTTTATCACACCATTAGGTGGAATATTTGGCCCTTACAACTTTTATGGAATAATTGCCCCACGTGGCTTTAATGAATTATTTTATATAATTTTACGGTGATAAATTCCACTTGTTGGAGAATTATTGGCCACTAGTTGGAGAGTCTACCCTTAAAACATTATATTCGTCAGTCTCATGAGCTAGGGATGGTGGAACGGAATACTATGCCTAAGCTGTCAGCCTATGTTGAGTGATAAACCCCCCATAGTGACCTTTGAGCTTTCTGAAAATGGTTGTTTGAAATTGGAATAATAGTGGTTGGGCTAATCATGCATCTTCATGGCATACGGACTTTATTGAGTAGTCGATACAAGACGTGGAGTTTTCTTGGGTCACGATGGGCGGTACCTTAGAGTATTTTACCTAGTGATTCTAAGTTTTCGTTGCGTGCATTCGACTACTATGGGCTGTCCTTTTCGCATGGGCTTTTCTGGGTGTCTAGTTTTCCTTGAATATACATAGAGTATTTTTTCAGGAAGCTAGGCCATCTTGGGTGTCCTCGTTGCATCATCTTTTCCGGGTGACTAGTTTCCCTTAGAGCGTATCTTTGAGTACTTTTTCAGGGGCTAGTTCTCATTGAGTGACTTTTTGCCAGCTGGATGTGCATCCCCAGGTCTGTGAGCATGTGTATGCATTTATGCATTTAAACAAGATTATCTTTTTGGAATTTTTCTGATGAACCTTATTTGAATTCTATGATAATCATTGTGAAATATTTGTTATACACTGTTCCTGATAATTATGATTAATTATCTTGATGATACGATAAATCTTGGGGGTTCTACCTCAATGGGATAATTATTAATGCTATTAAACCGTATTCAGTGTGCGGGATACGTGGATGATGTGTGAGTTGACTCTGGTGCGTCACATGGAGAGATCGATAGCTATGCGACTTTAATTTCTAGACAATTTTTTATTATTTTGTTGTTCAATATTTAATTATGAAAGATTGATTTGTATAAGTTTTCGGGTAATCACTTGAAATCTTGATTATGTATATTTGGACTCCGTTTTATATTTGATTTATTTATATTCCGCTAGTTTACTAATTCTGATAAAGAAGAAAAAAAAAATGTACATGAAATTTGAGTTACAAATAAAGATTAACACTCGGATTTTTTGAAAAACAAGTAGTGTACTCGAGTTTCGAGAAGTGGAGTGTTACAGTTTATGAGGTTATATAGACGTGGATGAAATGAAAACATAAATGTTAACTTGATCCAAAACTTCGGTGCCCCAAAAGGTTTTTAATAGTAGGTATTCAATCCCCACTATTTCTTAAAATGTGATCTACTTAAGCCTTTAGTTTATTTGTAGGCCAATCTTTCAAAATGGATGAAAGCCATTAATAAAACACACACATCGTGCTAGGCCCTGTAGAGACCCTTGTAGGACAATCCGTATCTAGTTAGGTACAGTTGGGGTAGTACCAATCCGCCTCGATCACCTGACCTTGTGGACCCCGCACAGAAAAGCCCAGGTCCGAAGAGAAGTCGGTGGGTTTGCCATTTCTCGCTTGTCAGTACCCATCCGGATACAGTGCACGTGGCAGTTAGATGCATTAGTAAGAACTGTCCATCGAGACGGAGACACGAGCAGCAGATGTCAATATATATAAAGTAATGCTAACCAACTAACGGACGGAAATGGATGAGCTGGAGTTACCCCACCACATAAAACAGTGGATAGAGTGACACCCACCGTTAAAAACTTCAAATGGCTACAAAAGTTTTCGATTAAGCTGATATTTATTTCTTACCTTCTTTAATGTCTGTGTTAACTTATGAATAGGTTGGATCTCAAATAAACATCACAGTGGACTTAGGAGACGGTGGGTGTCCCTTTCTCTACCGTCTTCACTCTTCCATGGCTTTGGATCTGTCTCATTCTTTGTATCACGGCTTATGGCTTTGGATCTGTCTCATTCTTTGTATCATGGCTTAAAATGATCTCTCCAATTGGGTGAACTTGGTGACTTCAATTCAGTAGCCATCGCTACTCAACCCGTCGGTAGTTAATCCGCGTCCCACTGACTACATCTTACGATACCTATATGCCCTCCTAATGTAAACAGTAGCTTAGTAAGTTTTGAAGAGTATCGGAAGAGAGCCTCCGAAAACTTCTCTCACTGTGATTCCGACGGTCTAAGAGAGAGTTGACATGTACGAGGGAACTAGACTGGGTTGGGAGGGAGAGAAACCAGGGCAGGTAAGCTGTGACGCGAGTACCACTTTAGTGGGTGTCACCTTTATCGTGTGGGGCCTGTATGGTTGAATATATTGTATATCGACACCTCCCATCCTTTTTTTTTTTTTCCGATCATTACGAGACGTTATCTATGGCTAAACAGATCCAAATCTACTTTAAACCATACCATTGAAAATAGTGGTGAATGACCGTTAAAAACTCTGTGAGCCACAAAAGTTTTGGATCAATCTGATCTTTATATTTTCCTTTCATCCAGGTTTGGTTGACGTTATCAATTGGTTCGATGACAAATAAAAATAACCGATCTGCTTATGGTGAGTTAGGGAAGTTTTTAATGATGGGCGTTCAATAACGGCTATTTCACGTGGTGTGATCCACCTGATATTTGGATATGCTTAATTTTTGGGACCAGGTCCTGAAATGGGTTGGAAAAATAGATGAACGAAATGGATATACAACACATCATCAAGGTGGGCCCACGGTAATGGTAACACCAACTAAGGAACAACTTGGTAAGTGGTAACACCTCATCCGCAAAATGGACGCGGATTGCCGGGAAAGGCGCCTTCGTATCAACTTCCTGTTACAAGAAGTTAGGTGGGCCCACCAATGTTTGTGAGATATCCAATCTGTCCATTCTTTTCTTCAGATCATCTTAGGTCATGAAACAAAAAATTGAAGCACGACCAATACTCAAGTGGGCTGCACCATAAGAAAAAGTGTGTAGGAAAATGCCCATTGTTGAAACGTTTCTGGGTCCACTATGATGTTTATATGCCATCCATACTGTTTATAAGGTCATTCTTAGTGAGATGATCAAAAAACATAAAAATATTAGCCTGACCTGAAACCACTATCGCCCAACAAATACTTAAAAATGGTGGACATTTAATTCTCACTGTTTTCTCTCATACAGCCCATATACTTTTTGGATCTATTTCATTTTTGGGACAATGTTCAAACATGTTCTGGAAAAACAGATGGACCAGGTGGATATCTCACAAACATCACGGTGGCCCCACTTAGCTTTCCACTGCGGGAAGTTTCTGCGACAAGCTTTGGCGGGAATGCGCATGTCCGAGAAAGGTAGAAGTGGATTACGTGGTGCCACGTCACCTAGTTCGGTAGTGTGTAAACATAATCAAGCTCGATCCATTGGGCCACCATGATGCATGTATTATATCCAAACAAGATTATTTGATTGCGTGAGCGCAAAAATGTAGCAAATCCAAAAATTTGGTATACCATACCACAAACAGCAGCAGGACAATGAAGACAGCTGTTGAAAGCTTTCTAAGAACATTATCATGTTTATATGCAATCCAACTTGTTCAAAAGGACACATGGACTTGGATTAATAAAAAATTAAATATCAGCTTCATCCAAAACTTCCGTAGCCCCAAGAAAATTTCAATGGTAGGCATTCAATCCAAACTGCTTTTGGTTATTTGATTCACTTGAGCTTTAGAGTTGCCTCATTTTTGGCTCATCTCTAAAATGATCTTGCCAAATAAATAGGCGGCGTACATGGACATAAAACACATTTATCAAGGTGGGCCCCACACAGTAAGGGTAACGCCCACAAAAGTGTAGAGTTGTAAGCGAGTTGAACCAAGTCGGGCTTGGCCTAGCTCAAATCAGCTCGGCTAAAAGGCTACCGTGGCTTGAGCTCGGCTCAGCTCGGTCCTCAAGCCTAATTGAGCAGCTCGAGTCATCTTAAGCTTGACATTTCAAGCTGAGTTTGATTTGAGCATACGAAGTGAGTGCAATCCAAGTCAAATCGATTCGATCCGGGTCAAGTTTTGAGCTGAGTTGAGTTGAGAAATTTTTTCAAGCTTAAAAAATCAGCTCGACTCAGCTCAAACCCAATTTCAAGTCGAGTTGAGCTTTTCCAAGTTGAGCCGAGCGAGTTAACTGAGCTAACTCAGTTTGTGTAGAGCTCTACTAAATTGTTACCCAAGTGACACCTAATTCACTTCCAGAGAGTCG
>JAJHSJ010000005.1:73516967-73584779 GCA_021015155.1 Magnolia officinalis
TGCCCACCATGAAGTATGTATTATATACATGCCATCCATATGTTGAGCCCACCTTGCTGGACTGTCCAGTGACAGGCCCGCTGGCCACACCGTCTAGACAAGCACAGTTGAGGAGAAAATACAAATATCAGCTTGATCCTGGGCATGTGGCCCACTGGACATGGAACCACCATGAAGTATGTGATTTATCCACACTGTCCATCTGGACGGGTGGTGGGACGCCACTGTGATGTGCATGGTATAAATCCACATCGATTGTCCAAGCATCCAGAGGGTCTGGACGCTTGGCGCTTTTGAAGATATTATATATATATATATATATATATATATATGTGGGCCACGTGTGTGGGACCCACCTGATGTGTGGCTGGACAGGATCCACCAGATGTGTGGATTTCATCCACACTGTCCATCCAAGGTGGGGACCCACCATAGTGTTTGTGTTCCATCCCCACTGTCCAACCATTTCTGGACGTGGGACCCACCCACACGTACTACACGTGTGAGGTAGGGGCCCACCTTGATATATGTATTCTATACCAGCACCGTCCATCTGGACGGTGCCATGTGGAGACCACTGTGATGTACGAGTCTTATCCACACCGTCCAACACCCTGGACGGTGGGACCCACCCCTGATGTATCTGTTATATCCAAATCATCCATCCCCTTTGCGAGCTAGTCTTAAAGCTTGTGATAAAAAAATAAGACAGATCTGCCTACCAGGTGGACCACACCGCAAAAAATAGTGGAAGATTGAACGTCCACCATTGAAACCGTTGGTGTCACAGAAGTTCTGTATCAATATGAAGTTTGTTTTTACCTCTTAAATCAAGCCTTTGTGACCTTATGAACAGATTAGATGAAAAATAATCGTTATGGTGGCCTAGTGCAGTTTTAACAGTGGAAATCATTATCACCACTATTATTTGTGGTATGGTCCAGATGATCTTTTGGTATGTTCATTTTTAGGTAATACTCTAAAATGATCTCTAAAATAGATGAATGGTGTAGTTGGTATGACCCACTTGATGCATATGAGGCCCATTGGTGAGGCCAATGTGATGCGGTCCACATTGATGTATTTATGGCCCATCCATGAGGCTTACCTTGATGTATTTGTGGCCCATTCATGAGGCCCACTTTGATGTCTTTATGGACGATCCATAAGGCCCACCTTGATGCATTTACGACCTACTTGATGAGGCCCATTATATTGTGTATGAGGCTTTTGTGTGCAACCAATGGGATGTGTATTGGGCCTTTATGTGAGGTCATGGGTCCCCTAAATGTTAGGCTCTCTATGTGGGACACTCCTTGGGGGTAATGTTGGTTAAATGTCCACATTGATGGGCAATGGTGGTTGGATGTCCACATTATGACCTTCCCTTAGGCCTTATTAGGCCCATTCCCATCGATTCCAATTGTCGAGATCGATCATCGAGGTCGATTCCGATTGTATAGGCTGATTATCGAGGCCAATTTCGATTGTATAGACTGATTGTCGAGGCCGATTGTCAATGCCAATTATCGAGGCCGATTGTCGAGGCTGATTATCGATACTGATTATCGAGGTCGATTATTGATATTGATTATTAGTGCCAGTTATTGATACCGATTATGAGTATGTGACAGCATAACATCGTGATACATGCCCATACGCATCATCTGCAGTTTGTTATGGGATGTGATTGACCATTGCATATGTCATAGTGCAGGTGGTTTATGAGACTCCTTGATAGGCGGAGTTATCCCAAAGAGCGCACGGTATGCACAGGATTGATGCATGATTGGACTGCATGACTTGGATATCTTACATTGCGTGATTGTGACTACTGTAAGCCCTAGTGACATCAGGTCCGTGACCTCCACAGGCATGTCGTGGATGGCCAGATGGGACACCAATTTTTTTTCTACATGGGGGTCATAGATGTCCCTAGGTGAAATTCCCTAAACCTTCGAGGCCAGGAGACACCCCAACGTTGAGACCAAGTAGATACATGAGTGCTTGAGTGCCGAATATCAGGAGGCTACGTCTCCCACTGTGTCGTGGCCGGTTGGGAAGGGGTGGTGGCCTTACCCGCTAGAGGGTAGTGGGCATAGCTAGGCTAAGTTTGACCAGCTCGTGAATGGGTCTGTTATCGATGTGCCAAGTAGATATTGGCTAATTACTGGCTAGGCGGATAGTGAGGTCTCTTCCACTTACATGGTTGCGCATCCAGTGGGCGGCGATCGCATGTAGAGTGTACTAGACCCCGGTGATGATCCCAGAGATGTACAGTACTGATATGTGGACTTATTGAGCAGGAGTTGCATACTCAGCATTATACTCATTCATTCATTCAATATCCACTCGGGCTGGTGGTGCACAACTAATTTTTATGTACCTTCGCAATGGCCAGGATTTCGGTTGGGGCGCGCGACTAACCCGAGATCAGGAGTTTACCACATTGAGTCTATCTATCCAAATTTAGGTATGAGACTGGTTTGGATAGAAGTCCTTTGTGATAGACCCCACAGCCTGTGATATCACATACTATCATCCCGACTTCACACTGCAGCTTGGTTATTTCATTCGCACCACATATTGCATATTGCATTACATCCGTGGCATATGACATTTTGGGTTGCTATGTTTCTTCATTTATATGGCCTAGATGAGGCCGATGGTATTCATGGCTAGTTAGGAAATTGCATATCGTATTACCTCCTCGATATCTGATATTTAGTTTATTATGTCTCTGTATTGCGTAGTCGACCTATATTACTTTCTCAGTATATTTCATTGGCTTGCTATGTCTTCTCATCGCATATCTTGGATGAGGTTGATGATATTTTATGGACTTGTCAGTATTTCTGTTTACTCTGATATTGTATGGTTCGTGAGCTTACTAGTATTTTCGTTTACTCTGATATTACATTCTAAGCACGCATGTACTGCTCACACACTTACACCACCCTTTAAGCTTTCTATAAGTTTATGCATGATAGATGCATGCAGGTGACGTCAAGATGCAGCCGAGCTGAGGAAGGAGTGTGCGGTTGAGCTTCTGGTGTTTTCTTGATAGCTCTATATTGTATTTCCCTTTCAGCATTGTACTCGAATGATTATATTAGTGGATATGTGATGATGATGTTGTTCTTATGATTTGGGTATACTTGTGGTTATGCTTCTTATGAGATAAATTCATGTTGAAAATCCTCCTTGTAGGATCCCGGGATCGGAATCTTGCGTATGGGTGCTAGAAGCAGAAAATGGAGTACTGCGGAGGCTGTCGGCACTGGATTCGGCAATCAGGAATTTTGTGAGCCCGGTTTCCAAGTTTGGGGCATGACAGAAGTTGGTATTAGAGCATAACTTGGGAATACCTGAGGATAACATCACATATCTGCTGATAGCTACCATACACTCTATGATTGTTGAGAACTTAGAATAATTAGATCCCTGAGTTCGAATAACTTAGAAATTTTCTGATATAGCTCCCTACCATTTAGATTGTGAGGCTACAAAGCATTCCAGTCTCGATCGTTTCTGATCCAGGATCCGAGGTTCAGTAGGGTCACCATTCTTTTAAGGAGGCGTCTTGGGAGTGCAAGGCTGGGATTAGAGACTGCTATCCCCATTTGTTTATAGATTGATTATGCCTTGTATGATATTGATTATTGTATGTCAATGCTTCCTCTTCCCTTGCTTTGTCCTGCTTGATAGTAAATTTCGAGGATAAAATTTTTATTAGGAGGAGAGAGTTGTAAGACCCGTATCCTAGTCCGTATTATTCCGTAGACTCCCGTGGTCCTCCCGGTCGAATTCCGGCAACTTGCGACTTGTAATCGGTGTTTGCGCACGACCCTAAGTCGTAGCCCGTATATCTGAGTCGACTTGACCTAAAACTTGTACCGTAGCGACCGCGCCGTTGCCGCGGTTCCAATGCTGCGTCTCATGCGCGATGCAATACCCATGCCAAGAGTTATGGGCCCACATGTATTTCAAGGAAAACGCCACGCGTTGCGAATACCAAGGAAATCTCTACAAAACATCACATCAATCCATCAATCAATCAAGTCAAGTATAACCCATACCCTACCCATCCCTCTCTCACCCAAAAGTCAACCAAACCCATACCCTCCTTACACACCCATCACACCCATCCCTCTCTCCCTACATCACCTCTCTCTCTCTCTCTCATTCTCTCTTCACTACAAAGTAACCCCAAGGAGAGAGCAACTGCCCATCACTTCCAAGGAGAAAAAGAGAGTCATGTGTGGCCCACATTCTACCCCTCTCATCTCCCATCTCCACCCTTCAAATTTCATCATCCACCCTTAAAGAAGGAGCTTAGGAGCCAAGGAGTCTAAGGAGATAAAGAAGAAGGCCAATAGCTGGGTGATCCATCGTTGATTTTGATTTGATGGCCCACTTGTGATGGGACCCAATTTGATGTATGTGTTGTAATCATATGAGGGGCCCATAGTGGCGGGGTCCCTCCACTTCACTGTCTCTCTCTCTCTCTCTCTCTCTCTCTCTCTCTCTTCCTTTGTATGGTGATGATGATGAAGAGGTGTGTGGCCCACCTCGTGTGTGTGTGGCCCACCATGAAGTATGTATTATATCCATGCCATCCATATGTCGGGCCCACCTTGTTGGACTGTCCAGTGGCAGGCTCGTTGGCCAGTCCGTCTGGACAAGCCCAGTTGAAGAGAAAACACAAATATCAGCTTGATCCCGGGTGTAGGGCCCACTGAACGTGGAACCACCATGAAGTATGTGATTCATCCAAACCGTCCATCTGGATAGGTTGTGGGAGGCCACTGTGATGTGCATGGTTTAAATCCACACCGTTCGTCTAAGCATCCAGCGGGTCTGGACGCTTGACTTTTTTGAAGATATTATATTATATGATATATATATGGGCCATGTGTGTAGGACCCACCTGATGTGTGGCTGGACGGGATCCACCAGATGTGTGGATTTCATCCACACCGTCCATCCAAGGTAGGGACCTACCATAGTGTATGTGTTCCATCCCCACCGTCGAGCCATTTCTGGATGTGGGACCCACCTACACATACTACACGTGTGAGGTAGGGCCCACCTTGATATATGTATTCTATACCTGCACCGTCCGTCTGGACGGTGCCATGGGGAGACCATCGTGATGTACGGGTCTTATCCACACCATCCAGCACCCTGGACGGTGGGACCCACCCCTGATGTATCTGTTATATCCAAACCATCCATCCCCTTTATGAGCTAGTCTTAAAGCTTATAATAAAAAAAATAAGACAAATCTGCCTACCAGGTGGACCACACTATAAAAATCAGTGGAAGATTGAACGTCCACCATTGAAACCGTTGTTGTCACAGAAGTTCTATATCAATATGAAATTTATTTTTTTCTCTTAAATCAAGCCTTTGTGACCTTATGAACAGATCAAATGGAAAATAATCATTATGGTGGCCCAGTGGAGTTTTAACAGTGGAAATCATTATCACCACTGTTATTTGTGGTATGGTCCAGATGATCATTTGATATGATTCATTTTTAGGTAATACTCTAAAATGATCTCTAAAATAGATGAATGGTGTAGTTGGTGCGACCCACTTGATGCATATGAGGCCCATTGGTGCGGCCCACGTGATGCGGTCCACATTGATGTATTTATGGCCCATCCATGAGGCTCACCTTGATGTATTTGTGGCCCATTCATGAGGTCCACTTTGATGTATTTATGGCCCATCCATGAGGCCCACCTTGATGCATTTGTGGCCCACTTGATGAGGCCCATTATATTGTGCATGAGGCTTTTGTGTGCGACCAATGGGATGTGTATAGGGCCCTTATGTGAGGCCATGGGTCCACCATATGTTAGGCTCTCTATGTGGGACACTCCTTAGGGGCAATGTTGGTTAAATGTCCACATTGATGGGAAATGATGGTTGAATGTCCACATTATGACTTTCCCTTAGGCCTTATTAGGCCCATTCCCACCGATTTCGATTGTCGAGACCGATCATCGAGGCCGATTCCGATTGTATAGGCCGATTATCAAGGCCGATTCCGATTATCGAGGCCAATTCCGATTGTCGATGCTGATTATCGAGGTAGATTATCTATATTGATTATCGGTGCCAGTTATTAATACCGATTATGAGTATGTGACATCATAGCATCATGATACATGCCCATACGCATCATCTGCATGTTTGTTATGAGATGTGATTGACCATTGCATATGCCATAGTGTAGGTGGTTTATGAGACTCCCTGATAGGCGGAGTTATCCCACATGAGCGTACGGTATGCACAGGATTGATGCATGATTGGACAGCGTGACTCGGGCATCTTGCATTGCTTGATCGTGAGTACTGTACGCCCTAGCGACATCAGGGCCGTGACCTCCACAGGCATGTCGTGGATGGCCAGATGGGACACCGAAAATCTTTTTCTACATGGGGTGTCATAGATGTCCTTAAGTGAAATTCCCTAAACCTTTGAGGCCAGGAGATGCCCCAACGTCGAGACCAAGTGGATACTTGAGCGCCCGAGTGCTGAATACCAGGAGGCCGCGTCTCCCACTGTGTCATGGTCGGTTGAGAAGGGGTGGTGACCTTACCCGCTAAAGGGTAGTGGGCATAGCCAGGCTGAGTTTGACCGTCTCGTGAATGGGTCCGCTATCGATGTGCCGGGTAGATATTGGCTGATTACTAGCCAGGCGGATAGTGAGGTCTCTTCCACTTGCATGGTTACGGGTCTAGTGGGTGGTGATTGCATGTAGAGTGTACTAGACCCCGGTGATGATCCCAAAGATGTACAGTACTGATATGTGGACTTATTGAGAAGGAGTTACACACTCAACATTATACTCATTCATTCATTCACTATCCACTCGAGCTGGTGGTGCGCAACTAATTGTTGTGTACCTTCGCTATAGTCAGGATTTCGGTTAGGGCGCGCGACTAACCTGAGATCAGGAGTTTACCACATTGAGTCTATCTATCCAAATTTAGGTATGAGACTGGTTTGGATAGAAGTCCTTTGTGATAGACCCCATAACTTATGATATCACGTACTATCATCCCGACTTCACACTGCAGCTTGGTCATTTCATTCGCACCACATATTGCATATTGCATTACATCCATGGCATATGACATTTTGGGTTGCTATGTTTCTTCATTTATATGGCCTAGATGATGCTAATAGTATTCATGGATCGTTAGGAAATTGCATATCGTATTGCCTTCTCGATATCTAATTTTTAGTTTACTATGTCTCTGCATTGCTTAGTCGACCTATATTACTTTCTTAGTATATGCCATTGGCTTATTATGTCTTCTCATTGCATATTCTGGATGAGGTTGATGATATTTTTATGGACTTGTCAGTATTTCTGCTTACTCTGATATTGTATGGTTCGTGGGCTTACCAGTATTTCCTTTTACTCTTATATTATATTCTAAGCATGCATATACTGCTCACACACTTACACCACCGTCTAAGCTTTCTATAAGCTTATGCACGATAGATGCATGCAGGTGATGTCAGGATGTAGACGAGCTGAGGCAGGAGTGTGCGGTTCAGCTTCTGGAGTTTTCTTGATATCTCTATATTGTATTTCCCTTTCAGCATTGTACTCGAATGATTATATTAGTGGATATGTGATGATGACGTCATTCTTGTGATTGGGGTATACTTGTGGTTATGCTTCTTATGAGACAAATTCATGTTGAAAATCCTCCTTGTAGGATCCCGGGATCAGAATCTTGCGTATGGGTGCTAGAAGCAGAGAATGGGGTAATACGGAGGCTGTCGACACTGGATTCGGCAATCGAGAATTTTGTTTTGGGGCGTGACATAAATGATCAAGATTATTACAATAATACTCCACAAATCCCTCATAAAACTAGTTGCTATTACTTGTGAGACTAAAACACCACTCGCTCTAAACGAATCACGAAAAGAACCGTACAAATGTCAGGATAAAAGATCAGAACATTAATCAACCCTGTCCTCCCTCCAAGAACAACATCTGACCATCTATCAGGGTTAGATCCACTAAACGAGCCACTTAAACTGTAACACCCCGTACTTTCCAGTACTCGAGTGTTACCATTTAATTTAATTTAATATAAATACAAAAAGATAATACAACCTAAATACATATACTATGAAATGTTATTTATAAATTTTATAAATATTTAAAGTTTCGTATTAAAATGATATGTAAATATAATCCTTATTATATGCATCACTAATATAAATTATAAACTATAGGTTTTGTGATACATAAGAAATAACATATACATATAATATATATATATGTATATATACATACCGTAATCTATGCTTACTGACATTCATGTAATTTACATGTGTTAACAATTTGTGATAATATAAATTATATATAACAAAATATAGAAATGAAATAAATAATAATAATACTAAATAATATAAATACATATGTACACATAACAAAATAAATGAAATAAAATAAAATTTATTATTATTATATGGGTTGTAATAAGTCTTGAAGGTGTAAACGACCAATGGGATCTTTTGACCGTTGGTACTTAGTTTGAAATCGATCCAACCATTGGATCAATGCAATTGACTCTAAATGACCCTAGTTTCGCTATTATGGCCCACCTAAATCTTAGATAAGCTCGATCTTTAGCATAGGGACCCATTTAGGTCCTTAGAGTAGGATAGACGGTGTGGATTTGGCAACACCATTTTTGTGGGACCCACCTTTGATGAGTGTGCACGTGAGGTGCCTGCACTCATTATGCACTGGACCGTGAAGGCTCGGTCAATGGGTCTGACCCGCAGTTTATATTAAAAGAGAGACTTCTCTCTCTCTCTCTCTCTCTCCGGTTTGCACAGAGGACGGACGACCGTCCGTTTCCTTAATCAAAGGCCCACCTTCAACATCCATCTCAACGATCCAACTCGTCCATCTGACTCGGACGATGGGCCCCACCAAAACCCATCTCACCTCCCTCGTTGAAAGGCACCCACGTGCGCACTACCCTTGCCGTAAACAAGCCTTGCAAAACCAAAGTTTCTGAAAGTGGAAACTATCTGCATGCCAGCAGGGTGATCCACGTCTGCCCTTATCCTCAAATCTGGGCCATTCATTGAGGGAAATCTCGACCGTCCAGTAGCGTGGGAGAGGTTTTTCGCCCACAGAGAACCAAAACCACATTCAGTTTCAGTCCCTACCCATTGTTTTGAGGGACGGTTTCCACCACGACAGATCTGGTTCGTTCACCATTAAACGGACGGCACTGGGATGCTAGGTTTAGTGAATATAAGGTGATGGATCGAGCAACAGGAGCTCGATCTCCATTCTGGCCGCCGCAACTCGAAATCGACTGTTTTCCATCTCCTTCCAAACCCACCACCCAAACGGTTCCCAAGCTTCAAAATCTTCTTTCCACAAGCTTCCAGGGATCGATCTAAGATGTCCTCTAGCCTTGTTTCGAAGAAACATTTGATCGTTCAAAAAATGCCATTAATGGCCGTCATCTTCCTTGCCGCTCCAACCCGAGCTATACTCGATTCGGGATGCCGTTTTCAGGCTCTCACCATCTGTTGATGGTGCTGGGAGAGGAGAGTGGAGAAAAGAAGGAAGAAAAGAGGAAGAAATGAAGAAGAAAGAATAAGGAGAGGTGCGGCTGTTGCACCAACCCGACTCCAGCTGAGTTATGGACTCTGTTGGACTTAGCCAGTCGAGGTCTCGACCTTGCTGGTCGCTGCAACAAAGGGAAGAAGAAGAATGAGAGGGTGAGGGAGAAATGAATGACAGGGAGAGAGGATCGTGTGGGGTATGTTACCGTCTGTTGCTGTCGAGTTAGGCGGACTCGACACATTGGGCTCGGGTTGAACCGTCCAGACTCGCTGTCAAACGTCCCAGTAAGAAGAAGAAAAAAAAAGGGGGAAACGAAAGGAGAAGAGGGAGAAGAAGAGAGGAAAGAAAAGAAATTAGGGGGAGAGGGCTGAGTCGACTCGGCTGGGACCGAGTCCAGTTGGGCTTGGGTCCTGTCCAGGTATGGTTGGACATTCTAGCAAAGGAAAGGAAAAAGATGGGGAAGAAGGAGGAAGGATGACTAGAGAGAAAGAAGGAAGGAGAAAGTGCCGGTTGGTGGTGTGCTGAGACGAGTCAACTCGGCTCGAACTGACTCGACTAGGTGAGCCCACATTTCTCTTATTTTAATTATCATTGCTATTGTTATTATCATTTTTGTTGGGATTATTAAAGTCAGATATGAGTAACCATTAGTAATTGTCCGTACTTATATTAAGTGATATATATACATATATATAAATTTTTAGTATTTTACTCGTCATTCTTAAGATAAATTTTTAGTATCTTATTCGTCCATTGATACTTAGTAATTATTGATGTTAACCATTGTAATATTCCTAAAGTTAATAACTAGTTCATTTTATAAATTTTATTTATCAAGGGTTCCCATTAACAATATCATTAATGGACCCACAAATTGGAGCCCAAATCTCATATTCAAAATCCTAGACCTAATTGATCTAAACCCTAGGCGTATGCTTAAAATGTAAATAGTAAGTTGAGCATGGGTCTAATTGTAAAATTTCGTAACTCATGGTAGGTCATAGTACCTATTATCTAGACTAGATTCATTATTAAAAATCATTAGAAAATACTATCACTTTCATTATGGGGCGAGTATAAGTATTATTAAAATGAGTGTCATTGTTAGAAATCATCATATTGTCATTTGTAAATACTCTATTATTATTACTTGTGTTATATAAGAGATTATTAGTCATCATAGGAATACTAGATAATGTTGGTACATTTAAATATGAATTTACAAACCATCATTATTAATATCGATGGATTAATGCTCCTATAACAAATACTATTCGATCCATTGTACAATAATAATAATATTATTATTATTAATGATAATGTAGGATTCAAATCCTAGAATCTAAACCTTATAACTAAACCCTAGTGCGAAGCCCTAATTCTATAATAGAACCCTAAAAGTAATCCAAACCCTTAGTTATGTGAATCTCGATCATAGACACTCGGTAGAACATTGATCTCATGTACAACTTCACAATCCATGATAGGACTCAACTCTGGGGGTGCACGCGCTTACTAGCATCGTCAGTTAGCGGTTCAAGTATAAGGTGATGATTCTTCCCCTTGACCTTTTCATCTTCTCATTAGCTTAAGTTATAGTTTTTATTTAAATCTATAATTGATATCTCCCTTTATAATCACATGTGTTAGCTGGTGGAAATTGAATTATTATACTACATGCTTTATGATTATCCTGTATAATTGTTCATGCTTGTGGATTTCTTCTTGTGGATTGCTTATGGAACTTAAACTGGTACATTAGTGGGAAATTTTCACATATAAATGTACACCCATACTTGGGATGTAACTTGACTAGTTGTGATCGTAATGGACCTTTGACTTAGAGGTTATTGAATGATGATTTAAATTAACCATTGATGTGGGCCTACCATCCACGGTTATTGTGTCCAACGGTTTTCAAGGATGGTCTTTTATCGCATGGTTTTGATACTCGCCTTATGTGGTTTTGTTTTGATATTTTCCCTATATGGGCTCGATGTTTTATACTGTGCAACCATGCGATGGTAAGCCCCATATGTTGTAATGTGATTGACCACTAGTCGACGGTTTTTCCATTAAACATCCTAAGGTGGTAGCCTCATGAGCCGGGGATGGTGGTATGGGATACTATGCCTGAGCTGTCGGCCTACGCTGGGCTCTGAGCTCCCCGTAGTGACCTTGAGCTTACCTAAACTAGCTGATTGTAACTGGACTAATAACGGTTTGGTTAATCATGCATCCATAGCATGTTGACAATGACGGGTGGCTAATCTGGATGTTGTAGCATTTGCCCTTAGGATCTTCAAGGTATCGTTTCGCTAGCTCCCAGACCACCGACTATCGACCCCTGTCCGACTGGATGATTTTCCCAGGTCGTGATTTGCATGGGCGACGAGCCCAAGTCCGGCTGGATGTGCATCCCCAGGCCGATGTGCATTCATGTATCCATGCATTTAAAAAGACTGCATCATGCATTGTTTTGATTGCCTTGTTGTTTTATAATTATGCTTACCTAATGCGGTGGTGTGTAATTTTGAGGGAAATTCATACTGAGTTGGCCACTCATCCATCAAATATACAACCGTACAGGTAGTACAGGTGGCTTTAGTGATGTGCATGTTCAGATTTGATGAGGAGCAGGGTACGATCACCAGGGTTGCATGGTCGTAATTGCTTGGAGGAGCTGCGCGATCTTGCAGGCTTATATTTATATATTTTCTGCTATTCTTCATGTATTAAATTCTTGTAAATCTCGTACTTGTTAAATTCTGAGACATTGGTTTGTATAAGTCATTATGGGCAGCTTCTTGTATATTTGAATAATAATGAAATTTTTCTTTATGTTAGTTTGTCCACACAACGCTCATCTGCTCACTCTGATAAAAGAAAAAAAATATGTGTACACTCGAATTTGACCATCCTTTAAGGTTAACACTCGGGTTTTCGGGAAACGGGTCATGTACTCGGGTCCTGAAGATTCGGGTTGTTACATAAACGTTAGGTAAGTACATCTGATCTTTCCCCAGAACCTTAGAACAACCTCATTCTCCGACCCAAAGGCCCACTCACTACATATGATCAACTGAACGAAGTGGATCGATCCTTGACACCTCGTTAAACACCATTCTGAGAGAGTACTCATGACTTGGGTGCAGCTGCGATGCACTAGAGGCTAGGGCCAGTCAAACCATGTTTGACCAACCCATCTTTCTCCCCTCCTTCCTTCTTTCCCGCCAGCAAGAAGATTCAAACGAAACTACCTCCGTCCGGACCCACCATCATGTTATGATGAATGATCAGGGCTGCCCATCAGGAGCAGTCCTCGCCTCCGACCAAAGCCCAATGAACGCAGGACGTGAACCGCATCATGATCAACCATGGGGCCATCAGAACATGGTTCGACTGCATACTTTGGGCCATGACCCAAAACTCTCCTGCTAAATAGATGAATGAAGCAGATCTTCCAAAGAACTAACAGAGATGTATTCCACTGACTCCAGCAAGGAACCAGAGCCGAAACTCCTACTCAAACCACACCAGTGAAAAAACTAGACGTGGTTCCAACTCCCAAGCATAAGAAAGCCAAGATCGAATACCTGGGTCTGATCTGAGATGTCCAAACTGAAGGAGATGGAGATTCGATCCTCTCTAAGACGTCCAAAAGAAAGAAAAGAAAACAGAAACTTTGGCATCCACCGATTCCTCACGCAAGATAACTACATAAAGCGGAAAACATGTTCATAAGTACCACATCCGCGACGATCGGAACACTGATCTGGTGGGCCAGGGAGCTTTGAAGAGCCATCCCAAGACATCCGGAAGAGCCTTTTTGAACCCAAGATCATCGAAAACTAATCTACCATTAAAGAAGAATCTGTCGTCCTAACCGATCACTGGACAGTGGTGTTTATCCTAGCACCATAAAGATGATCATAACCACCCATCTGTTGGCCCTCACATAGCCATCTTAACTTCCTAAAAAGGTGGAGGAAGAATCCTATACAAATGAAGCTAGCGGATCCGCAAAACAACGCCGACACTGCTCACCTTACGCATCACTCTAACGTGTTACGCAGGAACCCCGTAGAAATGTAAGAAGTCCTATAAAATCCCACCTTTACCACCGTGAGATGCATATTTCGAAGAGAGGGGAGAAAGAAACGAGAGAAAGAAGGAGAGAGAAGAAAATCGAGAGAGAGGCAACAACTGTTACTGACGAGAACTGTTGTTGCAACCACAATTCACCAAGGCGTCGACTCGGGTTCAGGATCAGGCCGAGTTCCACAGACCTAGAGGTGAGTTCAAATCAGAATTTCCCTTTATAATATTCCTAACAATTGGGATCTGTATATTTGGGACAGTAAATTAGCGAGAAAATGGGTCGAATTAAGTCAAATACGCAGATGTATTCGCTAAGTTACAAGAATCAATAGATTGAGAATAAACGTTCAATAAACCAGAATTTCAAGTTTCTCCTCACTAATAATTGGTTGAAAGATAGACCTAGATTATAGACACCGTCTTAGATTGAACCTTATTATGTGATCTAGGATAAGGTTGGAATTGAAGGAGTAAGCATCTAACCCCAGTTGGGAAACAATTCGACTATAAATGGTGAGGGTTTTCCTTTTTGTGATGAGATAAATTTGTCTTATTATTACCTGCTTCACGTTATTGTTATTCATTTTAAACTCTTATTACATACTTTCCCTCACTTTATTACTACTTTGTGCACAAGTATTATGCTAGAGATCCCACTTTCAGTAATCATATGTATTATCGTGGATGTAATGCGTTTCAGGTAGTGGCCCTCTTGGTCAACACGTAATCCTGTGGGTTGGTGAGTGGTGCACAATTAATGTAAGTAAATTGCCATTCATGTTACATCACTTCTCGGTATTGGATGTCATAAATAGTCACTTCATGAATACATCGTGTCATGTAAATCTCCCAATCACATTGTTGTGTCGCCTTGAGATGTTCGTATAAATCCACGTTAACGTTGGACACACCGACGAATCTCTGTAATATGGGATGCAGGGTGAGCCAGTTATTTTGAACTACTTTCGACATTGTGACCATGATCACTGGGTGTGATGGACCACACGTACTTTGCTAGGCTTACATTTCATATAAATTATTTGTGTATACCGATACCACTTGTATCTGTGGAGTATGAGATGTATCGAAACCTTTATATTATTCCTATGAATCATTTGAATCATCGTAAACTTTAAAGGACAATCACCACTATGAGTAGGGCGTTGACCCTCTCGAACTGTATAAATATTGCAGGTGAAATAAGAGTTAATGATTCGGACGAGGATCAATCTGTGGAAGAGTTGACAGATTAAAAAAGGAGGACAATACTGCAATTTATTCGTTTTTTTTTTTTTTTTTTTTTTTTTTTTTTTTTTTTTTTTTTTGCTGCATTCTTAGAACAATGTAATAAGCTTCCATTGAGAGAACATTGGATGAATTATGAACTCTTTTATTTTAAATGGAATATGAATTATAGACAATTTCCTTCTCATGAATACCCACTCTTATGAAAAAGGTGAGGAAAAATTCTACAAACCTCAAAATCGAAGTGAGGTGTGTAAGTATTAATGCTTGGAATTCCTGGGACAAGCACAGACTCGAGTCATAGAAATTTGGGGCATTACACAAGCACTCATGAAGATACTCTTCGACAACTCATGAAGAACCTTTATCGACTCGATCAAGCATCTCAGGGAAGACTCAACATCTCAAGGCATTAAAGGACATGATCGGAACACTTCGTATGAGTCAACCATTAGGTGACATAACCTTAGAATGACCCTAGGTTAGGTGTATTTGACATAACTTTATAATGAGCATATTTTCATGTAAAATACACTCTAGTTGGGCCAGCCCGACATTTGGTTCGACCAACCTAACTACCTTCGGCTAACCCAACATAATTCGAGGAAGTTTACAGATTGTCATAGATTTTCTGCGGCAAGTTCGGCTAGCCCAACCTTAGGTTCGGCCAACCCGAAGTACGTTCGGTCAAGTTTTCAGCAATGCATTTCTTCGGATTTTAAAAAGATTGGGCTAGCCGAACCATCCATTTGGCTAGCCGAATCCTACCTGGGCCAGTTGAATTTTTGAAAGATATCATCCTGCAAAATTCGAGTGTCGTTGGAACGAAATTGTTGGAATTCGGCTAGCTGAATCGACACTCGGGCTAGTCGAATTTTTAAATATTTTGGCTATAAATAGAGGCATTCTCTCATTCATTCAACACACGAAAATCAGTGAGATAATTCTTCAAATCAAGAGAGAAAGCTAGGATCTTCTTAAGCTATTAGTGTGGTAATTCTAACATTTGTTTATCTTATTTTATTCTCCTTCTCAAGATAATTTTAATCATTTTTAATAAAGTAATCCATACTCTACTTGAAATTCAGAGAATAGAATTTGCAGCTATTAAGTTTTTATATATATATATATATATATATATATATATATATATATATATATATATATATATATATATATATTGAAAACACATTAGATCCCTATATTTGCTTTTGGGTTGAACTCATACACAACTTCATCAATATCCCAAGAAAGAAGATCGCTACAACAATTAGGCTACAATAACGACTTCGACTCGCCATTTGAAGATAAGTACTATATTTACATTCATTACATTTTGGGTTTTTCTAAGATAGCTCAGAAATCTTAGTGGGTTGTTTTGTGGTGATCCCGTAAAAACCACAAAGTGAGTTTTATTGTAATAGCCCGTGAAAATCACAAGAACTATATAAGGTTGTTAAGGTGACCCTGTGAAAACCTTGAAATAATGAAAGCCAAAATTGCAAGAGTAGTAATTTTGGGAGTGGAGTAGGTGTGGGTTCCTTTGTGCATTATGGTGATTGTTTTTATTATTTATATGTCGGTCTTGTGATTGATTAGCTCTTGATAAGTTTGATATTTTGATTTCAAAGATGTTATGAAATAATGTTGTTCTGCCTAAATCTTTTGGGTGAAGGTTGTCCGACGAACTATTTTATATCAAGAATACAATACTCTAAACAATTGAGTATAATTGTTTTATTATTCTGCATTGTATCTAAATATTTGACATTATCTTATTCACCCCCCCTCAGGATATCTATAGCTCGTCCTTTCAAGTGGTATCTGTTCATAACCCCAAGTGTAGGGTCGCGATGTAGTAATAATCTCGGTGAGACCGAGGTCGAATCCACAGGGACTAATCTCGTGTGTATTCTGAAAGTAACTAGACTCAGAACTAGAAGAAGATGTCAAACTAAATCTAAAGTAGAGTAATTGTGAATAAGGTTAAACAATCAATTTAAAGGTGGTAACTAGGGTACCAAGGATCCACTTGTAGCAATTAGGAGGCCACCTTGCATGATTCAAGAGATCCAACTGGAATCAGAGTCCTATCTTATCCAGTTAGAAAAGGAAGAGACGACCAGATCTTTGAACTTCTCATGAACCTAGTCTTAACAAATGAGAGTTGTGAGGATTGGAAGTGATTCTATCACCCAACCATGCCCAGGAGACATTGGCAAACAACAGGATATGTCAATCCCACAACCAATCATAGGAGAATTGTGAAGATTAGAAAGGATTCCATCACCCTACCATGCCCAAGGGACGATGATGAACAACAAGACTTACTAATTTCACAATCTTAATTCAGGGAAAGAAGATATTTAAAACAATCACAGATCCATTGTAATTTGAGTCACAACAAATCATTAAACACTAAAAATATTCCTTATAATCAAACTAGAATCCAAGAGAGTTCAACAAAACATGAATCAAAACAAAGCAAACATCCCAATCATGCTACAAGCTTCACCTCTTAGCCTTAGCTAAGAGGTTTAGTCAACCATAGACATGATTGAACTAAAGACTCTTAAACAAAACATCAACTAAGGAAGAAGAAGAAAAACTCCCGGACGACGGTTCCACCGTTTTGCTCCACTCCTCAAACCCTAGAAAGTGCCTAGGAACATCCTAGGGACTCCTATCTATAGTTGTGCAACTCCAACTTTCGCACCGAGTTGGAAAAATCGGGAAACCGCCTCAAATTTACTTAGTCCGCGCAAAATCTACGTAACCTTTGACTAGTCGAGGACAACCTTCGACTAGTCGAGGGTCACCTTTGACTGGTCGAGGGTGACCTTCGACTTGTCGAGGGTGACGGGAATTTAGAAGTTCATGTTGTTGGAGTTCGAGTCGAGGATTCTTCAACTAGTCAAGCAGGAGCTTCGACTAATCGAAGCGAAACTAGGGCTAATCGAGCAGGCGTCAGGACTGGTCGAAGCTTAGACGAGTCGAGGATTACAGAAATTCACTTAAAAACTTCGATTCTCTTCATTCTTGACTTGGTTTTCTTGGATCTTTGACATGTGAATTATTTATTCTTGGTCTCATAAGATCCATCCTTGGCTTTGGTGATTCTAGAGCGTTAAATCCATGCTTTTAGCATCCTTTTCAATCCAAGATCTTAAATTCACCTTGCAACACAAACATGATTAAAATAGAACATTAAGCATTATCATGTTCATAAAACCAAGTAATAAATGGGGGATAATATACAATATTTGACCCTCAACACAATCCCTAACCAGCATTTTGCTAGTCCCGAGCAAGGTATGCGAAAAATGAACTTCAATACGCAATGTTCAAACCTTTTTCAGAAAATAATCTTTTGTATAATCAAGTATGAATGAGTAGACTCAAGATGAGAAAGTGAGATTTTGAAAACCTAGAGCTGAATCACATATGCGATCAATTAAATAAGTTCTTTATTCATTAACTCAAGGCATAGTTCGCATATCAAGTTTTTCAACGTGCTCAGTGAAAATCAACTTACTTTTCATAAAAATACTATCTTTTCATAATGTTAGCCATGCTCATTACTTCAAGATTGATTGAAAACTCAAGTACTGATTCCAAACTTATCCCCTTTACTTTCTTTTTCCAGTTTTTGATTTTATATCGACAATCATTTGTATTCATTCAGTCTTTTTTAGTCTTTTCTCTTTACTTTCAGATTTTTCATTCTTTTTCATTCTTTTTCAGTCTTTTCACCATACATGACCTTTTTGTCGATCTCTTATTATTATTATTTTTTTAACTTGTCCTTTTCTTCTTTTAAGGTGGATAAGATTCTCTAGACTTGATTCTCAATATCTTTTAATGATCATCATACTAACAATCAGAAAATCTAGTACTATTCATAGAAAGCAAATTGAACATGTCTTGTAATTTAGATTAAAATGTTATTCAAACTTTCTCTTAAAAAATTGAGTGTAACAACCATAAGTGATAGGCTACTTAGTTTATCAAACTCTAACAATTCAAAATTCGATTTCTATCTTATCATCATACCCAAAACATTCTTAAATACACAACTTATTGCTTTCCAAACATATAAACATTGAATTTTTTTTCAAAAATTTTGTAAATTTTGCTCAAAGCTGAGAAAACACTGATTAGTTTACCTAATCTCCCATCCCTAACCGAAAATCTATATTGTCATCAATGTAAAAGAAATAAACATGATTTGTAAAAAGAGACAACGTAATTGAAGGAGAAGTCATGGAAAGATAGTACCTAATGAAGGAATTTTGAGGCTTTTCCAATGATCTCAGTATAAAATGAATTGCACAAAAATAAACAATTGAAAGCAAACGATCCTAAACAGCAGAAAGTAAACTATCATAAATTTCTCAGAAAGTTTCTCAACAAGATCATCTAAAATCCCTTTTTGCAATAGGCTTAGATGCACTAGAGCATGAATGTCTAGAGAAATTCATGGACCTCAGCATAAAATATCCTTTTAATGTCTTGAGGTGTCCAAAGTATATACGATTCACTTGTGACAAAGAAAGTTTCAAAGTTAGTGCACCATGGTAAATCAGAGACTACAAGTAGATGAAATTCAGAAAAATCCTTAGTAGGTGATGTAGTCTCAACATGTTCCGAAGTTTCAGACTTCGGTTCAATTTCTAGCCCCTCCACTTCTAATGGTAAACATTCAGGATCTATGGAAGGCGGCTCTTCAAGAAATTGATTCCCTCAGTTAATATCAATAACCGAGGTATTGTCATGCAAGGTGTTCACTGTATTATCATTAGGATCTACAAAGTGTGCCAAACATTCATCCAAAGATTTGAGAGATTCAGATGATCTCATTCTCCACATTGAAGTCTATGATGATCTACCCAAGGACTCCATCATCTTTAAAAGTAGAGGGAAACATGCTCTCTTGCTCTTCATCTCGGTGTGAGTAATTCGTCACCGGATGTATCTTGTCTTGCCCTGCATAAATAGACTGAGGATCAGCAGACGAAACATTGATGTGAAGACTCTGTGCATTGATATTGCTTAGTAGAGAGATTGTATCGTAAAGGGTTGACAACTCAGATAGTGGCCTGAACTGGATGATTTCAAATTCTAGAGTCATATCGAGCAACTCATCCATCTCCCAAATTATATTATAATCTAAATCGGGGGAGTGGTCTAAACATGCCTCACAAAAGTTGAAAGGGTTGGTTGAAAGTGGTTCATCCTCCACATTTAAATCCGACATGTTAAATGGGTGGAGAAGATCACTATGCACGACAACTTTCTGGACCTCTTGATCATTGATATGGGCCAAACTTGATATTGAATACAGAGGGATTTGAGCTGTACATTCATGATTGTCATCTCAATACTCATCATCTTCCAATTCAGTACAGTACACACGTGGAATGGGATCGCTTTATTCACATTCTATTCCTAGATTGGGTTGAGGTTCGAATAAACTAACCTCTTCCTCATCATTGAAACCAGGTGTGCCAGTATCATTATATTGAAAAACTAACAGTGCCTCTTGATCATTCCTTTGGATAGTCATCGACATCGACTCTTCTGAAAACTAAACCATGTGCTCATTAACGGAATCCAACTCCTCATTCCAAATTCCAGAGTTCTCCACAAACGAGTTAGGATCACTTTCCTTGCATTGTGTTTCTGGATTGGGTTGTGGCTGGGATGAACGAGTCTCCACTATCTTATCAATGCGGAAATCAAACGCTTCTAATATTTTTTTAATGTCTGCAAGATAGTCCATGTAACTCTAAAGTGAATCCTCTTGAATTGTTTCTGGTTGTATTTCAAAGGTAAGGGATCCAAGGGAATTGTCACTATGATGTGTTGTTGTTTCATTTTCCAAATATCTTTGTTTCCGCTGTTCATAATCATACAGGTCATAGGTGGGAGAGTCTGGTGGTTGTTGATACATATTATCAGCCATAATACATTCACGCATAGTTCTCTTCTTGCTGTATGGTTGATAATTATCCTCATTCCAATAATCACAATGACCCTATAATCGTGTACTGTTTTCTTAATCCGTAGAGTGAAATTATTCTCCTGCCTATAATCACCAAAGGACTTCTTAACTGCTAGAGCATTATATTCTAGTTGGTTCTTGATGATATTTTCAGAAAAATGTTGAGACATAAGTTGTTTCCTATCATAGTCATCATACATCCCTTCTCAATATTTCTTAACTATCTCAGCATATTGACGTTCCTACTCTTGCATGTTGAAACCCTAACTCTAAATCTAATCTTAAAAGAGAATAAAAGAAAAATCCTACAATAATATCGAATGTAAGTAGAGAAGAAGTTAGAAGGAAGTTACCAGACTGGAGAATTCTATGTTAGGATCCTACAAAATAGTCCTCTAAAAAAAAAAAAAAAAAATCCAGAAAAATTCTAAGAACAAAATTCTAAAATTAGAAAGTTCTAAAACCCCTAAATTAGAAAATTTTAGAAAATAAGAAAAATCTAACCTAATCCTAAAAAGAAAGAACCTAAGATAAATAAGGAATCTAGAAAAGAAAGAGAGAGAATTAGAAAGAGGTTACCAAATTAGAAGTTCCTAAATTAAGGTCCTATAAAACAAAAAAGCAAGTTAGTTTCTAAAAACAAATTATGAAAGTTTCTAAAATAAAAATAGAAAAATGAGTTAGTTTCTAAAATTAATTCAGAAAAAACCCTAACCTAAAAATAGAAAGTAAATATACCCTAATTTTAACCTAATTCCAAAACTAGTTAATCTTAGAAAAACACAACCGTTAATCCCTTACAACGACGCTAAAAACTTGTTCACAACCCCAAGTGTAGGGTCACAATGTAGTAATAATCTCGATGAGACTGAGGTCGAATCCACAGGGACTAATCTGGTGTGTATTCTGAAAGTAACTAGACTCAAAACTAGAAGAAGATGTAAAACTAAATACGAAATAGAGTAATTATGAATAAGGTTAAACAACTAATTTAAAGATGGTAACTGTGAGACCTGACCCGAGTTCGCAATGTGTGCATGAGTGTGTGTGAGTATGCATCTCGTTCATCTTAGTCTCGCGGTCCTACCGGTTAAATTCCGGTGACCCGCGACCCTCAGGTAGTGTTTGCGGTCATCCTTGAGTCCGTTCACGTAGACCCGACTTGGATCGACCCAAGACCTATGCCATTTCGTCCGCATCGTCGCCGCGATTCCAACGCTGCGTCTCATGATGATTCTGACATGTGCATCTTGTGATATCGACTCGAGCATTCTTGACCTTTGATCATGATTGTGCACCCCACTTATAGGGTGTGCACGTTTTTTCAAAGTGGGGCCCACCTATGGGCACTTTCTCCCATAAAGTCACCCTAGCTAGCTACTAACCTACCTAAGCCTAGCAAATCCATGACGAGATTTCTTCCAAAACTCATCATTACCACCTCTAACCAAGGAGTCATTATTTGTTTTTCTTCCCAATCTCAATCATGACCTTGCTTTTGCTCTTCCCTAGCTAAGAGAGCAATGATTGTATTGGAATACACCCCTCCCTCTCTCTCTCTCTCTCTCTCTCTCTCTCTCTCTCTCTCTCTCTCTCTCTCTCTCTCTCTCTCTCATTCTCTCATTTCCTCTCCCCTTGCAA
This sequence comes from Magnolia officinalis, assembly GCA_021015155.1. Lineage (NCBI taxonomy): Eukaryota > Viridiplantae > Streptophyta > Magnoliopsida > Magnoliales > Magnoliaceae > Magnolia > Magnolia officinalis. The sequence goes on from JAJHSJ010000005.1 coordinate 73,539,590, forward strand.
AAAATGTCCAGCCCCCTCTCCCCATTCTAACACCTTCTTCCTCCTTTCCTCCACCATCTAGCCATCAATACCCCATCTACAACCTTCAATCACCTTCCCCTTGAAGCATTGAACCTAGATCTTTGAGTTTGAAGGCATCTTCTGAGGTGGGTGCTCCTCTAGTTGTAGCAATCTGATTTCCATGGCTTAGATGTTTTATTTCCTTCATGAGGGAGGTGTGGGACCAACCAATCCATGGTGGAGATCCCACACAATCGCATGGTTGTGGCCTAATAGCTCACCTTATGCATGCATGATCCATGCATGGGGCCTCTCTCTATGGGCCCCATCATGGTAGTTTCTTTTCATATCATATCATGTTTGGGTCATCTAGACCTTATACCCATGGTGGGGATGACATCCCCACCATACATTTTAATCATTAGCCATGCATGTGTAAGATCCATGTTGTAGGTGTAAATCTATGTATGATGTGTGGTGGGATTATTCTTAGGAGGGCTCAATAGTGGTGGAGCCCTTTCCTATGGCCGGATTGCTCCTTTTTCTCTTTTTTTTCCCTTATTTTCATTCCTGATCATGGTGTGGGCCAATAAAAATCCAGCCACCCAAAAAGGGGAGGACGCCCATGGCATTCCACCCTATGACATGTATCCCTAAAAATTCAACTAATTGGGGCACACGCAAAGGTATTTTGGATGGTGGGATGGTCTGGATAATTGTGGGGCCCACTAGGGTGGTCCATCCTCAAATTGTTTAGGATTAAATCCCATTTTAATTACTGTTTATAATTATTTTATTCCAATCTATTGTTGCTGTCCAGAAACTGTCTGGACAGATTTTTGGGCCACCTTAGGGCTTGATTTCTGGTTATTTGGTGGGAAGATTGATACAAATTAATATGTGATTCTTATAGCTGCATGACCCACCTACAATCATACCAAATTTCAGCCCCAATTGACCCCATTTGGGCATCCAAAACGGTGGGCCAACATAATGGACTGCCAGAAATTTCTGTTGTGCAGTCCAGCAGCATAGTCCTTTAAAAACTAAAATTTAAAAATACTTCCTCAGATGGCAGGCCATATTTATGGGTCCCACCTTGTTGTATACTTGATGAGGGACCTTGGGTCCAAATTTCAGAAATTTTGGAGGCCTAGAACCCACCCATTTGGATGGCCCAAATTCAAGACAACAACATGTATGTTGCAGATTTTTATTCTAACCTTGTTGTCTTCTTTACAACTATGAAACTTATTGGGCCCAGCCCATTGGAGCCTTTGTGCATGTCTGTGGCGCCCACCTTATGATGTTCCAGAGGCCTTTGGGGCCAGAATTGTGGGCCCAAGTAGCTGGACCAGCGGTCCATGATGGACGTCCAGCTGGTGGACGCCCATCATGGGCTGACCGTCCTTGGTCAGGCCCACCATGATATATGTTTTTCCTCCATGTCGTCCTTCCATTTTGTGGGGCCCATGGGTGTGTGTGGTCCACCCTAGGTGGATGTCCCATGTGGGGCCCACTTGGGATGTGAGGAGCCCACCTTAATGTGAGGGGCCAGGCCTTCTCACCCTTGGGACATCCCTACCTTGGGCCGTTGGGCCTGCTTCCCAGCGGCATGGCCCACTTGAAATATGTGTTATACACCCCCTCTCATCTGGTGGGACCCACAATGATGTGTATGGGCCATCAGAAATTAAATATATTATAAAATAATTTAATTGTTGGACTCCAACAAGCCCGGAAAATGGGTGGGCTGAAAAATTCAGCAATGGGCCCAATGTTGCTGCCCATAAATGTTTGTTTTGGGGCAGCATGGCCTACCAGATTTGAAGATAATTTAATCAGTTATCTTGCCATTTTCCTTTAGTATTTTTGGGTGTAATTAGTGCTCTTCTGAAGCTCACCCAAGTTGGGTTTTTATTGGAACATTGTATGTGGTTAATTGACTAGTTCCTTAGGCTTTTTGGACTAGAACCTTCTAAGTAGACCCATTGACCTTTGGGCCTATACTCTTCTACTTATTGTGATGGGTTTAGGGGCTATAATATGCAAGTAGTTGGGCCCTTGGCTGCCCACTAAATTGACCATATACTCAGGCTAAGAAGTGAGACCCAACTCACTTGTATCAAGTGTGAAATTGCCCACATAGTTGAACTATTGGGCTACCCATGAGGCCCACCACAATATGTGGGTTCATGACCTTTATGGTTGGGCCCAAACCTTGCTTAAGGGCCCACCATATTACGTATAAGTTGGGCTTTATGTATAGCCTATTAGACCATGAATTGCTTAGGCCTTGGACCTTACCTTATATGCGTAGCGGGCTACCTTTTGGGACCTAGTTGAGGTTCGATGTCCTCCTTGGTGGCCCTAAGGTAGGATCATAAGGCCCTTATAGGTGGTTGAAGGCCCACCTTAGACCTTATTAGGACCGTTTCCTCCATTAAGACTTTATGACTCTCTTAGCTTGTGGGTCATCCCAAAGTATTGGGCCCCCACTAGAGGACTTCACTTCTCCATAGAGTACCTTAATTTGTGAGACCCGTATCTTAGCCCGTATCATTCCGTATGCCTTCGCGGTTCTCCCGGTCGAATTCCGGCGACCCGCGAACTATTATCGACGTTTGCGCGTGATCCTGAGTCATGTCCCGTATATTAGATTCGGCTCAACTTGAGACTTGTATCATTGCGACTGCGCTGTCGCCGCGGTTCTAACTTCGCGTTTCGCGTGCCAAAATGATACCCGAGCCAAGAGATGTAGGCCCGCATTCAATTCGAGGAAAATGTCGCGTGTTGCAAATCCATAGAGAATCCATCACATCAATCACTTCACTTGTCAAAGTACACCCATCAAGTCAAGTACCCGATCCCATCCCCCAAATACACTACACCATCTCCAAAGTCAACCTTTCCATCCCATCTCTTACACACCCCATCACTCCTCTCCCATCACCTCTCTCTCTCTCTCTCATCTCTCTTTCTCATTCTCCCAAGTAACCCATGAGAGTCCATCGTCCAAGCTCCATGAGAGAAGCTTGGCATGGCCCACTCCCTACCACCCAATCCCACCCTCTAAAATCAATCTTGACCGTTGAATCGTACCCTTTGGAGCTCTAAGGTGCGTTGATGGAAGAAGAAAGTCCAAGAATAAGGTCGATCAATGGGTGCTTCTCTCTCTCTCTCTCTCTCTCTCTCTCTCTCTCTCATTTGTTTTATGTGTGAAGATGTGATTGTGTGGCCCACTTAATGAGTTGTGAGATGTCCAAACCGTTCATCAAATGGACCTCACTTTGATGTGTGTATTACCCACATCATCCAACCATTTGGGTGGCCCACCTGGACAACATGTCCGTAGGTGGGGCCCACCTTAAATGTATGTTTTAAGCAACCGACGTTGCAACTGTGAAGTGTGAGCTGACAGGGGGTGTACTAACGTCCAAAAAAGAAGGGGTTTTGGGTGGGCTGCTCATGCGGGCCCCACCTTGATATATGTTTCTAATCCAAGCCGTCTATTCCGTTCCCCAGCTCATTTTAGGTGTTGAGCCGAAAAATGGAGCCAATTTGACTTTCTGGCGGGCCATAGCATGGAAAACGGTGGTTTTCGTCGTTAAAATACACTCTGATGTTTCCACACCTCAAAATATATTGGATATTGGGCTTGTTTATCTTGTCTTGAGCTATGAGAAGCAGTGGACAGGGTGGATTCTTTCGATGTGGGCCCCGCATACGAAAACCCCAGAAAGATTGGTTTTCAAAAAATTTTAAAAAAAATAAAAAATATATATAGGCAGCGCTTGCTGTTACTGACGCTGCAGCAGGATGCTGCTACATCTGTGTGTGGCGAGCATAAGAGGCTAGGGTTGTGGGCCCCACTGTAGGCCCACCATGATGTGCGTTCAACATCCACTCCATGCATTTGGTGGGCCCCTTCCTGAAGTGGGCCCCCTCCAAAAAATCATCCATATTCATGGCTCAGGTGGCCCACGTCATTTTAGCAGCGGTGATTGAACGTCTGCCCTTGAAACCCTTTTAGGTTAACACAAAGTTTTGGATTAAGATGAAATTTGTTTTTCCTTTTCATCTAGGTCCGTATGACCTTATCAACCGTTAGATGACAAATAAACGTTATGGTGGGCCCCACGTGGGACCCACAGTGATGTATGTGTTTTACTCACACCGTCCAGGTGGACGGTGGAGCCCACTTTTACGTATATGCTTTATCTATACCGTCCAACCATGTTGGCTGGGGTACTGGATGTACAGGGGACCCACCTTGAAGTATGTGCTTCAAATAAACCGTCCATCCAATCGGCTGGGACGAGCAGGAGCTTTGGGGTAACACCTTGATGTATGGTTTCATCCCCACCGTCCAGTTGCTGGATGGTGGGACTCCATCGTGATGTAACTGTATGTCCAGCCGTCCATCTCCTGGGTGGTTGCTGTTAAACGTCAGTAGGCCCGTGGGACCCCTTGGATGTATGTATTCCTGCACCGTCCCTGTAGTGGCCCACCTTGATGTTTTTGTTTATCACACCATCCATCCATTTGTGGGAACTTATCGTGAGGTATGTTTGGTATCCCACATTGTCCAAACATGGACCCCACGGTTGATGTATGTACTACATCCAAACCGTTCATCACCTGGACGTGACCCCACCTATTGTATGATGTCAGCAGCGTGTGGGTCTAATCATGGGAGTATGTGTATATCCACACCGTCTGTCCATTTTGATGAACATGTGGACCACCTCGATGTGTGTGTTTTATAACCACGCCATTTATTCATTTTTCTAGCTGCAGGCCCACTTGCTGCATGTGCAAGGTCCAACTGTGATGTATATTTGAAGCCCACTTGATGAATTTGAGGACCATTGGAGCGGCCCACTTGTTGTATATGACGCCCTTGGTGCGGCTCATTGATGCAGCCCGCTTGTTGTATTTGAGGCTCATCAGTTCTGACCCATTGAGATGTATATTAGGCTCACCTGTTATATATTTGCGGCCCGTGGATGTGGCCCATTGATGTATATGAGGCTCATTGGTGCAGCCCATTGAGTGGCCCATTGTGATGTATGCTAGGCCCATTTAATGAGGCCAAATAAGATATAATTGTTGCCCATTTGGTAAGGCCCATTGAGATGTATTTTCGGTCTATATGTCGTGGCCCATTGTGATGTATTTCCGGTCCATATGATGAGGCCCATTGTGAAATATTTCCGGCCCATTTGGTAAGGCCTATTGTAATGTATATGTGGTCCATGAGCGAGGCCTGATGTGATGTGTTTATGGCCCATATAATAAGGCCCATTGAGATATATTTCCGGCCCATGTGATACGACCCATAATGATGTGTATTAGGCTCATGATGCGGCCCATTTGATGTGTACGAGGCCCGTTGGTGCGGCTCAATGATATGGCCCACTTGATGTATATGAGGCCCGTTGGTGCGGCCCATTGATATGGCCCACTTGATGTATATGAGGCCCATTGGTGCAGCCCATTGATACAGCCCACTTAATGTATATGAGGCCCGTTGGTGCGGCCCATTGATACGACCCACGTGATGTATATGAGGCCCATTAGTGCGGCCTATTGATAAGATCCAAGGTGATTGTATGAGGCCCTTGTATGAGGCCATGGGCCCATGATAAGTTTAGCTCTATGTGGACCACTCCTTGAGAGCAATGTTGGTTAGACGTTCACATTGATGGGCAATGATGGTTAGATTTCCTCATTGTGACCTTCCCGTGGGCCTTGTTAGGCCTATTCTTACCGATCCCGATTATCGTGGCCGATTGCTGATTAGCAATCAAGGCCGATTATCATGACCAATTTTTTCATTTCGATTATTGATCGATCTTGATTGTTGTGACCGATTGCCGATTCCGATTGACATGACCGATTTGCCGATTCTGATTATCGATCGATTCCGATTGTCGTGGCCGATTGCCGATTAGCGATCGAGGCCGATTATCATGACCGAGTACCAATTCCGATTGTCATGGTTGATTCACCAAATTCTGATTATCGATTGATTCCGATCATCGTGACCGATTGTCGATTCCGATTGCGGATTCCGATTATCATGACCGATTTGCCAATTCTGATTATCGATCGACCCGATCGTCGTGGCCGATTTGCCGATTCTGATTATCGACCGATCCCAATTATTGTGACCAATTTGCCGATTCTGAATTTTTGATCGACTGATCCCGATTGTAGTGGCCGATTACCGATTCTAATTGACGTTGTAAGACCCATACCCTAGACCGTACCGTTCCGTAGGTTCCCACGGTTTTTCCGGTCAAATTCCGGTAACCTTTGACCCTTAACTGACATTTACACACGACCCTGATTCACACGCCGTCCACCCGAATCGATTAAACCTAAGACTAGTACTTTAGCGACCGCACCGTCGCCGCGGTTCCGATGCCGCGACTCGCGCGCCGATCCGATACTCTGGCCAGGAGATGTGGGCCAGCGTTCGGTGCGAGGAAAACGCCGCGCGTGCAAAAACTAAAGAGAATCTCTATGACTTGTCACATCAATCCATCAATCCATCAATCCCATCATGTCAAGTACACATCACCTCTCACCTTTCCCCAAGCAACCCCTAAAGTCGAAAGTTTCTTACAAAGACCATACTTTTCTTACACCATTTGCCACAAAAGTCAAAAAGTCTCTTATAACCATCACTCACCACATCAACACATTCATCACTCCATCACCCATCTCTCTCTCTCTCTCTCTCTCTCTCTCTCTCTCTCTCTCTCTCTCTCTCTCTCTCTCCCTTTACAAGCCTCTCTCTCTCATTCTTAAACCACATTCCAAGCAACCCAAGAGCATCATATGTCCAAGCCCTTCCCAATAGAGAAAGTGATTTTGTGGCCCACTTCCCACCCTAAGAACCATCATCCTAGCCATTAAAACCTCATCACCCTCCATCAAAGTGAAGCACAAGGAGACCGGCTGTCCAACGGACCAAGAAGATCAATCGGTGGGTGCGTTATAGGCTAGATTTTCATGTGTTTATCATGGGCCAAGTGAGGCCAACCGATCAATGGTTTGGATCTCACTTGGAACCCTAAGATGTGGCCGATGGCCCACTTTGATCATCATGATCATTCCATGATGGGGCCAATCTCCATGGACCCCATGATGATGTTTACTTTCTAGTTGATAAGGATCATCTAGACCGTTTATTTTAGTGGAGAAGGAATCTCCACCGTTGAATTGTGATTTAATGGACCCACATGTATTGGGACCCACTTGATGTATGATAGATTTCAAGGGAGGACCCATAGTGTCGGGGTCCCTCCATCACGTGTGTCCCACTCTCTTTCTCTCTCTCTCCCTCTCTTTTTCATTTTCTTTTTATGTGTTGATGATGTGGTTGTGTGGCCCATCAGGATGGACCCCACCATGAGTCATGTATTTTTCCAAGCCATCTATAAGTGGGCCCACTTCATATGTGTTGTATCCACACCATCCACCTGAGCAGGGTCCACCTTGAATTCGTGGTGTCAAACCGTTCAGCATCCAGGGACGCTGGACATTACTGGGAAAACACAAATATTAGCTTTTTCCAAGCTTGTGGGGTGGCCCACTCATATAGGCCCCACCTTGATGTATGTATTCAATCCATGTCATCCATCCCGTTCAGAGGATCGTTTTAGGCGTTAAGCCAAAAAATGAAGCCCATACGATCTTTAGGCGGGCCATAGCATGTAAAATAGTGGTTTCTACTGTTGAAAGTTACCCTGACATTTTTTATATGCCAAAAAACATTGGATATTGGGCTTGTTTGGTGTGTTTTGAGCCCTAGAATCCATTAGACGAACTGGATTCTCAAGAAGCGGGCCCCACCTGTGAAAAACCACAGGAAATTAATAATCTCAACAAAAAAAAAACAAAAAGAGGCAGCAAAGCTGCTGCTGCCAGAGGCGCAAGCAGCGCCTGCTGCGCACGGGCGTGCGGGCGGGCGGACAGGAACCCACGGCCCCAGCCGTGGGCCCCATCATGATGCTTATTTGTCATCCAAACCATTTATTTGGTGGGCCACCTCCTGAGGTGGGCCCCCTCCAAAGATCAGGCCGATCTGAGTCTCAGATGGCCCACATCATAGGAAACAGTGTCGATTGAAGGTCAGCCATTGAAACCTTTTTTGGGTTCCCAGAAGTTTTGGATCAAGGTGAAATTTGTTTTTACTCTTCACCCAGGTCTGCGTGACCTTATGGACGGCTTGAATGGCTTATAAACATTACAGTGGGCCCCACGTGGGACCCACAATGATTTATGTGTTTTATTTCCACCGTCCGCCTGGACGGCGGAGCCCACGGTGATGTATTTGTTTTATCCCCACCGTCCCCCTAGACGGTGGGTGTATGCGTGTGCATGAATGTGTGTGCGTGTGTGTACGTGTGGGGCTGTTCGTGTGTGTATATATGTGTGTGTGTATATATATATATATATATATATATATATATATATATATATATATATATATAATTATGTAATATGCCTAATGGTGGGCTTTCATGGGCCCCACCATGATGCACGAGTTGCATTCAATCTGTCCATCCATTTTAAAAGCTCATTTTTATGGCATGAGCTAAAGAATGAGCCAGATTCATAGTACAAGTGGAACCCACCTTGGTATGTTATGAGGCCCATCTTGATTTATCTGTGGTAATCCATTGGGGCCCACTTTGATATGGATGTAAGGCCCATGTTACGAGGCCCATTTTGATGCATTCTAAGGCCCACGGGTTATGGCCCATTGGTACGGCCCATTGATGTGGCCCACTTGATGAATATAAGGCCCATGTGATATGACCCATTTGATGTATTTAAGGCCCAATGGGATGTACCTAAGGTCCATTGCAATGTGTGATCCCAACATGGTTATGTAATGATGTTTATGACAGTCGTGCCTTGGGAGCAATGTTGGTTTGACGTCCACATTGTAGAATAATGTTGGTTAAATGTCCGCATTATGATTCTCCCTAGGGCCCATTGTTTGGCCCATACTTGTAGGCTGTCTAGGCCCATCTTCGTTATGAATAGCATCTATCACATATAACATGTTTAGTATAGTTCCATGATTCATGATCATACACATCATATGTATGCTTGATATGAGAAGTGACTGATCATAGCATATGCCTTCGGGCAGATTGTTTAGGGGCTCCCGGATAGGCAGTGTTGCCCTCCATGAGCGCACGATACGCGCAGGATTGCTGCATGACTGGATAGTGTGATTCATGCATTCGTATTGTGTGATTTGGTTACTGTACGCCCTAGTGACATCAGGGTCGTAGCCTCCATAGGCGTATCATGGTTGACAGGATTGGATACCAAAAATCTTGTTCTACATGGGGTGCTATGGATATCCCTGGGTGAAAGTTCCTAAACCCTTATGGTACCAAGAGGTTGCTCTAACGTCTAGACCAAGTGGGTGCATGAGCGCCGAGGACCGAATACTAGGAGGCTGCGCTCTCCATTGTGTCGTGATCGGTTGGAAGGGGGTACGACCTTACCCGCCCGAGAGGAGGGGGCAAAGCTAGGCTGAGTCCTACCAGCTCAAGAAATAGGTCCGCTATCGACGAGCCGAGCCCGATATTGGCAGGCGGATAGTGAGGTCTCTTCCACTTACCTTATTGCGCGTGATGGGGCGGCAATCTGGTATACAGTGTACTAGACCCCGGTGATATTCCAAAGTTGAGCTGTATTGATATGTGGACTTAGATGAGGATTTGTATGCTTGAGTTACACCTTACATTGCATGACCTTGGTATGGCCGACATCATTCTTACCTTGCATCGCATCGCCTTGGTACGGCTAACGGTATTCATGGATTCATCAGCATGTTCCGCATTACTCTGATACTTCATTACTACCTTGCCACACACTTTCACCGCCCTCTAAGCTTTTTATAAGCTTATGCACGACCGTTGCGTGCAGGTGACGTTGGGATGCAGCAGCGCTAAGGCAGGAGCTCTTTGCAGATCATCTTGGAGCTTTTTGTTCATCATCATTGTATTTCCCTTTATGCTCATTGTACTTATAAAGTTTTTGATCATAGTGGAAATGTGATGGAGTTTTTGGTTGTTGTTTGTGGGTTATGCCTTTGATTATGCTTATTACAAATTAAAATGATATTAGAAATCCTCCTCGTAGCATCCCAGGATCGAAACTTGGCGAATGGGCGTTGGGAGTCGAGAATGGGGTTTTATGGAGGCTGTCGGCACCGGATTCGGCGATCGGAAATTTTGTGAGCCCGGTTTCCGAGCTTAGGGCGTGACAGACGTGACCGATTTGCCGATTCTGATTATCGATCGATCCCGATTATCGTGGTCGATTGCCGATTTCGATTGACGTGACTAATTTGTCGACTCTGATTATCGATCGATCCCGATTGTCGTGACTGATTTGTAGATTCTGTTTATCGATCGATCCCGATTATCGAGGCCAAGTTCGAGGCCGACTCCGATTGTCGAGTCCGAGTCTGAGTGTCGATTTCGATTTTCGAGGCCGATTTCAATTGTCGAGGCCAATTGTCGAGACCTATATGGGTATATGCGACTCGTAATTGAGGCCCATTGTGATGTATATTCAGCCCGTGTTTTAAGGTTAATGTGATGAATATGAGGCCTATGTGATGAGGCCCATTGTGATGCATTTGAGGGTTAGGCGATGGAGCCCATTGTGAGGTATGTTAGGCCCATGTGAAAGGCCCGTCGTGATGTATATTAAGCTCTTGAGTGGGGCCCATGGTGTTGTATATTTGGCCCTTGTGTGAGGTCATGGGTCCACTATATGTTAAGATCTATGAGCGTCATTCATCGGGGGCAATGTTGGTTAAATGTCCACATTGTCGAGGTCAATTGTCGATGCCGGTTATTGATACCGATTATGAGTATGTGACAGCATGGCATCATGATACATGCCCATACACATCATCTGCATGTTTGTTATGAGATGTGGTTGATCATTGCATATGTCATTGAGCATGTTGTTATGAGACTCCCTGATAGGCGGAGGTTATCTCACATGAGCGCACGGTATGCGCAGGATTGATGCATGACTGGATTGTATAACTCGACATCAGGGCCGTAGCCTCCATAGGCATATCGTGGATGGCCAAATGGGGCACCAGAAATTTATTCTAGCATCGGGCTACCATAGATGGCCCTAGGTGAAAATCCCTAACCCTCTTGGTACCAGAGGACACCCCAACGTCGAGACCGAGTGGATACATGAGCGCCCGACTGCCGAATACCAGGAGGCCGCGCTCCTACTGTGTCGTGGTCGGTTGGGAGGGGGTGTGGATTTACCCGCCCGAGCGCAGGGGGCATTACTAGGCTGAGTTTGACCAGCTCGTAAATGGGTCTGCTATCGATGTGCCGAATACGTATTGGCAGACTATTGGCCAGGCGGATAGTGAGGTTTCTAATGCTCACTTAGACTGTGCGACTGGGCCATTTGGAGTGTACTAAACCCCAGTGATGATCCTAGAGATGAACATTACGGATATGTGGACTTATTGAGCAGGAGTTGCATACTCATTCATTCATTCATTCACTATCCACTCGGGCTAGTGGTGCACAACTATTTGTTACGTGTACCTTCGCAATGGCCAGGATTTCGGATGGGGTGCACAACTAATCTGAGATCAGGAGTTTACCACATTGAGTTTGACTATCCAAATTTAGGTATGGGACTAGTTTGGAAAAAGTCCCTTGTGATGGACCCCATAGCCTGCGATACTACGTACTATCATCCCGACTTCACACTCCAGCATGGTCATTCCATTCGCACCGCATATTGCATTACATTTGCGACATATGATATTTTGAGTTACTGTGTTTCTGCATTTATATGGTCTAGATACGGCTGACACTATTCGTGAACTCATTAGGAATTGCATATTGCATCGCATCCTCAGCATCTGATATTTGGCTCTTTATGACTCCTCATTTGCATAGTTGTTGTATATGCGTACTTTAACATTGATTGACTCATGGACTTATCCGTATTTCCACTTACTCTGTTATCGTGTGATTTATGATCTTGTCAGTATTTCTGTTTACTCTGATAATTCCTGCTTTTGTCAGTATTTCTGCTTATTCCGATAATATACGATTTATAAATTACCAGTATTTTCGGTATTGTATGATTATGACATTGCGTTGAATACCTGGCACGTACCTTGTGCACATACTTACACCACCCTCTAAGCTTTCTATAAGCTTATGCACGATAGATGCGTGCAGGTGATGTTAGGTTGCAGCGGTGTTGAGCTTGGAGCGTGTAGCGGTCTGATGGAGCTTTGATTTTTGACATATGTATTTCCCTTTCAGCACTGTATTCAACTGTTTATAATAGTGGATATGTGATGATGATGTTGCCTTTATGTTTTAGGTATACTTGTGGTTATGCTTATTATGAGATAAACGTACAAAAAATCCTCCTTGTAGGATTCAAGGATCGGAATCTGGCGTATAGGCGCTGGGAGCCGAGAATGGGGTACTGTGGAGGCTGTCGGCACCGGATTCGGAGATCGGGAATTTTGTGAGCCCGGTTTCCGAGTTTGGTGCGTGACATTATGTATCTAGACGTTATCTCTCCTTGGGAAGGAGGAATATATTCTACAGGAGTGCACTTACATCATTATGACCCATATGCATCATCTGTATGAATTGATTGCATTATATGGTGGTCATTGAGGGATGAAGTTTCTCCCCTCATGCACAATGAGTGCCTGAAGCTTGTGCATGATTTGTATGTGTGACTCATGCATTGGCATCGCATTTCATGATGATACCACCCTTGCTTTACTAGGGCCTTGCCTCCACAGGAATATTTGTGGATGGCTGAATGTGTGGATAGCGGAAATATTACTTAAGCATACCGGGTGGATAGGATGCCTATGGGTGAAATTCTCAAAAGTTTCATGATACCAAAGATCTGCCTCATCACTGTGATCGAGTGAAATCTATGAGCGCACGAGGACCTTATACCACTAGGTCGCAACTCCCACTGTCGTGTAGTCGGTTGGGTAAGGGTGTGGCCCTACCTACCTGGTGTGAGGAGGCATTGATAGGCTGAGTCTGACCAGCTCGTAAATGGGTTCGCTGCCGTCGGGCCTTGTTGGTGATTTACTGTCCACAGGCGGGTAGTGAGGTCCCTTACGATCGTTTGACTGTGTGGGTCTAGAGAGCGGCGGTCATCTAGTAGTGTAACGGACCCCAGTGATTTCCTTATAATTGGAAATGTATTTAATATGTGAGTTGGATATGAGCACTGACATTACTTTACATCGCATTCACATCGGCTGTATGAATCCCTTCATGCATCGCCTTGGTATGGTGCCCAGTACTCATTGCATCGTATTCATGATAAGCCTTGGTAAGGCTAGTGATATTGTTATTGAGCATGTTTCCCTTCTTGTACCTCATTCTATTCTTTTGTGCACCATTGTCACACACTTTCACCACCCACTAAGCTTCTATAAGCTTATGCATGATTGGTGCGTGCAGGAGATCTTAGGCAGGCGTCATAGCGGCAGAGTTTGGAGTAGAGTTGAGCTTGAGGACTCCAGTGTTGCTGACTTTTCTCTCCTTATTTCTATTATTTTATGTATGTCCTTTTGGACCTTATGAAAGTTTGTAAAAGTTCAAATTCTTAGTAGATTTTGTGATGTATGCCTTTATTATTCTCAGATATACTTGTCGTGATCTTGGATATGCTCGTATTGAAAATGATTATACTATTATGAAAATCCTCCTTGTAGGATTCCAGGATCGGAACCTGCCTCAGGGGCCGAGAATGGGGTATTACGAAGGCTGTTTCGGCCAGAACCGGCTATCGGGTTCCCTGTGTGTCCGGTTACCGAGTCTGAGGCGTGACAGGAGTTGGTATCAGAGCATAGCAAGTAATTCTGGGATAACTCGGGATAACATCGTATGTCCGCTTAAAGCATAGGACAGTAGTGTCCTGAGGCCCTTTCGCTTCGTATTGAGCCTATAATTGTTCTGATTCCTTGCGTCATCGTTATTTTGTAGACGATACCGCCTAGACGTGGCACTCGTGGTCGTGACACCCATGGTAGCGACGCCCGTGGTCGTGGTGCCCTTGGACGAGGCGCCCGAGATACCCGTTCTACTCAACGCATCCCGCTCCCATCATAGGGGACCCGATTCTCAACGTCTCGATTCAGCTTGTCCTCTGGTTGAGCATGTAGCGCCCGCTCCTTCAATTGTTCCAGTTCCCCCGCCGGTTCCCCCTTCTCAGCTTGTTGTTCCGGTTAAAGAGGCTCCTGCTCCGTCGGTTGTACCCGTACCTCCGCTCGAGGCGAGTGCCGCCCCTCCCTTTTCGACAGTGCCTATATGAGCCGAACATTTTCAGCAACTGATGTGACTTGTTGCCACTACATTGCAGACCTGTCAGGCTGCTACCGCTGAGGTTTCTAGGCAGTCTGACTTACCGTGTGCGAGCGCGATATCTCGAGAGTTCCAGCAGCATGATCCCCCGAGGTTCAGTGGTGACCCGAACCCTTCTGCTGCTGAGGCATGGCGGACTGAGATTGCGAGGATTTTTGACACTATGCAGTGTCCTGCGGATCAGAGAGTTTCCCTTGCAACCTATCTTCTTTAAGGTGAGGCCCGTCATTGGTGGTCGTCTGTATCCAGGATGGTCGAGCCTCAGTTTGTTTGGACCTGAGAGGAATTTGTGATCCGTTTTTACCAGAAATTCTTCCCCGAGCATGTTCAGATCCAGAGGGCGATCGAGTTTGAGACCCTAGTCCAGGGAGATTTATCAGTGTCACAGTATGAGCCCCATTTCTTAGTTAGATTTGCTCCTCATCTCACCAGCGATGAGAAGATGAGGGCTTGTCATTTTGTGACCGGTTTGCGTCCTGCCCTTCGTAACCGTGTGGTAGGGCATTGTTTGGAGACATTCGACCAAGTCGTTCATCGAGCACTGGTTTATGAGGACTGGGCTATGACCTAGAGACCGAGAGAGCAGAGTTCCGGTGGAGACCGGAAGAGGAGAGCACCGACCGACAGTTCTAGGCAGCACCGTCAGCAAAGATGGAGTGACAAATCAAAGTTTCGGCAACCCGTGACTCAGACAGTAGCTTCTTTGTCATCATCAACACCGGTAGCTGCTTCATCTTCCGGCTCCTTTTCCAGTGTTTGCTTCGGTTGTGGACAAGTCGGGCATCGGAGGCGTGAGTGCCCTCTCCCCATTTAGCAGCAGAGGCCACCACAGTTGCCTCCTCCTCATCCTCCTCAGTAGCAGCAGAGAGCACAGCTTCCACCCGTCGCTCCTAGGGCTCCTCCTCAGCAATAGAGGCAGCTAGGTAGACCTCCTCAGTAGAGACAACAGCAGCAGAGGGGATATCCGTATGTCCATTCCCTGGGTCGAGTGTGTATTGCAACCCGGCAGGCACAGACTCCGGATCTACAGTCTTCCGGTTTGCTACCCTTACCAGCTCAGGGCCGGTTTTATCCCACGCAGCAGGCGCCAGGCCAGGACCCGCAGTCATCGACCGGTGGAGTCATCGAGGGTATTCTTCTTATTTCTGCTTGCGTTGCTCATGTTTTATTTGATTCTGGTGCCTCCCATTCTTTTGTGGTCAAGCAGTTTTGCCGATCGACCGGTATTCCATTAGTGTCCGTGTTTGAAGCATTGGCCGTTTCGACTCCCATGGGGAAGTCCGTTGTGTTGACCCGTCGTTGTCCTTCTTGCCCAGTGTTAGTGGGCGAGATGTTTCTTCCCGCCGATCTGCTCGTGATGCCGATGACAGGCTTTGATGTTATTCTAGGTATGGACTGGCTTGTAGAGTATTGTGCCATCTTGGACTATGCCGCGAGGCCAGTTATGTTTCACATTCCAGGCTTGTCAGTATTCCAGTTCATTGTCGAGCCCAGAGGAGAGTCGTTACCTACTTTCTTGGCTTCTGTCGTCGAGGATTCTATGGCAGAGTGTATTGAGCAGCTGCCAATTGTTTGCGAGTATCCGGACATGTTCCAGAAGATCCCGGGTTTGTCTCCACGTCGGCAGGTGGAATTTCAGATTGATTTGGTGCCCGGTACCACGCCTATCTCAAAGGCCCCCTACCGGATGGCACCGTTGGAGTTGAGGGAACTGTAGGAGCAGTTGGATGAGCTTCGGAAGTTAGGTTTCATTCGTCCCAGCGGTTCGCCTTGGGGATTCCCGGTATTGTTTGTGAAGAAAAAGGATGGATCGTTGCAACTCTGTGTGGACTATTGTGAGCTCAACAGAGTCACCATCAAGAACCGATACCCGCTTCCCCGTATTGGTGATCTGTTTGATCAGTTGTAGGGTGCATAATATTTTTCTAAGATAGACTTGCGCTCCGGTTACCATCAGATTCAGGTCCGAGAGGAGGACATTCTAAAGACCGCTCTCCGGACACGTTATGGTCACTTCGAGTTTCTGGTCATGTCGTTTGGGCTGACCAATGCACCCGCCGTATTCATGCAGCTAACGAACGAGGTCTTCCGGCCATTCCTCGATTAGTTTGTAGTGGTATTCATTGATGATATTCTTGTATATTCGATGTAACGCCCTGAAAATCGGGGGTCGAGCATAAACTCAACTCCCGAGTTCCAGAACATCACTTATGCAACAAAATGAATGATGATTGAATGTTGACTGTATTCGTGCATTGAACATGAGTGAGATTAAGCCAAAACAGCATATCATACTCCAGAGACAGTTAAGTTTGCAAGCGAAAGACTGTGATAGATAGATAAATTATATAACTTATGATGAGTCTCCAGAGTGTGATAACATTACCAGGTTAAATAAATATAAGTGCAGTTCTAAAATTTACCAAATGTGAGGAAGTGTAATGCCTTCTATCCCAAGAACCATAACCCCGTCAATACAATACCAGGTCTTCATTGGCCTGTCAGAAAGTTACATGTAGGAGAACTCCTCCTCCACATCATAGAAGTCCGGCTCTGCTTCATAAACATCGCCATCACCTGAAACTCAACAAATCTGGTGGGTGTTCGGAACACCGTCCCGTAACGTGGGAGTGAGTGATCAACTCAGTGGAACAGTAAAGCATAGGTTAACATGTTATCAATTCAATCAAGCAGTAATGATAAAGCAGTACAAATCAAACAATTCTAACTACTCTTATTAAATGCAAGAATGAAATGACATGATGCTGTATGCCCTTGCCAAACCACCCTCAAGCGACATCATCTTACGTTCGCGAATGCTTACTCCCTCAGTGCGCCACATCTACAAAGCACATGCGGTGCGATGATGCTCATGATTACCAAGTTTTTATTAGTCCATTTCAAACAGCAGTATTGGGAAACTAAGGTACCTCCCTTGTATCATTCCCAAACATGATCCATTCTAGGGTCGTCAATCCTAGTTATTCTCATACGATGTTATGGTTTGAGAAACGTAGTGAAGGCATCGCAAAGGGCTCATCACCCGTCAGCGCGGATACAGATCTCACCGTATGCGGCTCAATTGCTGGCCGTCAGCTCGAGTACAGGTCTCACCGTACTCGGCTCAATCACTAGCCGTCAGCTCAAGTACAGGTCTCACCGTACTCGGCTCAACTCACACTCTAGTTGCTGTGAAAGACTCGTGGCCAATCACAGACCCTTGGAGTGTACTCGATGATACCACGGAGGACTCGTCGCCCGTCAGCACGAGCACAGATCTCACCGTACTCGGCTCTCGCCGAAGTATCGACAGCTCGAATACAGTGTCCCATACCACCATATTCGGCTCACGAGTTGATTGCGCAATGGTCACTACGGGGAGGCACATGGCCCCAGCGTAGGCCGACAGCTCAACCACGGTGTCCCATACCACCATGCCCGGCTCATGCGACTTAGCGGATCTAGGTACCATGGTTAAACGGGGATCGCCACTGGTAAGTTTGGTACCCTAGGTTCAAGCAGTAGCGACCAAACAGGGTGAACATGCATAAGGCAGATCGGGTTACTTGATGAGCTCGACTAGCACGATCGCCCGTTGAGCTGCACGACATGAAGTGCATAAACAACTTCGTGTGGCCTAGCCACTGCCGACAGGCAACGCACGACTCGAGTTCGTCGAACACATCCCACGTGGCAAATGAATCTCAGCCACGAGTTCAATCTCGTTACCGATTGCCTGGACTATAATCATAGCCCCAAACACAATCAATTACAGAGATATAAAGCAGTAATAGATCAGGATTCAAATCATACAATCAGTCGGGTATTATCCGTTTAGGGCTGCCAGGGCTGTTGCACGCACTCGTTGCTCCGCTCCCCCATCACCCATGACGGATCATACATCATAAATATAAATTTAAACATATGCATTACATAGTTAAAATCATAAAACAGTTGAGCATGTTATGAATCACAACACAAGCATGAGTTTGTACATGTTCAAATCCTAATCACACAACTATCAAAGGAGATCATACACATAGTGAAAAGAGGTTGAGAATCATATCTCAACACCCTTATACTTTACAATTTGCTAACTACTACACATTCAGACATTTCATGAAACACTTAAGCAAACATACCTCAACATACATGACATATGTCGATCACATAGGCATTAGGCCAAATCCTTTCACTAGGGAGTTGCCCCAACCATAACACGCGTACACCCACGACGGATAGT
This sequence comes from Magnolia officinalis, assembly GCA_021015155.1. NCBI lineage: Eukaryota > Viridiplantae > Streptophyta > Magnoliopsida > Magnoliales > Magnoliaceae > Magnolia > Magnolia officinalis. The sequence goes on from JAJHSJ010000005.1 coordinate 73,558,277, forward strand.
CATGGCAAGCAGGAATCCGAGTTCCATATTCATTCAGTCATTTCCACAAACACTTGGGCCACTCATTTTAGCATATATAGTATATTTTGGCCGTGGCGTGACTTAGGGCAAATCCTTTCGTCAAAGGGGGTATCGCCAATATAACAATCATGAATCCATGACAATTAGTCATGGCGAGCATGAATGAGAATTCCATACTCATTCAGCCATTTCCACAAACACTTAGAATACACTATTACAACATACATGGTGTATGTTAGTAAAACATGTATTAGGGTTATCCTTTAGCCAAGCTAGTATTTTATCCATGTATAATATATTACTACAGCAAATAATCATGATACATACATCTCCAAAATTTATACGTATACAGTATTTCTAGAATACACAATTTCAACATACGTAGCATTTACAAGTGAACATGTATTACGGCGATTCCTTTCGCCAAACTAGTATTTTATCCATATATAGTATAATCATACATTAAATAAACATGTTAAACACTTCTCCAAAAAAAATACGTATACGGTATTTCTACGTATATCTAGAGTATGTGAAATTCCATATTCTACAATGTTAATCGAAACAGGAAACGGAAAGCACTTTGTACATGTGCAATTGCATGCAGATCATGAATCTATCATTATCTGACATTGAAAGCGTTGAAAAACGTAACCTATACACCTAAAGTCCGCACCTTTTGTCGTAGAATCGTAACGGAGTTGATAGGTTTGCTAAGCTTCCGTATACGGCAACTAGGCGACCTATAGAACGAAATAGGTTAGCTACTTCACAACCTACAACAGTCTAAACCCCAAAACAGATTAGGGTTAGGGTTTCTTACCTAGAAACGACGCCGGAAACGCCGGAAAAGCGTCAAGAAGGATGCGGTGGAGCATGGATAGCAGCAGGGAAGGACGGCAGGGAGATTCTCCCACTTCTCCCTCACTTTCTCTCTCTTTTCCCTCTCTCAAATCCAAATTCGTATGGCTGGAATGGGAGAGGGTTTAAGGTCCTTATATAGCCTCAAAACTCACCGGAATAGACTCCTGTTCAAAGGTTACTGCTAATATAGGTATTTCGTCACTTTTCCAGCTCAAAAGAGAGGTTCTGGTGGCCCTCCTTGAGCCAAACGTCAGACTTAAGCTCACCACACATGGATCTATGAGGGATTACGTTTTCGACTCGATCGGATTTCCAGATCGCACGTGGCGGACCACTTTCAGTTCAACGGTCAGTGGGCCACGATCCGAAATTCCAAGTACATGTAAATGTTCCTGAAATTTTTCTTAATCCGAGGGTGTAATTTGGTCTGATTCTGACGGTCTGGTTGCTTAATACTGATGCACAAGCGAAAGATGCCAGATCACTATTCCAGATATTTTCATTTGGATGGGAATAGTGTTTTTCACACTCCCTCGCTCCGGAGTGAAAACAATGGCCGTGGGACATCGGAATCATCTGATTTTTGAGATGATTGTCAAGCCCAGTGGGGCGGTCCTGGTTCCTTAGCTTCGTGTTAATCGGACTCCCGATGTGCGATCTAGACCTCATACGAAGTTTCGTTTCAGTCCCGAGAGCAGACGGGTAATGAGTTCGGTTCTAAACTTTAGGGTAACCTAGAGTCACATGTTTTACAAGTTTTGGGTCTTGCAGATCGTATTTAAAGCGATCCCAACGGATTTCATGGCTAGTCGAGTTTGCACTTAGTTAACTTTGTTAAATTTCTAAAGGATTTAATCCTAATTGTTTTCTGGTTGAGATGGTACTTAGGCCTTTGTAGTTTGTATATAAAGTGATCCAAGTTTTACTACTTAGCTAGTTTAAGTTAGTGTCTAGGGCGAAAGTGCTTTGAAAAATTGAAAGCACAAGGTAGTAAAGGGGTGGGATTTGTGAAGGAAATGGGTTCAGGAGCGATTTTAGACTGTGGGATTTAGTTTTGACAAGTTGATAAGGTCTTAGGATCGACCCATTGCCCTAGAACGTCTAATCCCAGGTTGGCAAAAATCCGGGATGTTACATTCGAGGACCAGGGAGGATCATGTCGAGCACTTGCAGATTGTGTTGGATACCCTCCGTGCCCACCAGCTATATGCGAAGCTGGAGAAGTGCGAGTTTTGGCAGGAAGAGGTGAAGTTCCTAGGTCACGTAGTGACGAGGGAGGGTGTCGCTGTGAACCCCTCGAAGGTTGATGTAGTGCGTCAGTGGGGCCAGCCCACGAACGCATCCGAGATCCATAGCTTCCTTGGTCTAGCGGGGTATTACTGATGGTTTATCGAGGGTTTCTCCCATATTGCAGCACTGCTGACCCGGTTGACGCGGAAAGGCGCTGAGTTCGTCTGGAGTGATGCCTACGAGGAGGCGTTTATGGAGTTAAAGGGCCGCCTCACGTCCGCTCCTATTGTCACTCTTCTTGATGGGAATAAGGGTTTTGTTGTTTTTACTGATGCCTCCAGAGTTGGCTTGGGTGTTGTACTATGCAGTACGGGGAGCTAGTGGCGTACGCCTCACACTAGCTTAAGGTCCATGAGCTGAACTACCCCACCCATGATTTGGAACTTGCAGCGGTCATCTTCGCACTGAAAATGTGGAGGCATTATCTATATGGGGTCAGGTTCGAGCTCTTCTCGGATCATAAGAGCTTGAAGTATCTATTTTCGCAGTCCGAGTTGAACCTGCGTCAGAAGCGATGGATGTAGCTGTTGAAGGAATATGATTTTGACCTTCAATACTACCCAGGAAAGGCGAATGTGGTGGTAGACACGCTCAGATGTCAGCCACAAGGCCTGGTGGCTCAGATGATGGTGCGTGAATGACAGATGCTCGAGGATGTTTCAGAGTATGACTTTGAGTTTGGTCTACAGTCTTCCATCGTTCAACTTTCGAGCTTGTCGATTCAACCCTCTTTGGTGGCTAAGGTGATCGAGGCTCAGTAGATGGACGAGTCACTTCAGGAGTACCGAGCAGAGGCAAGACACAGACTGTGGTTTTAGCACAACAAAATTTGACAATCAAAGAAGCAAATAACCATAGCACTTACAATCTCCCCCTTTGTCAAATTTGTGACAAAACACACTCCATTAAAAATAAGAGTAGCATTATATGTTCAATAAAGAATCATGCACCAGTTAAAGAAAAGCATTACATGCTCAATAAAGAATCATGCACCAGTTATAATAACCAGAACACACTATCATAAAGAAAAAAAACAACATTACTTACTCCCCTTGAGTAGCACAATCCATGTCCATATTCATAAGCAATAATCACAAACCATTCTCCCCCTTTTTGTCACAATTAGACAAAGAAATAAGGGAGCAAACATGCAAGATATGACAGATAAAGGCAAAGAGAGTACATCCAACAGAAATCATCATAAACCAAGTTCATAAACCAACATAACCCAAGTGCATCCACAGTCAGTCTCAAAAACTGAAAGAAAGCAAAGTATCATAAGAGTTATTAACCGTTCGTGTCACGACTGATCGAGTACATCCTCGACTGGTCTAGCAAAGACAAAAACATGCATTCTTCACATAATTTTGAAATTTAAAATTATAATTTAATAGATATATAAACTATAATACAGAAATGCATGAATAATCAATTTAAATTGCACATACCAAGATCAAATTTCAATTTATTAAACCTACTTTTGTCGAGCAGTTTAGTGAAAATGTCAGCAAGTTGAGTCTCAGTTGGAATGTAATCCAAGGAAATTATTTTTTCTCCCACTAATTCACGAATGTAATGATATCTAATGTCAATGTGCTTAGTTCGTGAATGCTGGATTGGATTTTTAGATATATTTACCGCACTGGAATTATCATAATATAAAACCATTAAACCATGTGCAATTCCGTAATCACTTAACATTCTATTTATCTATACAAGCTGAGTACATGCATTTCCAGCTGCAATGTATTCAGCCTCAACAGTTGAGAGCAATAAGGAACTTTGCTTCTTGTTAAACCAAGAAACTAAATAATTTCCAATATAGAAACAACCACCACTAGTTGATTTTCTATCATCGATAGTACCAGCCCAATCAGCATCTGTGTACCCAGCCAACTGAACACTAGTATCATATGGATACTAGATACTCAAATTGGCTGAACTTGCAACATATCGCATAATCCGCTTAACAGCAGTTAAACGAGAATCTTTAGGGTCAAATTGATATCTAGCGCAAATACCAACACTAAAAGCAATATCAGGTCTACTTGTAGTTAAATAAAGTAAATTGGTAATCATACTACGATATAATTTAGGATCCACACTTTTACCAGTAAAGTCTTTTGAGAGTCTTAATGTTGTACTCATAGGAGTATCGAAAATTTTCTCATTCTCAAATCCGAACTTTTTGATTAAGTTCAAAGCATATTTGGTCTAAGAAATAAAAATACCATTAGGTTGTTGTTTTACTTGCAATCCTAGGAAATAATTCAATTCCCCAACCATGCTCATTCCGAACTTAGATTTCGTTAAATCTGTAAACTCAACAGTCATGTTAGTACAGGTAGATCCATAAATAATATCATCAACATAGATCTGTACTATTAAGATATGATCATTATATTTTTTAACAAAAAGAGTCTTATCAACACTACCCATTTGAAAATTATGACATAGTAGAAACTTAGTAAATTTTTCGTACCATGCCCTGGGAGCTTGTTTCAAATCGTAGAGAGCCTTTTTTAGGCAATAGACATGATCAGTATTCTTAGGGTCTTCAAAACCCGTTAGTTGTTCAACATAAACTTCATTATGCAGATCGCCATTTAAGAAGGCACTCTTTACATCCATTTGATAAATTTTGAATTTTCTAAAGCAAACAATGGATATAAATAGTCTAATTGATTCAAGATGAGCTACTGGGGCAAAGGTTTCATCATAATCGATGCCTTCAATTTGAGTGTACCCTTGTACAACCAGTCTAGCCTTGTTTTGAATTATATTACCAAGTTCATCAGACTTATTTTTGAAAATCCACTTAGTTCCGATAATATGTTTATCTTTAGGTCTAAGAACTAGGTACCAAACATCATTTCTCACAAATTGATTAAGCTCTTCTTACATAACAACTATCCAATTTTCGTCAGTAAGAGCTTCTTTTACGTTAGCCGGTTCTATCTGGGATGTAAAGCACACGTAATTACATATATCTTCTAGTTGTCTATGAGTGCGCACACCAGTGAGAGGGTTTCCAAGAATTTGAGTGGTTGGATGATCTTTAACAGTCCTTAGTTTAGAGTTAGTTTGATTTGATGAAGTATCTGGTATGTCAACTAAAACAACTTCATCATTATCTAAACTTGAGGCAGGTGTATTTAAATGATTGTCAATGACCACATTAATGGACTCTTGAATAACACCGGCCCTCTTATTTAGTACTTGATATGCACGACTGTTCAAAGAATACCCTAAAAAGATCCCTTCATCACTTTTAATGTCAAACTTGCCCAGATTTTCACGATCACGTAAAATATAGCACTTGCTGCCAAAAACTCGAAAGTATTTGACAGTAAGCTTCTTATCGAACCACATTTCATAAGGTGTTTTATTATAAGTTTTACTTGTATAAACCCGATTGATTATATAGCATGCAGTATTTATGGCTTCAGCCCAAAGATTTTTAGGGAGCTTCATACTATTCAACATGACATTTGCCATTTCTTGAAGCACTCTATTTTTTCTTTCAACAATTCCATTTTGTTGTGGAGTTTTGGGTGCAGAGAATTCATGTGATATTCCCTGAGCGCAACAAAATTTCTCAAAACTGTTATTCTCAAATTCTGATCTATGATCACTACGGATCTTACAGACTTGAGAACATTTTTTCGTTTGGATTCGTCTGAGAACTTTTTTTTTACTTCATCAAGGGTTTTTTATTTATCCCTTAAGAAAGCTACCCAGGTGAATCTGGTATAGTCATCCACAATTACCAGTATATATTTTTTGTCACCTCGACTCTCCGTCCTGGTTGATCCTATAAGATCCATATGGAGAAGCTCGAGTGGTTTTGATGTGGCAATGGAGTTCACCTTTTTGTGAGTACTCCTAGTTTGCTTGCCAATCTGGCATTCGCCACATATTTTGTCTACTTTCTTTAATTTAGGTAGACCTCTTATCAGTTCCCTTTTGTTCAATCTATATACATTACGGTAGTGTATATGTTCAAGGCGTTTATGCCATAACTCAGTCTTATCGGTATGGACCATGTAACACAATTGACTAGATGAGCTAGAATCACTAACAATATAGTAGTTTTCAGAAGTTCTACGACCAGTTAATATTACAAAACCCTTTTTGTTTTAAATTTCAAACCCTAGGTTAGAAAATTTTACGATGTGGTTTTTATCACATATTTGAGAAATGCTTAACAAGTTATGTTTTAAACCTTATACATATAAAACATTCTCAAATAATGGGAGTTTAGAAAGTTAAACCGTACCTTGGCCAATAATCCTACAGTTGCTACCATCACCAAATGTGACTGAACCATCAACTATGTCTTTAAGATCAGTGAATAGACCTTTATCACCAGTCATATGCCTTGAGCATCCACTGTCTAAGTACCACTTTGAATGACTTGTAGCTTTGAAAGTCGTGTGGGCAACCAAGCAAGTAACCTTAGGAACCCATTTCATAACTGTTTTGGGTTTAGGAGTATAGTTGGTCTTCTTAGGTTTGTAGTTGTTGTAAGAATGACCCACTGAGTTAGATTTTAAGAGCTCCTTAAGTAAATCAACTATTTTCTCAACTAAAGGGTTTCGGTTCTGATTTTTATAGTTGATATAGTTACTTTTAGGTTGAAAAGATTGAAACGTTTTAGTATTTTTAGAAAACTTTTGATTAGAACTTTTCTCTTTTAAGTTTGAGGACTCTCCTTTTACAAACTTAGGAGAAGTATTCTTCTGTTTAGGAGGAATATTTATATCGTAGCCTAAACTGGATTGGTCGCCACATTTTCTTGATCCAGATAAAAGTTTTTCTAACTTTGGATCACCTTGGGCATACCTCCATGTGTCCTTTAAACTCAAAAGTGAAGAGACTTCAAGTTTAAGTTTTTCATTTTCAGATTTCAGATTTTCAATAAGAGTGGTTTTGAATTTTAAATGGCATTTTGATTTTTCAAAACAATTTAAAATGTGGGATTTTTCTAAAATAAGAGAATCAAAATTTTCTTTAAGCTTTGAAAATTTTTCTTTCTGAAGTTTTAAGTTTAACAGCAATTTTACAACTCTCCTTGTAAAGGGCATTATAAGCATCTTGAAGATCTTCTTCATTTTCATGATTACTGTTCAGATTTTCTTCACTAGTTAGATCATTGTTATCTAAAAAAGTGAAATTCGCTAGAGTCATAAGAGCTTTGACTTCATTGCCCGACTCGGTTTCAGAATCTTCTGATTTAGAAGAAGCTTCAGAACTGGAAGATTCATCCCAAGTAGCCAACATACTCTTCTTTTTGGGTTTGTCCTTTTTAGGACACTTGTTTGCCAAATGCTCATATTCTTGGCAGTTGTAACATTGACTGTCTTTTAATGATTTTCAAGTTTTAGATTTAGATCTTTTCTTATCATTAGATTTTTAAAAATCAACCCTCTTTTTTACTTTTGAAAATTTTGTAAAAACTTTTCGCTAGAAGGGCCATATCATCTTTTGAGTTTTCTAAATCAGAATTATTATTATTTTCTTGAAAAACATTTTTAGAAGATTTAAGGATGATAGAATTACCTTTAGGAGCTTTAAAGTTTAACTCATAGGTTTGTAGAGAGCCAACTAGTTCTTCTACCCTCATATTGTCCGTATTACGAAGTTCCTGGATCGTAGTTACCTTAGAATTGAACCGTTCAGGAAGTGAGCGTAGTATCTTTGCACATACTTTACTTTCTGGGATTTTGTCACCAAGACCCCACATAGAGTTCACAATGTTATTTAATCTAGTATAGAAGTCCATAAACATTTCATTTTCTTCCATATGTATTTCCTCAAATTTGGTTGTGAGGATTTAGACTTTAGATTTCTTGACAATTGATGTTCCCTTGTGTGTCATTTCTAAAATATCCCAGACTTGCTTTGCAGAATCACAGGATATAATCTTTTGAATTCATCCGTGATAGTGCGCAAGTAATTGCATTTAGTGCTTTTGCATTTGCACTACTCTCACTTTTCTGAAGTGTGGTCCAAGAAAAATAAGGTGTTACTCTCATTGATTTTGATCCATCGATACCAGTTACTTCAGTGGTAGGAGGGGTCCATTCAGTCATTGTGGCTTGCCACACGCTCTCATCCATGGATTTTAAGAAAATTCTCATCCTAGCTTTCCAATAGGCATAATTGGAACCATCAAATGGTGGAGGCCTAGTGACTGAAAGGCTATCGAAATTTGACATCTTATAAATAGCTTAGATCAATTAGCTCAGGAAATAAATCCAATTAGAATAAATAAAAACGAGCTATTAGGCTTTGATACCACTTGAAAAGGCCAAACTATATGTCCTAGAGGGGGGAGAATAGGACTATGCCAAATTAAAACTTTTAACAGCGGAATTTAAATGAATAAAGGAAAGATAACACTTTAAACAAATCACAGTATGGAAATGTAAAGCAACCTCAAAATTTTAGTTTTGAGAGGTTGATACAAATGTTGTTCTAAGGACAACCTTGCACCATAAAAACCAAGGGTTTATGGTAGGACAACCTTTCTAGAACAGTTTAAGTATCAATATCTCAAACTGAAGAGAAATAAAAAGTAAATAGCAAGAATGGAAATCTAAACTATTACAACATTTCTCACAATGCTTGAAATGTAAATATTACAACATTCACATCCACATATACATCCCACAACTTTGAATGATAAAAGATATAGAAAAATAAAAAACATTCAAATCACAAGAAACAAAGAATTATAGTGGTTCGCCTATGTGTTCACCAACTATTAAACAACAGTCACACAGCTTGCTACTCCACTCCTAATATCCTCACACGGGGGATATTAGCGTTCACTATGAAAATAGGTTTTTGCAGGTTCACCTAAAACCCTCACAATTGTGTCTTTCTAATGGGCTTACACAATTCAAAAAACCTCACTCTGAGTTTTTTGGATCTCCTCAGATAACCAACACTTAGAGATTTTTCTGGCTTAATCTCAAAGAAACCAAAAACATAGAAGATTTACACAAATGTAAAATACCTGGATTTATCCTTTTGTTGCAACCTAGAAGAACCAAATCAGAGTAGAAGTTTGAATAGAAGTTTAATGTTCAATACTCACTTTGAAATGGTTTCAGGTTCTAATTGATTTTAAATTAAATCAAGTTGGGCTAGCTCTATTTATTTTAATTCCAAGAAGTGGAATATCACAATTCCTCTTTCAAATCAGATTGGAATGCTAAAACAAAATCAAATATAAAAAGCTAACAAAAGAGAATATTAAATATGCACAATCTAGCTTAAAAAGATTACAAACTTATCTCTCAGATGATCCTTAATTTTACTTAAATTGAATTATCAAACTCTGAAAATCGTGCTTTATTTATAGTTGCAGAAATCACATCTACGACTGATCGTGAGGACACTACGACTGGTCACAGGACGAACTGCATTTTGAAATTTTAAGCGCGATCGGATAAAACCGTTCCACGACTGGTCGTAGACCTTGCACGACCGGTCAAGGGACCTCCACGACTGGTCGTGACTTGTCCACGACTGATCGTGAGGAACCAGGAATGGTTGCTGGAGTTTGAGTCGGAGCTGAGGGACTGGTCGTAAACGAGTCGACACTGTTCACACAATCGGTCGAGCAAACTCTAGGACTGGTCGTAGCTCAACCAAAAAATTTTGAAATTTTACAACAACTTAGGACTGGTCGTGCAATTTCTTGGACTGGTCGAGCCAAGTGCTAGGACTAGTCGAATAGAGTCCAAGACTAGTCGAAGAATAGACCAAACATCTATAAAGTAATTTAATTTGAATTATGTATTCAAAATGACCTACCCTAAGGTCAATCTAAGGTCTTTCATACCTGAGACATGAAGTATGAACATTGAACATTCTTTTCTTTAGATGATTAGTGATCTTTGAAGTTCATGAAGCTTGAGGTCTCGACACATGTTGAAGCTTGAACTTGAGATCTTTGAAACCTTGAACTTGTAGTTCTTGAGTTGTACTACACCTTGAGTCTTGAATAAGATCTCGTCTTTCAACGTAGTTCTAAAAACTCTGAAGCTTACAGAAGAGAACAATGTACTTGATCTTGCATTTCTTGAAGTAGATCATTGTACTTGTCTTGAAGCATTGTCCTTGTTCATGTGATACATTGCCTTGAACATATATATCAATGTGTTACACAAGACATAGACTGTGGTGTTGGCACAATAAAATTTGACAATCAAAGGAGCAAATAACCATAGCACTTATACAAACAAAGCCAAATCCAATGGTAAGCTCGTGCTTGAGGAGAGCACGGACAAGTCAAGGCAAGCTTGGCCCACCTCGACTCGATGTACAACTCTAATGTTAATTGTCTTTCATGTCGGTCCTTTCTGTGAGACCCTTATCCTAGCCCGTACTGTTTCGTAGGCTTCCGCGGTCCTCCCGGTCGAATTCCGGCGACCCGCGATCTGTAACCGGCGTTTGCGGGCAATCCTGAGTCGTATCCCGCATTTCAGAGTCAGCTTGACCCGAGACTTGTACCCTAGGGACCGCGCCGTCGCCACAGTTCCGACGCCACATCTCGCGCACCGAGGCTATACCCATGCCAGGAGATGTGGGCCCGCGTTCAATTCGAGGAAAATGTCGAGCGTTGCAAATTCTGAGAGAATCTCTATGACACTTCACATCAATCAATCAATGTATAAGTCAAGTACATACCCATCACACCCATCCCTCTCTCACCCAAAGTCAAAGCAACTCATTCTTAACCCATTCCTTTCTTACTAAAAGTCAAGAGAACCCATCCCTTTTCGTCCCATCACCACTCCTTCCTCTCTCATTTTCTCATCCCAAGTAACCCCATGTGAGTCCAACGTCCAAGCTCCATGAGAGAGAGTTAGATGTGGCCCACCTTCCTACCTCCCATCTCCATCATCCAAAGATCATCTCGACCGTTAAAATCGTTCCCTTAGAGCTCTAAAGGCTATAGGTGGAAGAAGGAAGAGGAGATCAATAGGTGGGAGATTTTATTTATTATTTTTGATGATTTGAGGGACCACATATGGTGGCACCCATCTTGATGTATGCATTGTATTATAGAGGAGCTCATAGTGGCGGAGTTCCTCCCATCATCACTACTCTCTCTCTCTCTCTCTCTCTCTCTCTCTCTCTTGATGTGTGGCCCACCTGATGTACACGGCACATCCTGACTGTCCAGGGCCAATAGGCCCACCATGATGTATTTTATCCATGCTGGCCACCCGTGGGGCCCACCCTGCTAAATGTCCAACAGGTGGCTGGACGGTCCAGCGCTGCTGGTACCGTCCAGTAACCTGTATGAATGGAAAATATAAATATCGGCTTTATTCAAAGCTGTGGTGGACCACACGTGTGGACCCACTTTGATGATGTGTTGGATCCACACAGTCCAAGCAAGGACAGTGGGTCCCAAGCAGCACTTAGCTGTTACTGCATTACCGTCAGTAAGTTCTGTGACCCCCATCATGAGGTATGAGTTATATCCGTACCGTCCGTCCGTTTGGATGCACGAGGCCCACCCCACACGTGTGACACGTGTGGGCTAGAGGGACCCCACCTCGATGTATCTGTTCTGCATCTGCACCGTCCATTGGGACGGTGTAGTGGACCAGCGGGATGTATGTATTTTATTAATACCGTCCATCCATTTTTTTATATGGCGTGGACCCACCCCACACGTGTGGAGGTGAGGTCTACCCTAATGTATGTATTTTATATCCTAGCCGTCTGTCCGTTTTGGATGGGTGGGGTCCACGTTAATGTATTTATTATATCCCCATCGTCCATCCAATTTTCAGGACGATGGGTCCCACTACTGATTGATGTCAGAAAGTTTTGTGGGGCCCGCCATGATGAATGTTGTATCCAAACTGTCCAAGGGACGGTGGGCTCCAGCAGCTTGAACTGCTTATTGACGTCAATAAGTTCTGTGGGCCCCTCGTGATGTATGTGTTGTACATGCACACCGTCGATTTGGACAGTGCTACATGGGCCCTCCCACGATGTATGTATTAGATCCTAACCGTCCGTCCATTGTGGACCCACCTTATATGTGTTTTACCCAAGCCATCCACCTGTTTTTTCCAGCGACGACACCATGATGTATTTATTTCATCCACACCGTCCAGATTATGCTGGACGGTGCTGTCCAATGTTTGGACGGTGCAGATTTACATGACAGTGTTTGGACGGTGTTGTCCAATGTTTGAACAATGCTGATTTACATAAACAATGTTTGGGCGGTGCTGATCATCATTAGGGTGTCATGTGCCCCATAGAATGGCAATGTACAGTGATACACATGTCGCACCTGCAACTATTGAAATGATTTTAGATGTAATCCAAGCTCCTACTTGAGGCCCACCTTGATGTATTTTGTGGCCCATCCGTCAGGCCCACTTGATGTATTTTGTGGCCCATCTGTGAGGCCCACCTTGATATATCTGTAGCCCATCTATGAGGCTCATTAGTGTCGTCCATTGATACAACCCACTTGATATGTATGAGGCCCAGTAGTGCGGCCCATTGATGCAGCCCACTTGATGTGTATGAGGCCCATTAGTGCGTCTCATTGATGCAGCCCATCTTGATGTATATGTGGCCCATTTGGTGCGGCCCATTGTGATGTATTTGGGGCCCATGGGTTGAGGCCCATTATGATGTATATGTGGCCCAGATATCAGACCCAACGTGATGTTTATATGACCTATGAATGAGGCCTATCGTGATGTATATTAGGCCATGGAGTGAGGCCCATGGTGATGTATATTAGGCCCTTGTGTGAGGCCATGGGCTCACTATATGTTTGGCCCTATGAGGACCACTTCTTGGAAGCAATGTTGGTTAAATGGCCACATTGATGGGCAATGATGGTTGAATGTCCACATTGTGACCTTCCCTTAGGCCTTATTCGGCCCATTCTCACCAAGGCTGATTTCGATTGTCGAGGCCGATTTCGATTATCAAGGCCGATTCTGATTATCGAGGCCGATTTTGACTGTCGAGGCCGATTCCGATTGTTGAGGCCTATCATCGAGGCCAATTATGATTATAGAGGCCGATTCTGATTATCGAGGCCGATTCTGATTGTCGAGGTTGATTATGATTATCGAGGCCGATTCTGATTGTCGAGGCCGATCATCGACGCAGATTCTGATTATCGAGGCCGATTCCGATTGTCTAGGCCAGATATCTAGGCTGATTCCGATTGTCGAAGCCGATCATCGAGGCCGATTCTGATTATCGAGGCGATTTCAATTGTCGAGGCTGATTCCGATTGACGAGGCTGATTGTCAATGTTGATTATCGGTGCCGGTTATTAATACCGATTATGAGTATATGACAGCATAGCATCATGATACATGCCCATACGCATCATCTGCATGTTTGTTATGAGATGTGGTTGATCATTGCATATGTCATTGGGCATGTTGTTATGAGACTCCCTGATAGGCAGAGATTGTCTCACATGAGCACATGGTACGCGCAAGATTGATGCATGATTGGATTGTATGACTCATGCATCTTGCATTATGTGTTTTGATTACTGTACGCCCTAGCGACATTAGGGTTATAGGCTCTACAGGCATATCGCGGATGGCCAGATGGGACACCAAAAATCTGTTACTAGCATCGGGCCGCCATAGATGGCCCTGGGTAAAAATCCTTAAACCCTCTTGGTACTAGAGGATGCCCCAACGTCTAGATCGAGTGGATATATATGAGTTCATGAGGGCCGTATACCAGTAGGCCATGTCTCCTACTGTGTCGTGGTCTGTTGGGAGGGGGTGTGACCTTACCGGCTTGAGTGAGAAGGCAATATCTAGGTTGAGTTTGACCAGCTTGAGAAATGAGTCTGTTATTGACGAGTCAGGCCTGATATTGACAGGCGGATAGTGAGGTCTCTTCCACTTACCCAGTTGTGTGCTCGGATAGGGGCGACAAGCTAGCGTAGAGTGTAATAGACCTCGGTGATGATCCTAGAGATGTATGGTACTGATATGTGGACTTATTGAGCAGGGGTTGCATACTCATTCATTCATTCACTATGCACTCGGGCTGGTGGCGCGTAACTATTTGTTACGTGTACCTTCGCAATGGCCAAGATTTCGGTTGGGGCACGCGACTAACTTGAGATCAGGAGTTTACCACATTGAGTCTAACTATCCAAATTTAGGTATGGGACGGGTTTGGATAGAAGTCCCTTGTGGTGGACCCCATAGCCTGCGATACTACGTACTATCATCTTGACTTCACACTCCAGCTTAATAATTTCATTTGCATCGTATATTTCATTGCATCCTTAGCACATAACACTTGGTTTACTATGCTTCTGTACTGCATAACCTAATTAAGGTTGACGGCATTCGTGGACTCGGTATCTGATATTTCGCTTACTATGTCTCCACATCGCATAGCTGATCTACATTATTTTTCTCAGTATATAATATTGACTTATTATGTTTTTACATCGCATAACCTTGATAAGGTTGATGGTATTTATAGACTTGCCAGTATTTCTGCTTATTCTGATATTTATATACATGGCACGTGCATTGCACACACTTTCACCACCTTCTAAGCTTTCTATAAGCATATGCACGATAGATGCGTGCAGGTGGCGTTAGGTCTCAGCAGCATTGAGCTTGGAGCGTGCAGCTGTCTTCTGGAGCTTTGATTTTGATATATATATTTCTCTTTTAGCATTATATTTAAATGATTATATTAGTGGAAATGTGATGGTGATGTTGCCTTGTGATTTAGGTAAACTTGTGGTTATGCTTATTACCAGTTAGATGTACATTGGAAAATTCTCCTTGTACGATCCCAAGATCGGTGTAAGGCCCGTATCCTAGTCTGTACCGTTCCATAGAATCCCGCGATCCTTCCCGTCGAATTCTGGCAATTTGCGACCTATAATTGACGTTTACGCACGACCCTAAGTCATATCTCGTAAACCTGAGTCGACTCAATTTGAGACTTATATTATTGCGACCACACCTCCGCCGCGGTTCCAATGCGCGTCTTGCATACCGATCCGATACCCTGGCCAGGAGATGTGGGCCGACATTTATTTCGAAGAAACGCCGCGCTTTAACGAACCCAAGAGAATCTTTACAACTCATCCCATCAATCAATCAATCAAAGTACACAACCCATGCTTTCTTTCTCCCCAAGTCAAGCAACCTACCTTAAGTTAACTCTCAAGTCAAGTACAACTATCACTTCACATCCATCACTCACACCATCACCTCTCTTACAACCATCCTTTCTCTCTCTCTTTCTCTTCACATTTTCCAAACAACAAAGAAGGAGAAAAAAGTGCACGTCCAAGCACTTCCAAGAGAGAAAAGAGAGTTGTGTGTGGCCCACTTCCCCTCCTAAGATCCATCATCTTAGCCCTTCATTTTTCATCATCTTCCATCAAAGTGAGACACAAGGAGTTCAATGTTCCATCAGACCAAGAAGATCGAACGGTGGGTGCTTCATAGGCTTAGATTTAATGCTTTGATGATGGGCCAAGTGAGGCCTACCGATTGATGGAATGGATCTCACTTTGAACCTTAGGTGTGGCCGATGGCCCACCTTAATCCTCATGATCATTCCATGATGGGGTCATTTTCCATGGACCCCATCATGATGTTTATTTTCCTCGCATGAATAGGGTCATCTAGACCTTGCATTTTGGTGGAGAAAGAATCTCCACCGTTAATTTTGATCGGTGGGCCCATATGTAATGGGACCCACTTGATATATGTTGTGATGTATGGAAGGGAGGGCCCAAAGCACCGGGGTCCCTCCATCACTCAGTCTTTCTCTCTCTCTCTTTCATATTTTGGGTGTGATGATGTGGCCGTGTGGCCCACCTGGATGGACCTCACCTTGATGTGTGTCTTATCTACACCATCCAGCCATTTGGTGGCCCACCTGTAGCACATCTGTAGGTGGGGCCCACCTTATATATATGTGTTAGCCTAACCATCCAGTGTCCAGGGATACTGGACGTGGCTAGATAGTGAAGTGTGAACTGACGGTGAGGTGTACCGTCCAACAACCAAAAACAGATATCAGCTTGATTCCAAACTTGGAGTGGGCTGCTCATGTAAGCCCCACCTTGATGTATAAATTAAATTCACGCCGTCCATCAAATTTCCCAGCTCATTTTAGGCGTTCAGCCGAAAAACGAAGCTAATCTGAATCCCAGGTGGGCCATACCACAAATGCTAAGGGGTTGGGTTACCCACGTCATTTCCTACTTTCCACATGGGAGGTTTGGAGTGAGTTTTCACTCATGGGACCCATATTGATGTATTTCTTAGATCCACACCATACGTCCATTTTCTTGCACATTTTAACCATGGCGCCCAAAAATCTACTCGATCCAACCATCATGTGGACCACACCACAACCGATGGTGGTAGTGGGAGCACCCCCTCACGTCAACCATGCGGACGTGGGGTGGGGGCGTCCCAACCATGGACCCCACCTTGATGTATTTGTTTAATCCATGCCGTCCACCACCTTCCCCATGTAGTTTTAAGCTATGAGTCGAAAAATGAGACAAATCTTAGTTCTTAGTGGACCGCACCGAGGAAAACAAAGTTACACTATTGGAACTTTCTAATACCTATTGTTGTGTGTATAAGTGGTGAACCTTATCCATCATTAAACTCCTTTGGTCCATAGAGAGTTGGTCGATATAATAGACGGAATGGATTATCCACTAGTAGGCCCCACATAGTATAATAAAATAAAAATAAAGGAAGAAAGAGAAGAAGAAAAAAAAAAGTAAGTCCCTGGACGTTATTATCCAGTAACAGTGAGGGTGGAAGCCTTACTGGGCTGCCACCACACGTGGACCCCACCATGATGAATTTGTTTAATCCACACCATCCACCATCTTCTCCTTATAATTTTAGGCCATGTGCCAAATTTTGAGGCAAATATGAGTCTCGAGTGGGTCGTACTAAGGGTATTAATGTCCATCTGTTGAAACACTCTAGGGCCCTCTTTGGAGTCCCTTGGCACCAAACCAGTCCTAGTCAGAGTCTATTTAACCTCATTCGAGGTGGCCAAGATGGTGAACGGATTAGATTATTCACTTGGGGCATCTCACCATGGACTGTATTGTGAGGCCCAAGATGGTGTATGTGTTGTATATTCACACTGCCCAGCCATTTCCAGTTAATGCAGGGTCGTGTGCCCCATTGAGAGGCAGGTCCAAATCCCAAGTGGACCATACTATACATAGTAGTGATTGAGCATCCACCATAGGGCCGACTTGAGAGGCCTACTATAATGTATTATATACATGTTGTTCATCCATTCTTAGGGACATGGGCTACCTTATGCAGACCCACCATGATGTATGTGTTACTCGCTCAATGCCCACCATGTTGGGGGCTGCCTTGTGAGGCCCACCTTGATTATATGTTATACACATGTGTGTCCATCCATTTTCCCTAATAGTATAAGGGTCGTGGGCCCCATTGTGAGTAAATTCCAATCCTAAATGGGCCGCACCTTGGGAGCAATGGTGGTTAAATGTCCACATTGTAATCCTCCTTAGGGCCCGCTGTTAGGTCCATTCTCATCTCCTTTAGTGGGCTAGCCCAAATCGTTGGGCCCCCACTGTTATTAGTATGACCCATCTCACTTTAATGGGCTAACCCAAATTGTTGGGCTCCCAGTATTGATGGTACTCCCACCATGCCTTGTAGGATTGTCCAAACCTTGAAGACCACCTTGATGGATGTGTTATATGCATACAGTCCATTCATGTTCGGACTGTGGGACTACCTTGTGCGGCCCGCCATATTGTGTTATTATTCACCCATTTTTTAGGCTTTGGGCTGCCCACCTTGACATCATGTCTTGTAGAATTTTTCAAGTCATCAAGCCCATCTTGTGCTATTTGAGCCCCTTAGGAAGTCTAGTTTACTACGTGATGGAGCGAGTGAGGAAGCCCATTCCTTGTTCTTAGGCCCATTCTTGATATAAGGAGGACATCTAGGCCCATCCTTATGAGGAGATTACAACATCACCGCGGAATATGCCTAGTATAACTTCATCATACTTACGCATCATATGTATTGTCGGGCTACCCCAAAACATTGGGCCCCATTGATAATGATGCTTTCTACCATACCCTATAGAACTATCCCAAGCTTTGGATCCCTCCTTGTGATTCGTATTAGGCCTTCCATAGTAAATGTGATCCACCTAAATGCATGAGTTTGCCCAAGCTTAGTGACCCAAACTGAGGCCCACTTAGATGATGAGTGAACTACTCGACCCGTTTGTAGGGACACATAGTCCTATATGAATGGACCCTACCGAGGCCCGCCTTGTATTCATATTGGGCCCCATGTGAAAGGAAAGCTCACTTGTTGTATACCCGCTTGACTCACCCCGTGTGATGTGCCCTACCTTTGAATCGATTGCTAGGACTTCGTGTTATATATGTATCAACCACACCATTCATCCACCTTCTTAAGACAAGTGTGAAGCTCATCCTTGACATTAATACATCATCATTATTCCCCTTGCCATAGGTGAAAAATATGTGTTACCAGGTTGGGTATATTCATTATATAAGCCAATTCCGATTGTCGAGGTCGAGTATCGAGGCCGATTCCGAGTGTCGATTCCAATTGTTGAGGCCGATTTCGATTGTTGAGGTCGATTTCGATTGCCTAGGCCGATTGTCGAGACCTATGTGATGTATATGCAGCTCGTGTTTAAGTTCTAATGTGATGAATATGAGATCTATGTGATGAGGCCCATTGTGATGCATTTGAGAGCCAGGCAATGGAGTCCGTTGTGATGTATATTAGGCCCATTTAAGAGGTCCATCGTGATGTGTATTAAGCTCTTGAGTGAGGCCCATGGTGTTGTATATTGGGTCCTTGTGTGAGGGCATGGGTCCACTATATGTTAGGCTCTATGTGAGCCATTCCTTGGGGGCAATATTGGTTAAATGTCTACATTGTCGAGGCCGATTGTTAATGCCAGTTATTGATACCAATAATGAGTATGTGACAGTATAGCATCATGATACAAGCTCGTACGCATTATCTGCATGTTTATTGTGAGATGTAATTGACCCTTGCATATGTCATAGTACAAAGGGTTTATGAGACTCCCTAATAGGTGGAGTTATCCCACATGAGCGCACGGTATGTGCAGGATTGATACATGATTGGACTACATGACTCATGCATCTTGCATTGTGTGATTGTGATTACTGTACGCCCTAGCGACATCAGGGAAGTGACCTCCACAGGCATGTTGTGGATGGCCAGATGGGACACCGTAAATGTTTGGTTCGAGCATCTGGTCACTTTGGATGTCCGTGGGTGAAAGTCCCTAAACCTCCGAGGTTAGGAGACGCCCCAACGTCGAGACCGAGTGGATTCATGAGCGCCCGAGTGCCAAATACTAGTAGGCCGTGTCTCCCACTGTGTCGTGGTCGGTTGGGAGGGGGTGTGGCCTTATCCGCCCGGGTGAGGGGGTTGTAAGCTAGGCTGAGTTTGACCAGCTCGTAAATGAGTCTGCTGTCGACGAGCCGGGTAGGTATTGACAGACTACTGGTCAAGCGGATAGGGTGGTCTTTTCCACTCGTTGGGCTATGTGGCGAGGGAGGTGTCAGTCAGTGTGGAGTGTACTAGACCCCAGTGATGATCCCAGAGATGTACAGTACTGATATATGGACTTGATATGAGGACTGACATGATATTATGACACCCCATCACCGTTGCACATGTGGGCAGGAGCACGTGGGCGGACGCTAATGTGAGCGGGTGTGATATGGGCAGGGCTGAGGCCTGGGCGAGCTACTAGTGGTTAGCAGGCTACTGAGCAGGAGTTGCATACTCATTCATTCATCCATTCACTATCCACTTGGGCTGGTAGTACGCAATTATTTGCTACGTGTACCTTCGCAATGGTCAGGATTTTGGTTGGGGCGCACGACTAACCTGAGATCAGGAGTTTACCACATTGTGTTTGACTATTCAAATTTAGGTATGGGACTGGTTTGGATAGAATTCCCTTGTGATGGACCCCATAGCCTGCGATACTACGTACTATTATCCCGACTTCACTTCAGCTTGATCATTTCATTCGCATCGCATATTGCATTTCATCCACGGCATATGGCATTTTGGATTGCTATGTTTCTACACTCATATGGCTTTAGACGAACTTAGCAGGATCTGCGTATTACATTGCATCCGCAGTATATGATATTTGGCTCATTATGATCTACATTAAGTACTCTGATATTATATGACTTATGGACTTACCAGTATATTTTCGCTTACTCTGATATCGTATGATTCATGATCTTATCAGTATTTCCGCTTATTCCGATGATGTATGATTTATGGGCTTTATTGTATACTTGACACTTACCTTACACAAACTTTCACCACCCTCTAAGCTTTCTATAAGCTTATTCACGATAGATGCGTGCAGGTGGCGTCAGGTCGCAGCGGTGTTGAACTTGGAGCGTGTTGCGGACTTCTGGAGCTTTGATTTTGATACATATATATTTCCCTTTCAGCATTGTATTCAAATGTTTATATTAGTGGATATGTGGTGATGTTGTTTTGTGACTTGGTTATGCTTGCGATTATGCTCCATTACAAAAACAAATTCACACTAAAAATCCTCCTTGTAGGATCTCAGGATCGGAATATGGCACATGAGTGCCGGGAGCCGAGAATGGGGCACTACGGAGGCTGTCGGCGCCAGATTCGCAGCAGTGTTGAACTTGGAGCGTATAGCGGACTTCTGGAGCTTTGATTTTGATACATATATATTTCCCTTTCAGCATTGTATTCAAATGTTTATATTAGTGGATATGTGGTGATGTTGTTTTGTGACTTGGTTATGCTTGCGATTATGCTCCATTACAAAAACAAATTCACACTAAAAATCCTCCTTGTAGGATCCCAGGATCGAAATATGGCACATGAGTGCCGGGAGCCGAGAATGGGGCACTACGGAAGCTGTCGGCGCCGGATTCGGCGATTGGAAATTTTGTGATCCCACTTTTCGAGTTTGGGGCGTGACAATCGAAATCTGGCATATGGATATTTGGAGCTGAGAATGGGGTACTACGGAGGCTGTCGGCACCAGATTTGACGATCGAAAATTTTGTGATCCCGATTTCCGAGTTTGGGAAGTGACACTTTCAATGTCCACTACCCATCACATGGAACCCACATTTAACGTATATCCATCACGTGGAGCCCACATTTAATGTGTTATTTGTGTGGGCCCCACCTTTGAAGTGGGTTATCCATCATGCAAGGCCCTACGTTGGATGTGGGCCATTCATCATGACTGCTCGATCTTTTAAGTGGACTATCCATTATATGGGGTCCAACTTAATGTGGATCATGTATTTGGTGGACTCACATAATGTGGGTTGTCCATCATACAAGACTAGGGCTGAAAGTCGGGCGGGTTGGGTCGAGTTGGTGCTCAACCCTAACCCAACCCAAGGTTCCTATACCTCAACCCTAACCCAACCCAACCCAATCTTGGGTTGGGAATTCTCAACCCAAGCAGGCTCGGTCGAGTTGGTCGGGTGTATATGTGCTAATATTTTCGTTATTACATTAGTTTATTATATTTCAATATAGGACTTATTTTTTGTATCTATGATTTTATTAATTATATATGTGATTATTCATCATAAAGAACTTCATATTTTTCTTTAAAAAAACAAGCTAAAATATAGGACAACTCCTTTAAAAGTCATGTAGCATAGCACGCAATCTATTTGGGAGAGAGAAATCCAACATATCTTGTTAGCTTAAGTCCTTGGAAATGACGTGGACAAATGAGACCCTACATCACAGTGTACCTTTAACACAAACGATCCACACTCAATTATAATTTATAAGTAACTAATGTATTGATCGGGTTCGGGTTGGGTCGGGCAACCCAAGACCTCAACCCAAGCCCAACCCAAGTTTTATCGGGTTGGTGTTTATATAGCCCACGCTTGAGATCGGACCCGATATATCCTGCCCAAGCCCAACCCAATGTCAGGTCGGTCACGGGTCAGTCGGGTTGAACCCGCCCAACTTTCATCCCTATACAAGACCACATTTGATGTGGGCCACCCATCATGTGGGGCACACTTTTGATTTCCATTACCATCATGTGGATCACACCTTATATATGGATCATTCATCACGTTGGGCCACTTTGGATATGGGCATTCCATCATGCCAGACCTTCATTTGGACCATTAATCATGCGGAGCCACACTTTGATGTGGGCCATCCATCATATGAAGCCCACTCCATCCATTATCTAGGCCCACCTTGATGTGGACTATTCATCATGTAGAGCCCTACCTTCAATATGGTCATTCATTATGTGGGCCACCTTTGATGTCAACTATCCATCATGTCGGCTTCGGCCCACCTTCAATGTCCATCACCCATTATGTGAGTCTCGCCTTTGATGTGGACCGTCCATCTGGTGGAGCCCACTTAATATGGATTCCATCATACAGGGCCACATTTTGATGTGGGACATTTATCATGTAGGACCCCACCTTTAATGTGAGTCGTTCATTATGTGGCCCACCTTTACATGCACAATTCATCATGTGAGGGCCTTGTGAAACAAATAAATTATGAAGAGAAGAGAAAAGGGCAAGATGGGAATTAACTAAAAAGTTTGGGGACAAACTTATTACAAAATTAGCCCAAAAATACCTACCCAGTTTAGCTAAATAATCTCTTAAAAAGAAAAGTGAACTCTCCATCACTAAACAATTAGGAAGTAAAACCTCTTATGTATAAAATAAATAGATGCAAAATACACCATTACTAAATAATCTATTTTAGAGAAAAGACATTCTTAAAAGTATATAAACTCTCATCAGTAGAGATGCCAAATGACCCCTTATTGTGGGGGACCAATAGCATAACGGGCTTTGGAAGGGAGAAAAGATAATTGCTTCCTTTAAATCCACAAGGAAAGAGAATTCCTAAATATCCAGTTATAAAAATCGATAATATTGATGAATGTTATGGGTAAATCTGAACCGAGCTGCATCAGGTTAACTTCGGTGTCGATAAAGAAAGCCTCGGAAGGGTAATGTCTGAGTCGAGGAAAACATCCAACTCGGGGGGTTCTGGTAGAACTATACACTGGCCCGATCTTCTCGTCATCTCGTGAGTACGATCTTGGAGCAGTAGTAATACGTTCGAGCCGACCTGTCCTTCACATCCGAGTTAAATCGTACTCCACGCTTGACCGACCTGATCCTTGAACATATTGTCTCACCCGTGGGCTCGGCTCGGGTCACCGAGTAGGATCCGAGCCAAGAAGTCTGTTCGAATGGGAGCCTGATCAACAACATCATTTAATGAGTCACTCCAGTAACGCACGACTAGAGTTATGCCCAACGTACGATCTCTAGGTAACTGCCAACTATCGTGCCCACGTAATCCTCACATGATGGCTATGACCGTGCCGAGATTGTCGGATACGTTCACTACGACCCTCAGGTATAAATACATGTCATTTCTACGGTGTAAGGTACACAATCGTTTGCACCCTTACTCCTACCCTACTCTACCTAGACCCAGTTTCCTTAACCTGACTTAGGCATCGGAGGGTCCCCTACTTGAGCCAAGGTCTCCTTTGTTTATTCCTTTGTACACGACTAGAGTTCGCTCCGAGAACTAGAGGTTCGGTGGAGGGTGGTACAAACTTTTACATTAACATTTTTGGCGCCGTCTGTGGGAAGACGAACAAAAAGACTAGAAGGTTTTACCAGACATGGCGAAAGGAAAGAAGAAAGCACTCCCAGTGGTGATCTCGAAACCCGATCAGAGCAGGCAACCACGATCATCCTTGCTACTCCACGCCGATTCGGCTCTAACGGGGCCGTCTCAAAGGTCCCGAAACCGAGGAGGCAAGTATAAGGCCATGCAAAATGAGATTTAAGTATTGAGGGATGAAATCAATACTTTGAGGCAACAACAAGGGCAGATGTCACCCCCAAGCCGGGAAGAGGTCATCCCAGTTGCTTCAAAACTGGTGCAGGTGAACTCGCATGCAGGAGCGTCTCAGAACGTGTCTGCTAGAGCTGACCCCGCACAGAATACGATAACTCGGGCTCCAACTTATGTGTCAGTGACCTCGGTGTTAGCTCCGACCGACCTTCAACATGAATTAGAAAGGAGAAGAAGAGGCAAGACACCTGAGGTCGAAGCTCCTCGAGAGATCGTTGTCAAGAACCAAAATCCATGGGAAGCCCAGCTCTTTGAACTCAGAAGTCAAATTAAGACTCTGCAACAGAACTAGCAGACTCCGACTTCCACTGTTGTGATGGAAGAGGCCGAACCTCCGTTCACTTCCGATATCATGAACGAAGTGATGCCTCTGAGGTTCAGGATGCTTCCCATCATACAGTACTCGGGGTTCGGGACCCCACGGAGCATGTGGAGTCCTACCGGTCGTGGATGTAGATCCAATCAGCCTCGGAAGCGATGATGTGTCGAGTATTCTCGATAACTTTGACAGGGGCCGCTAGGAATTGGTACCGACAGCTGAAGCTGAGGTCTATCAGCACCTTTGCTAAGCTCAGCAGATCGTTCTTGACCTAGTTCATCGTCGACAAAAAGAAGAGAAAGCTGTCTACCCAATTGTTGACCCTCAAACAGAAGAGCAGAGAATCGTTGAAAGACTACATCTCTCACTTCAATGAGGAGGCTTTGTAGGTGGACGACTACTCGGACAAGATGGTGTTGTCCACGATAATCAGCGGGCTCAAGGAGGACAGATTCCTGTTTTCGATCGGGAAGAACCCACCTTCAACTCTTAGTGAGCTTATCAGTTGCGCACAGAAGTACACTAATGCTAAGGAGTTCTTCAGCTCGCGCAAGAGTAATCAAACCCCCGAGTCCTCGTCTAAGGTTAAGAGGCAAAGGGACAAAGCATTGCAGCACGCAGACAAGAAGAGGTCGGACAACAATACCTCCCAGGACAGAAGGCCAAGCCGAAAGCCTGAGGGGAAGTTTAACTTGTACACTCCTCTTAACACATCCCCGGAGCAGATCCTGCTTGATATCCGAGATCAGAGGCTGCTACATTGGCCGAGCTGTATGAAGATCGATGCTGGTCAACGGGACAAACGCAAGTACCGCCGCTTCCATCATGACCACGGCCACAATACCAATGACTGCGTCAACCTGAAAGATGAAATCGAGACCCTCATCCACAAGGGTCATCTACGGTAGTTGTAAGACTCGTATCTTAGTTCGTACTATTCCGTCGACTCCCACGATCCTTCCCATCGAAGTCTAGCAATCTACGACGTATAATCAACGTTTGCGCATGACCCTAAGTCGTATCCTGTAGAATTAAGTTGGCTTAATTCGAGACTTATATCATTGCTACCGCACCGTCGCCGCAGTTCCAACGTCGCGTCTTACATACCGATCCGATACCCTGGCCAAGAAATGTGGGTCAGCGTTTATTTCGAAGAAACGCTGCGCGTTTGCAATCCCAAAAGAATCTCTACAACATGTCCCATCAATCAATCAATCAATCCATCAATCAATCACCTTATGTCAAGTACACACACCCATGCTTCCTTTCTCCACAAGTCAAGCAACCACCAAGTCAACTCTCATGTCAAGTACACCCTCACCTCACCCATCACTCACATCCATCACCCATCTCTCACTTTCTCTCATTACAACCCTCTCTCTCTCATTTCTCTTCACACATTTTCCAAGCACCAAAGAAGTGCACGTTCAAGCCTTTCTAAGAGAGAAATGACTTTGTGTGGCCCACCTTTCCCATCCTAAAAACCTTCATCCTAGCCATTCAACTCTCATCACCCTCCATCAAAGTGAAGCACAAGGAGACCGGCGTTCCAACAGACCAAGAAGATCGAAAGGTGGGTGCTCATTAGGTTAGATTTTTCATGTTTTGATGATGGGCAAAGTGAGGCCTACCGATTGATGTTATGGATCTCACTTTGGACCCTAGGTGTGGCCGATGGCCCACCTTGATGCTCATGATCATTCCATGATGGGGCCATTCTCTATGGACCCCATCATGATGTTTATTTTCCTTGCATGAAAAGAGGTCATCTAGACCGTCCATTTTGGGTGGAGAAGGGATCTCCCCCGTTGATCTTTGATTTGGTGGGCCCACATACATTGGGACCCACTTGATGTATGATTGAATGCAAGGGAGGGCTCATAGTGGCGGAGCCCTCCATCACACGTGTCTCTCTCTCTCTCTCTCTCTCTCTCTC